>OW285242.1:78506480-79106480 GCA_935421215.2 Melolontha melolontha | reverse complement strand
TATTGAAACATACTTTATGTTGCAAATATTGAACCGATCCTCTACACTTAGTGTAAATGGGTAAGTGTTTATTTATACATCGAATAAGCGAAATATTCCGACATACTTTAATATGTAATAGCTTCAACTGAAGCGTAATGGCGAGTTGAAGATGCGATGATGCATAATGTAAGTCAAAAGTCAGTCTGTTGTCAACTTCCGTGATGTATGGCGTATTCGAATCACGAATTAACAGATATAGTCTTACTATACGGTGAAAGAGATGGAAATGTTAGAGCTACTATACGGATTTATGAAGGGCGGTTTCTGAACTGAAGACGTCCATCAAATGATTTAATTTTACAAACCGTGTACAGATTCAGAGATTGCGATATACTGCATCCAAGTTATGAAGGCCGTGGCCATGAAAGACGACCTTAGGCAACATATTTTTCAAGCTGCGACCCATATCCGTGAAGACCGAGCCGTATTAAATCGTGTACTTTGAAAGTTTACAGATCGGTTAGAAGCTTGTAATTACGCAAATTACAACTAAATTACAAATTCTGTATCACCACAAAACGGTTATAATATTTAAAATTTTTAAAAAAACACGATATCCAATACTTTTCTGGATATTACAAGCCATTGACCTACTTGTATATAACAATAAAATAGCTGATGCATCTAGGAAATGAATGAATACATGTTTATAAACTTATCACACGAAGACGTTACTGAAATGTAAAGGGGATTTTTGGTTAACTTGAACAAATAAATGCCTATTTGTTTGTTGAATCGACAACTTGTAAACATATAATTTCTATTTATCTAGATTTAATCTGAATACTGGACCGTATTTGAAAAGTTTGTGTAAATTAAAGTTTCGATAGAATTTTTTTTGTAGATTTGACTTGCTGCCTTACGTATCTATTATATATTAGCGTATCATAGAAGGTAATAAATACACCCTGTATTTATTACCTACTAAACCCACTGCATTACTGCACTTTTTCAAAGCGCACGCTACTGAATGAATGTTCATTGAGCCATCTCTAATTTATCAATGTTTAGCTTATAAGTAAGTAATTTATCATGTTACGTTGAATGCATTCAGTGGGGATTCCATACAATATACCAATATTCCAAGATCGATTGCATTAGTGCCATGCAATTGCTATATTATTGAAATCAGGTGTTTGTTAATTAAAAAATCAGCATTTTTTAGCTCCACACAATATACGTGCGATGATATATCATCGATAAGCAATTTAAATCTCAATTCATTGTCCAGGGTGATTCTCAGGTCTCGAATAGATTCTACTTCCTCAAGAAGTGTATTATTTAAAAGGTACTGCGAAAGGCCCATTTTCTTTCTAGTAAATAATATGATTTTACATTTTACTGGCATGTGATTCCTAATGGAACATGGGCCAAAGGCATTTAAATCTGCTTGAAACGTAGGATAGTCATTGTTTCCTCATAAAACGAAATTTATTTATTCATATTTGTTAAGGGTAAGTAAATGTATAATTTAGAATTAAATATAATGTTCACTTACAAAGTGACACCCTTGTATACTAAAATGTTATTTTTGTAGAATCGTCCCGCAATAAAAACCTTAAAATGTCAAAGAATAAGGCTAAAATATTCTTTTTCAAGAGCTGTTGAGTACATTGCCTCTTTAGGCAAAGACATAAATTTAAAAGAGCTTAAATAGCGCCAAATTACAACCACTTCTAAATCAATTTGTAAATATACTAGAACGAATTGAAGGTACATTGAAAGTAGGTAGAATGCGAGGATAAAGAAGGCAAAATTCGTAGGCAAAATTCGGGATTATATGAAGACCGGATTATGTTTTCATGATACATTTTCTTGTTTAGTCGACGCCAATACTCCTATACCGGACCTGTAAAAATTACGTTTTTGGATGAAAATCCGGCTCGAAAAACTATGTAAATTTGTATAAGCTTTATTTTGTTTGGTGACAGTTAGATTGAAACAGGTGCGTTTTCTGAGTGTTCTATTTAATTAAAAAAACACTTAACCTTAGGACTACCGAGGTCCAATGGACACGAAACTATTTTTAACCATTGTTTCATCGTACTTATGGTTGTGTTAATTTACTTGTAGTAATAGACTTTTTAAGTACGAGTTATAGCTTTAAAATTTTGCCAAAAAAGTATCTTAGAAGGAATGGTTTTAGCAGTATAAAAATACTTTCGCGATTTACCAACAGGGTCCCATATGTCGCTCACTGTATAAAGAGTGTGTTTTACAATGATAGTGGTCCGCTTATAAATTCCGGACTTCCCCGCTGCTGATAAACCTTTCTTGGCATTTCCCAATGTATACAGAAAGGGGAAATCCCTTTATCATGCGGATTTTGGGAACTTTACGTGTTTCAGCATATTTATAGCCGCACTTCGTGCACAATGCATTAGTGCTTGCCGAATCTGTGTAGTGTTACTTTGTTACTGTGAATAAGACAAAATTTATATTTTGATTAGTTGTGATGTGGGATTTAATATTTTAGCATCATTTTTTATCAATTGTCATGTAGTTATTTCTGAATATTTTATTGCGTCTATTTTCTACTTTGCGTTTTACTCATTACCGAAAATGGATCGTAGAAATAAGGAATACAATAGCAGATATGAAGCTTCAGACGACGATGGAGAGGTAGATGCAGTCGAAGGCTTCAATGATGTAGGTGATACAAGCACAGCAGAAGAATCAGTATTAATTGTATTAATTTGCATACATTGCTTCACTAGCTTAACTGAGGACGCCTAGATGGCAGAAACATATGTATTAAGCAGAAGTAAATGCTGAAAATACGAGGTGTGTTGTCCATGTGCATAGTTATAGATATGTAAATTAATTACATGTTTGTTTCATATTGTACAAACGCTTTATACGTGCTTAACGTATTGTCATACTTAAACAAAACCTTTTTGTATATTTACCGTAATCTGGCTGGTTGTTAATGGACTACATCTACATACGTATTTTATCGTTTCCCGTAGCAGCTTAACTGTTCGAGCGATAGGTAGCCCTCCAGACAAAGTCTCTTTCGTCCGTAAGATGTCAAGTATTAAATAGTTGTCCTCTTATAGGACGGAACTTGCTTGATCTATGCGGGCTATTTCAGTAAATTTAAATACAGATACAAACAAGTTATTTATAACAGGTTTGTATTAATTTGTATACATTGCTTCACTAGCTTAACTGAGGACGCCTAGATGGCAGAAACATATGTATTAAGCAGAAGTAAATGCTGAAAGTACGATGTGTACTGTCCATGTGCATAGTTACAGATATGTAAATTATTTACATGTTTGTTTCATATTGTACAAACGCTTTATACGTGCTTAACGTATTGTCATACTTAAACAAAACCTTTTTGTATATTTACCGCCATCTGGCTGGTTGTTAATGGACTACATCTACATACGTATTTTATCGTTTCCCGTAGCAGCTTAGCTGTTCGAACGATAGGTAGCCCTTCAGACAAAGTCTCTTTCGTCCGTAAGATGTCAATTATTAAATAGTTGTCTTCTTATAGGATGGAACTTGCTTGATCTATGCGGGCTATTTCAGTAAATTTAAATACAGATACAAACCAGTTGTTTATAACAGGTTTGTATTAATTTGTATACATTGCTTCACTAGCTTAACTGAGGACGCCTAGATGGCAGAAACATATGTATTAAGCAGAAGTAAATGCTGAAAATACGAGGTGTATTGTCCATGTGCATAGTTACAGATATGTAAATTATTTACATGTTTGTTTCATATTGTATATTGTATATTTACCGCCATCTGGCTGGTTGTTAATGGACTACATTTACATACGTATTTTATCGTTTCCCGTAGCAGCTTAGCTGTTCGAACGATAGGTAGCCCTCCAGACAAAGTCTCTTTCGTCCGTAAGATGTCAATTATTAAATAGTTGTCTTCTTATAAAACGGAACTTGCTTGATCTATGCGGGATATTCCAGTAAATTTAAATACAGATACAAACCAGTTGTTTATAACAGGTTTGTATTAATTTGTATACATTGCTTCACTAGCTTAACTGAGGACGCCTAGATGGCAGGTATTAAGCAGAAGTAAATGCTGAAAATACGAGGTGTATTGTCCATGTGCATAGTTACAGATATGTAAATTATTTACATGTTTGTTTCATATTGTACAAACGCTTTATACGTGCTTAACGTATTGTCATACTTAAACAAAACCTTTTTGTATATTTACCGCCATCTGGCTGGTTGTTAATGGACTACATCCACATACGTATTTTATCGTTTCCCGTAGCAGCTTAGCTGTTCGAACGATAAGTAGCCCTCCAGACAAAGTCTCTTTCGTCGGTAAGATGTCAATTATTAAATAGTTGTCTTCTTATAGGACGGAACTTGCTTGATCTATGCGGGCTATTTCAGTAAATTTAAATACAGATACAAACCGGTTGTTTATAACAGGTTTGCATTAATTTGTATACATAGCTTCACTAGCTTAACTGAGGACGCCTAGATGGTAGAAACATATGTATTAAGCAGAAGTAAATGCTGAAAATACGAGGTGTATTGTCCATGTGCATAGTTACAGATATGTAAATTATTTACATGTTCGTTTCATATTGTACAAATGCTTTATACGTGCTTAACGTATTGTCATACTTAAACAAAACCTTTTTGTATATTTACCGCCATCTGGCTGGTTGTTAATGGACTATATCTACATACGTATTTTATCGTTTCCAGTAGCAGCTTAGCTGTTCGAACGATAGGTAGCCCTCCAGACAAAGTCTCTTTCGTCCGTATGATGTCAATTATTAAATAGTTGTCTTCTTATAGGACGGAACTTGCTTGATCTATGCGGGCTATTTCAGTAAATTTAAATACAGATACAAACCAGTTGTTTATAACAGGTTTGTATTAATTTGTATACATTGCTTCACTAGCTTAACTGAGGACGCCTAGATGGCAGAAACATATGTATTAAGCAGAAATAAATGCTGAAAATACGAAGTGTATTGTCCATGTGCATAGTTACAGATATGTAAATTGTTTACATGTTTGTTTCATATTGTACAAACCCTTTATATTTGCTTAACGTATTGTCATACTTAAACAAAACCTTTTTGTATATTTACCGCCATCTGGCTGGTTGTTAATGGACTACATCTTCATACGTATTTTATCATTTCCCGTAGTAGTTTAGCTGTTCGAAAGATAGGTAGCCCTCCAGACAAAGTCTCTTTCGTCCGTATGATGTCAATTATTAAATAGTTGTCTTCTTATAGGACGGAACTTGCTTGATCTATGCGGGCTATTTCAGTAAATTTAAATACAGACACAAACCAGTTGTTTATAACAGGTTTGTATTACTTTGTATACATTGCTTCACTAGCTTAACTGAGGACGCCTAGATGGCAGAAACATATGTATTAAGCAGAAGTAAATGCTGAAAATACGAGGTGTATTGTCCATGTGCATAGTTACAGATATGTAAATTATTTACATGTTTGTTTCATATTGTACAAACGCTTTATACGTGCTTAACGTATTATCATACTTAAACAAAACCTTTTTGTATATTTACCGCCATCTGGCTGGTTGTTAATGGACTACATCTACATACGTATTTTATCGTTTCCCGTAGCAGCTTAGCTGTTCGAACGATAGGTAGCCCTCCAGACAAAGCCTCTTTCGTCCGTAAGATGTCAATTATTAAATAGTTGTCTTCTTATAGGACGGAACTTGCTTGATCTATGCGGGCTATTTCAGTAAATTTAAATACAGATACAAACCAGTTGTTTATAACAGGTTTGTATTAATTTGTATACATTGCTTCACTAGCTTAACTGAGGACGCCTATATGGCAGAAACATATGTATTAAGCAGAAGTAAATGCTAAAAATACGAGGTGTATTGTCCATGTGCATAGTTACAGATATGTAAATTATTTACATATTTGTTTCATATTGTACAAACGCTTTATACGTGCTTAACGTATTGTCATACTTAAACAAAACCTTTTTGAATAGTTAGGCAGATTAAAAACTGGGTATTGAAAGCGTTTACTAATAAAATAACTAATAAAGCAACCTAGACACAATCTATTGAATAAGATAATAAACTTACGAATATAAAAGATGCATCCTTTTAGAATACACAGAAAGTGTTTAAATATGATAAGAACATTTTAGTATGCAAGGGCGCCAATTTATAATCGACCAGTATGTTTAATTATAAGTTATACATTTAATTACATTTAACATAATGAATGAATAATTTTCGTTTTATGACGAAATATTCATTAAGAGAACTAGTACGTAAGAAGAGTGTCATATTATCGGTAAATAAAAGTAAACGACCGGAATGAAGACAATTTATTGAATGTCGGAGCCTCTATCAGAGTTCTTTGACTGTCTTCGGGAGACCACATTGTACTTTAGAATTGCTAAAATCATTGAGATTTCTAATTAAGAAATATCTAGCGAGTACATAGTTTGTGTAAGTTTCTGTAGGTAAATGGTAAACGGTAAACAATAAACGGTAAATACTAAATAGTATTTCTGTAAAATAAATCTAAAACAAGTTACTTTGTGATGAACATTTTAAATTTCAATTCCCGACATTAAAAATAAATATCAAATTAGTCCCTTCTAATAGCCTCGAACTCAATTAAAACATATTCTTCTTTTTCCGGTAAATGAATCTCCAATTATAACTGGAAAAGACAGGTCGCGTTGTATGCCGGCAGAATCTATTATTCAATTAACTTTGAGCTTATTTACTTAGGGTCTCAGTTATTCCGCGGGAAGATTTAGCATCTCTTAATGCAGCGCTGCATTCACCGTTAAAGTGAATGAACAAGAGAGAGGGACTGTGGGAATTCTCTCTATTTTACATTATGAAACGGAGCGCACCGCTAAAACGAGCATTTTACACGTGAAGTCTCCCGGAACTGCGTGAACAAGTGCATAAATCTGTATTAGAAACGAGTGTCATAAAATATATGCATGCTGCTTTTTTGTTTAAGGAAAATGCGACACGTGCTGGGAAATAGATGGATTTTCCAACAGTGAAAAGCACTTTTTTGTAATCTATTCAGTTTTATATTTTTTTCTCTTTCAGAAGAAAACGTATTTTTGTTCTTTATATTGCGTCGGTTTCAGATAATCGCACAAAGTTTTTATGAGCCTTGTTTAAAAAAGTACTAATGATGGTATTAAAGCAGTCCAAAATATTTGAACTGGAAAGCTTCTTAATTGGATCATTGCTGCCGAACAAGGTTTTGAACCTGAATTTACCGGTTTATAGAATTGGGCGGATTATTTTAATTGCGTTTCTATTATTTTGTTTATCTTCTCTTCTTTGAGTAGGGGTGAAGGAATGATTATAGCAATGTATTAAAACCAAATTTGCTGATGTTGAATAGAGCCTTGTAGAGCGAATAACGTGATATATAATTTATATTAGAAAATCTGGAAAATTGTCAAAGGTGATACTCGAAGAAGCTGGACGCTGTACCCCGTAATTGGATAGCGTATGTCCTGGTTTCAGAAAGGCTTTGTACACTGGTAGTTTGTTTTCAATTTCAAGTTTTGAATTTCTTTTCGATAATCCAGTAGAGTTGGTTTAGCTTTAGTCTTAATTGATTACGCTTTGTAAAGATATGTTTATAAAGATATGTTTATATATATGCAAGTGACTCTCCTGTCTAAAGTACATGCCTAGGAATTTGACATCTTCGGCTTCAGGAATATTACAGTTGTTAACTTGGTAGCGGACATAGCGCAAATATGATATGAGTGTATTTACATTCATTAGCTATTATCCTCCAATTTTTCAACCAATATTGAAGACTCCTTTTGTAGATGGTTGGTTGCGATTGCAGGGTCCTTATGGTATGAGAGTATTTCGCTGTTATTGTCGACATAAATGGTAAGTCGCTTATATAGATAAGGTATAATACTAGTGCAAGAATGTTGCCTTGAGGAACTCCAGATAGTATAGAATGCGGAAATGAGAATTTATTATTTAGTTTAATGAAGAATAGTCTATTGGTTAGGCAGGATTTAAGGACTAAGCAGTCTGGATAAGGAAGTATGTAGTTTTTGAAATTTAATATAATGCACCAGGGTGCCAGTTCTTATCGAATGCTTGGGTCATATCGATAAATGCTTTTGATCAATATTTTTATTACTAAATCCTTCGTGTCTATTATTTACTAGCCTATGTATTTGCTCTATGACGTCGTGTTTATTGCGGAATCCAAATTGGTGATAATATTTTTTATATTTATTACCGATTATAGCTTAACTACATAAATTTTTTCAAGAACCTTTAATAGAGTGCTATATGCCCCCACGAGCACTAGTCTACGCCTACTTACGTAATACCTACTGCTTATGACTTACCCAATTTACCTCAATACATGATTGCGTCGGAGATCTTTCGACTAAAGACTAGCTCAGTTTAGAGGTGAGTGGAGGGGGAGTTCTTATATCATAAAGGGCGCCACAATGTTTATACCTTTAGCCATAACCATAGATAATTATAACAAGTATAGAATGTAAGCTCCCATTATAAATGATGAAACCATAAAGAGAGCCATCTACCGGTTAAGGAGAACGTTTCCCGGGAAAATTTGAATTCTAAATTTATTATTTTTTTAAAAATATTCTTGCATAACTTATTTTTTTTGCAACATTATTATAAAATTAGTATCAATATATTTTTATAATCAAATAAATATAGTGACACTACATTTATAACAAAGATGTAAAAAAATTACCGATTATTAGAGTCCGGATTACATGCAAAATATGTTTTTAATTGCCTTATTTCATTCCAAAAACATTAAATAAACGTAGAAAACTCATTATTTTGTTGTTAAAAGGTATATCAATTTGATAATTAAGAGTTTTCTGGGTTTATTTAATGTTTTTTGAATTAAATAAGGCAATTAAAAAAAGCATATTTTGCTTATAATCCAGACTCTACTCATTATATAAGATTTTTGAATCTTAAAAGTTTGTATGTAATCATTTAAATGAAACTAATTTAAAACAAATGTAATAGTAAAAATTAAATTAAAAACAAATATGTATTTTATCTAACTTTATTTATATTGTTAATTAGGGTGGAGCGAAAATGTAGCGTTCTGAATTTTTTTCAAAATTTGATAAGACTTTGGTGGCCAAAAGTTGATACTCCGTATACTGATTGTGCCCTTAGAATTTGCAATAAATCGAATTATATCTTCAGGTGCCACGGCGACCTTAAAAATTGTAAAAAAAAATTAAAATTACGCAAAAATCAATGCTTATGCAATTTGTGTTTCGTTCAAAATATGATTGAACTTGAGCCAAAAATTTAATATTTATGCTATCAGTAACGCCCTGAAAAAATGTCATAATTTCAAACAGATTTCTTGAGGTGCCACAATATTACTGAATTTCGAAGATTTACCACCAAAATCACACATATTTTCCAGTTTTTCGTTTTCTTAATTATATAATTATATTTCTCTTATTATATAATTATATTTCTTTGTTTCAGATTAGGGCAAGTAATATACCAAATACGTTCTAGTTGGAACTTTTCAATGTACGGTATTCCCTCGATGACGGACATTGCTTTTTCATTTCTATACTTTCTGTATATATAGTTAACATTTGGAATTTACTGCAAGTGATAATTAATGAATATTAAATCACATTCTTACATGTAAATGTCGACTTATTTAATGTGTTCGTTACTACAATCCGACAAACTAAGTTTGTACCAGTATGCAGAACACACCCTTTCGCGACAACGAACTTCCTGGTGATTAGGTTAATTAAGAATTAAGAAATACTGAAAAAACAAGTCTATCAACGGGAGGAAACGCACAGACGACGTTTCGTTCTAGTTGGAACTTTTCAATGTACGGTATTCCCTCGATGACGGACATTGCTTTTTCATTTCTATACTTTCTGTATATATAGTTAACATTTGGAATTTACTGCAAGTGAGAATTAATGAATATTAAATCACATTCTTACATGTAAATGTCGACTTATTTAATGTGTTCGTTACTACAATCCGACAAACTAAGTTTGTACCAGTATGCAGAACACACCCTTTCGCGACAACGAACTTCCTGGTGATTAGGTTAATTAAGAATTAAGAAATACTGAAAAAACAAGTCTATCAACGGGAGGAAACGCACAGACGACGTTTCGTTCTAGTTGGAACTTTTCAATGTACGGTATTCCCTCGATGACGGACATTGCTTTTTCATTTCTATACTTTCTGTATATATAGTTAACATTTGGAATTTACTGCAAGTGAGAATTAATGAATATTAAATCACATTCTTACATGTAAATGTCGACTTATTTAATGTGTTCGTTACTACAATCCGACAAACTAAGTTTGTACCAGTATGCAGAACACACCCTTTCGCGACAACGAACTTCCTGGTGATTAGGTTAATTAAGAATTAAGAAATACTGAAAAAACAAGTCTATCAACGGGAGGAAACGCACAGACGACGTTTCGTTCTAGTTGGAACTTTTCAATGTACGGTATTCTGCATACTGGTACAAACTTAGTTTGTCGGATTGTAGTAACGAACACATTAAATAAGTCGACATTTACATGTAAGAATGTGATTTAATATTCATTAATTCTCACTTGCAGTAAATTCCAAATGTTAACTATATATACAGAAAGTATAGAAATGAAAAAGCAATGTCCGTCATCGAGGGAATACCGTACATTGAAAAGTTCCAACTAGAACGAAACGTCGTCTGTGCGTTTCGTCCCGTTGATAGACTTGTTTTTTCAGTATTTCTTAATTCTTAATTAACCTAATCACCAGGAAGTTCGTTGTCGCGAAAGGGTGTGTTCTGCATACTGGTACAAACTTAGTTTGTCGGATTGTAGTAACGAACACATTAAATAAGTCGACATTTACATGTAAGAATGTGATTTAATATTCATTAATTCTCACTTGCAGTAAATTCCAAATGTTAACTATATATACAGAAAGTATAGAAATGAAAAAGCAATGTCCGTCATCGAGGGAATACCGTACATTGAAAAGTTCCAACTAGAACGAAACGTCGTCTGTGCGTTTCCTCCCGTTGATAGACTTGTTTTTTCAGTATTTCTTAATTCTTAATTAACCTAATCACCAGGAAGTTCGTTGTCGCGAAAGGGTGTGTTCTGCATACTGGTACAAACTTAGTTTGTCGGATTGTAGTAACGAACACATTAAATAAGTCGACATTTACATGTAAGAATGTGATTTAATATTCATTAATTATCACTTGCAGTAAATTCCAAATGTTAACTATATATACAGAAAGTATAGAAATGAAAAAGCAATGTCCGTCATCGAGGGAATACCGTACATTGAAAAGTTCCAACTAGAACGAAACGTCGTCTGTGCGTTTCCTCCCGTTGATAGACTTGTTTTTTCAGTATTTCTTAATTCTTAATTAACCTAATCACCAGGAAGTTCGTTGTCGCGAAAGGGTGTGTTCTGCATACTGGTACAAACTTAGTTTGTCGGATTGTAGTAACGAACACATTAAATAAGTCGACATTTACATGTAAGAATGTGATTTAATATTCATTAATTCTCACTTGCAGTAAATTCCAAATGTTAACTATATATACAGAAAATATAGAAATGAAAAAGCAATGTCCGTCATCGAGGGAATACCGTACATTGAAAAGTTCCAACTAGAACGAAACGTCGTCTGTGCGTTTCCTCCCGTTGATAGACTTGTTTTTTCAGTATTTCTTAATTCTTAATTAACCTAATCACCAGGAAGTTCGTTGTCGCGAAAGGGTGTGTTCTGCATACTGGTACAAACTTAGTTTGTCGGATTGTAGTAACGAACACATTAAATAAGTCGACATTTACATGTAAGAATGTGATTTAATATTCATTAATTCTCACTTGCAGTAAATTCCATACCATTAGTGAACAAGAAATGTTGGCTGTGGTACACGCGATTCAAAAGCTCAGATATTATTTATTGGGGAAAAGCTTTGTTGTAGAGACAGATCATGCTGCCTTGACATCACTTTTGAATACACGTTTTAAAAATAATAGAGTGTATCGATGGTCACTATTGTTGCCAGAGTATACTTTTGATATAAAGCATATTAAAGGCGTTCTAAATGTTTCTGCAGATGCGTTGTCACGAATGTACAACAGTAGAAGTAAATTTCATTACGTAGAGTTGAATGAATATAATAGACACTATGCTACAGGGAATTTTGAATTTGAGATGATCCTTCAGGTCCAGCGAGATGAAAGATTTGATGTAATAAGGGAACAATTAAGTACTAAAGATAATTATAAAAATTTTATTATGAAAGAGGGGTTGATTATGAAAGTGATTAGGGAAATGAGTTATATTGCTGTAAATGAGGTGTATGCAAGGCAAACGATGTTGCAAATTCATGAAAGTTTGGAACATATAGGGGGATATAAAGTATGGCTGGTATTTAGGGAGGCTTTTTATGCTAAGAAAGATCGTATAATCGCTAAAGATGTAGTCAGAAACTGCATTACTTGCCGATTAGGTAAACATAAAAATCGAACCTGCCAGTATGAGGTAAAGAGTATAATTACTCATGAAAAATTAGAATTGGTAGCTATAGATTATTTAGGGAATCTTATTCCAGGAGAATTTGAGTATAAAAATATTTTAGTAATGGTAGATGTGTTTTCAAAATTCGTTAAATTATTTCCCACATCGCAATATAACACAGATACCTCTATACAGTGTATTGATTCATGGATTATGCATCAAGGGAAAATGCATAGAATATTAGCTGATAATGCTTCGTATTTTAATAATGATAGATTTAAGACTGCTTTAAATGATCGTAATGTTGAAATTTCTTTCTCTTCCATACGTCATCCATGCGGGAATCCATGTGAGAGAATATATCCAGGAAATAATAAAGTTTCTAAGGATCAAAACCTACGAAAACCATGCAGGATGGGTTGCTCATGTCCAGGATGTTGAAGACAACATCAACAACACACCCAATACTGTGACATTGGAATGTCCTGCGACTGTGGTGTATGGGACGAAACCTGCCAGACCCTGGAATACACAAACTGAAAGGGTTGACAACCTGGTACAATTAAAAAACCAAGTTGCTCAAAGAATTACAATAAATGCACAGAAATACATAAATAAACAAAATGAACAGATTACCACGAGAACAAGATTTGAGGTTGGAGATGTGGTAATAGTAAAAAGCTATCGTTTAGGCAGAAGAGATCAAGGCAAATGTCAGAAGCTTGATCTGCCTTATACAGGACTTTATCGTATTTCAAGATGTTTTAATAATGTGACGTATGAGCTGTACTCTATGGATGAACGTAAGAAAAAAGGACGCTATCATATCAGTGCATTGCATCCGTTTATCACACTACAGCATCAGAACGAGGATGATCCTGTTCAACAACAATGCAACATGTTAGTGCGAGGAACTAAGACAGGGTGCGACACTGTCTCATGTGGTAGTGCTGAAATTTATCCTTGAAAAAAGATTAGGTATGTTCTGACTTTGTTCTCGGATAAATTTGGGGATTGTGTGGTGGATTTTTCTATCCAGAGAGAGAGAAAAAGATGGAAGATTTAAAATTTGAACAATTGTTGAATTTTATTAATATTTATTATATTTGTAATTATATTTTTAACTGACTCTGTATGTTTATTAGTTTAAACGTATGGATGTGGACAGATGTGGTACTATTGAAGTAGATGTAGGAATTTTTCGCGGTAAATTTTAGCAGAGATATCTAAACTTCTAAAGTGACCGGTTGTTAGAGGATAAGAAGTTCATTTTTTATTCTCTGTTTTAAGTAAAATCGGGTTTTTATTTTTGTTTATGCATATTATTCAGGTGCATGTAATGTTATTGCGATTTTTACAAGAGTTTGGGATCTAAAATAAGTATGATATCTCTCACGTAGTTTTTTTTGTTATCAGTGCTTAGATCTATGTAAGTTTGTTAAAAATATTTGATATATATATTTGATACTACGATTATTTTGCTAATTATAATTTCATGTATTCTTTGTAATAATTTTGATATTTGAAGTAGTATATGAATACTAGAGAAAGTTGTCATGTTTTTAGTTAGTGGAGTTTTTTCTTCAAGATATTCTAGAACGTTTTAAATTCAGGTTGGATTTTTTTTTAGTTGTGGGTTGAATTGTGTCGTGTTTTATTTGCGCATGACTGTAAGCCAATTTACGCGGTTTTGAAAACTTTGTTGTTTTTGACATTTGATATTGTAGGGGTTAAAGTAGAGGTCGAACTTGACAAATTTCTCCATTATTTATTAATTTTATATTTGTTCGAGAGTCACAGGGGGTTTTCCTCTGTGTGCGAGTCATATTCACAAAGAGTCTTTCCTCCTAATGCTACTGTTAATGTTGCTTTAGCACCCTATACATTCGGTAAAGGGATTTTTTTTAATTTTTTTTTTATTAAAATTTGTAAATTAGCTAACCGAGACTTTTATTGACATTTATTGTTTTACTTCTAACATAACCTGGCCCTAACCTGAGAAGAGCGATCCGTGAGATGTGAGCTCGAGGAATCTACTAGACTGAACAGCCGGCAGCATAAGTTGTAGTGTGAATAAAAATATTAATAAGCAATTAAAAAGCACATTCCACTGCAATATGTAGTAAAAGTGTATGCACCGGTCTGGTTTAGTATTAAAGTTAAATCAGCTTGCTGGGAAGGTCCAAGACATTTGTGGAAACTCATCTTTTTAACTAGATATCTTCCAAAACATTTGAAAGATGTAGTTGATCCAGTTATCCAAAGAAACGCCTATTTCGCGCACCCGGAGAACTTATTATTGGCTATGATTAAAGATAAAAGACCAAATATTCGGAAACTTGCCCTTTGTCGAATAATACGTACAAGAGAGCAACAGAGGCCTAATTCAATACGACAGTTTAAAGTTCCCGTGTTAAATTTTGATGCCCAAGAATACTACGAGATGATAGATCATGAGTCTTTTAAAAATATTGAACCTCCCTTAACAAGATCACTTACAACAGCCGAAATTAAAAATTACGTAACTAACGGCGAAGAATGATAACTTTTCCCAAACTTGTGTGTCACACTCAAGCCGTCGAACGCTGCGTCCGTTTGGTGACAGAAGCTGCAGCAGCTGTAGGAGACTTAGAAAGAGGTGGCTACATTCGATCGAGGCTGATGTCTAGATCTATCATGCCACGATATAATAAGAAATCGGAATACAAACTTATGTAGTAGTCTAAACTTATTATTTTAAATGTTAAATGATAAAAATGCGTTTTTTGAAATCTTTTGTTTCTCATTAATTTAGTTTATATATTTTATGTATGTACGCCACTGTCGTTGAATATGTCTATGTTTAGTTTAATAGTTCTAAATAAAAATTATAAGAGTTAGGCTAGAGCTTATCTTCCGTAAAAGAAATATAAACTTCATTTTAATTAAATGTGATTTTCCTTATTTTTACCAAATTTGGATCCCTTTGTGGCACCTCAAAAGACGACGACACTGTCCTAATTTTTTTCTGTGGTCCTTTTCATAGGTTTGAGTACTTATTTTTGGCTCAAGTTAAACTATATGTGATATCGACAAGTAATTAAAACAATTAATACAATATATCAATTAACCTCATTTTATGAAACAATCAAGGTCGTTGTGGCACCTTTAAAAATCGGCAAAATAAAAAAAAAATTAATCACAATCTACTGGTATACAGTAGCAACTTTTGCGCTCCCAAGCTCATTGATATCAAAAAAAAATTTTTTTCGCTCCACCCTATTGTTAATGGAAAAAGGTTACTTATAAAAATTGGTAACATTACTGGGTACAGGTCTGCGATCTTTTCCTTTTAAGTATTCTATTTGCACCTTTGGGATGATTAAAGATCAACAGTTTTGTGAAGCTTATTAATTTCACTTTCGTAATAATTAATCTCTATTTGTAATTCTTGCATAATATACAATTTAATTAACATACATACATAAACATATTCAATACCTTTTAGAAACAGTTTCGGGTAACCATTTTTTTAAATATTCTATTAAGTCCAATATCAGTATTCAAGAAATAATTACTACAAATTCTATAGTGCATATAAACATATTCATCGGTAAGTTCAAGAGGTTGTTTGTTTCCTAGAAGTGATAGTCATTTCTAGAAGTTCGCCGTACTTTGCAGGGTTGGGAAAACAATGACGAGAATCTGATTTTGAAGAATCGCATCCAAATACGATACAACCAGCCTTTCCCATTTCGAAAATTACAAGCAATTTTTTTAGAAACTAAACACTGAAACAATATTTTACTTACTACTTATGACCGCACTGTTTTATATAGTAGGTATTATTAGCTGTAATGTAGATAACAAAATACTATTAATAATAATTTAAAAAAATACAAAAACATGCGAAATAACTGCTTAATGAAAAAATTATTGATCCTAACCAAAGATAGCTCTAAAAATAACGCGTAACCTGTGTCAATATCACGTGTCACATAACTAAGTTATCCGCTAGATTTCTGTATTTGATAGATAAGAGTCATCCTACGTTGAAGGAGAACTTCATTCTAGACGCCATGACAGTTCCACTTAGGAAAATGAAGCTTTCATTCTATACTTGTTATAATTATCTATGGCCGTAACAGAGAACAGAGACTCTGCCGATAGTCAATTGAATAAGTCTAGGTAAGTTCAAAACAATAACAATAAGGATTTATTGTAATCCAATCAACATAACACACAAAGGGATTAATGAATAAAAAGACTATATTTAAATTTGATCAAAGCGATAATGACATTACATACATAATCTTTATTTACATTTACCAGTTATACCAGTGTTGGATGACTAATTTTTTATACATTATGCAATATATGGCATACTCTATACATTATAGATATTATAAATGTACTTATAAACCCACTATATCGACTCCAATGTTTTTCTATACATTGGAGGCTCTAATTTACGTCTTCCATATATGTACTTTTCCATCTATTTCTATCATCAGCTATCCGTATCGGCTGTGTCCATTCTAGGTTTCTCTTTCTTTAATTTTCGTTTATATGATTGCTCCATGTCTTTTTGGGTCTGCCTCTTGATCTCCTTCCTATAGGTTTACTGCTCCATATTTTTTTCGCCATTCTGCCCCGTTCCATTTTTATTAAATGCCTGAACCATCTCAATTGCGACTGTTCAATCGATACCTTTAACGAAGTTACACGGCTTCTTCGTCTTATCTCGACGTTTCGTATTCTATCCAACCTTGTCACACCCTCTATTCTACGTAGATATTTCATTTCAATTACTTTTAGTCCAGCCTTCGTTCTGTCATTTAGGGCCCCAGATTCGCAGCTATATGTTAAAGTTGGTACATATATAGTTTTGTAAACCTGTAGCTTGGTATTTATGGACATTTCTTTTTTATGTATCATTATTTTCCCCAACGCAAAATAAATCTTCTCGGCATTTCTTATTTTTTTGGCGATTTCCTTATCCATTTGTCCATTTGCCTGGATTACCGCACCCAGATAACTGAAGCTATCTACTTGTTCCACTCTTTTATTTTGTGCTACTATATTTAACTGTTGTTGATGTTGGGAGATTACCATCGCTTTGAATTTGTTTATGTTTATGTTTAAACTTCTCTTGTGCAAAGCATCGTCCCATAAGTTGATATTATAATTTAGGACGGTTTCTGATAGTGCTAAAATTACTAGGTCATCGCCATATGGAACGGTTTTAACTACTATTTTCTGTAAATATAGTATCCCACTTCCCACGGTCTCATAGTAGGGTGGCATTCCTTCATAAAATCATCCATTGCCAAAACAGAAAGAAGAGGGCTCAGGATGCTACCTTGTTGCACTCCTTTTCTGCTTTCAAAGACTATTGAGTTGTTGTTATTTTGTCTAATGATATTTAGAGTATGTCTGTACAAGCTTTTAACTCCGCCTATGATATTATTTGCTATATTTCTGCTCTCCATTGCTTTAAATATAGCATTCCTACTTATCTTATCAAAAGCCCTTTCTAAGTCGATGAACGCCAAATACGTCTAACGTCTTTCCAATTAACTGTCGGATGGTAAAGATTTGATCCTGCGTACCTCTACATGGACGAAATCCCCCCTGCTCGTCTTCAATTTCCGCTTCGAAGTACCTTCTCAATCTATTTTCTAGTACTCTTTCATATTCTTAAATTCTTAAATTGGTAGCAGCATGGCTACTGTCCAATCGTATGGTACCTCCTTTGTTTCGAAGACCATTTTCACTATTTTCGTTAGGATAACCCTACCTTTTAATTGTCTCCGAGGCTAAGTTGTCATATCCCGCGGCTTTCCCTAACTTAATTTCACTAAGTGCTAAGGTAATTTCCGCCTCCGTTACGTCGTCCTGTGGGTCCAGTTCTTCTTGTGCAATATTTCCTAATGTTATACCTTATCCGTTTACGTCTATATCCATTTCCCCCAGAATTTTTTCGAAATAATCTTTCCAAATATCCATTTTTCTGGTATCCTCATACACAAGGTTCTTATCTTTATCGTAACGTCCCCTTGACGTACTTAGGTGATTTATTGTCTTTCCTTACCTTTTTAAGTACTCTATAAAACATTCATTGGTTTTCGTGTCTGTTTCTCTCCATCTTTTCCCCGAATTCCTCCCACTCTTCCTTCTTATTTTATAAAAGTTAATCCTAACTTGCGTTATATTATGTTCTTATCGCATTACTCTTAACATATAGTGGTCCGTATTTAACTCAGGGCCTCTCATGGCCCTTACATCTTTGATAGCATCTCTACATGGTCTCTCAATAATTACATAATCAATTATCGATGTTTCTTTCCTTGTTGGTTGTTCCCTAGTAAATTTTTGAATTGTATTGTGACTGAAGAAGGTGTTTGGGATTAGCATGTTATTATTCTCACAGAAGGCAATCAATCATTCACCATTGTTATTAAGCATAATATCACCATGACGTTCTATAGCTGAATTTTTATCACTGGGATTATTACCAACCCCTCCTACCAAATCTTCCCTTTCAGGCTCCGTATTATTTCTTGAAATTTATCATAGTATATATCTTTGATGTTCTTCTTCTGATTTTCCCCAGGGGCGTGTGTAATTACTATGTGGAAATATTCTTTATTTGGATTCATCCAGTTTACAACTAGGAATCTGTCTGATATTTGATCCCATGAACTTACTCTGCTCCTAAATTTGTTACTTATTACGCATCCCACTCCACTTTGAGCCCATTCATTTTGTTATACACCACTATGCTCATTTCCGAAATCTATACAACCTTTTCCTTTCTTTTTTGTCTCTATTATTGCTAGTACATCCATTTCTTTTCTGATTTCTTTTATTCTTTTCCTTCGCCAGTTCGAATTCTTTGCCTGCTAAACCTCGCGCGTTCCAGGTACCAATAAACAATACTTCCTCATTATTTACCGTTTCCTTAATTAATGCTTTTTTCCCTGTGTTGGCCTCTTTACCATCTCGTAATGTCCATTTTCCCGCCGTGTCGTCAACCTGACATCCCGTCCTTCGTTTATCATTAGTTTTTTGGATTCTGTTCATTTGTGTCCTTCTTTTTTAATTGTTGTTCTGTCATATCTCCTACCATTTCCTTCCCATTAATTATAAGTTTAAAGTTTCCAATCTTGACTCTCTATCCGTGATTTCTTTTTGCTCTCGCTATCTGTCTCAGTTTGTATTGTGCTTCACTATCCTGTGGTGTTTTTCCTTTAAGAATATTTTTTCGTTTCAATATATTCATTTTCTCATTAAAATCGTTCATTTGTATCAATATTCGTTTTTGCCTAATATTTCTAGCCATCTGTATTTTACATTCCATTTCCATCATTTCAGTTAGTTTCTTGTTTACTTGTTGTGTTAGCTCCCCTCCGTTCAAGTTTCAGTCCGCTTGCATACCCGATAGAACTAAATTGTTTCTGCGCTTTTCTTTCTCATATAGTTCTAACTTCCTTTCTGTTTCCGTTAAACGCTTTTCCAATTGTTTAAACTCTTTTGCCATTTCTCATTAGTTTCTTGAATTTCCTTTCTAAGAGTTAGTATTTCTAAATTATTCTCATCAATCTTTTCTTTAACCTCCCTTTGGTTGGACCTCATTTCTTTCATCATTGTTGATATCATTGCTTTAAGTTCCGACTCATTATCATCATTCTTCGGGTCCTTGCTTGGCATTCTAATTTTTTTGCGTCTCTTGACTCTCCTCTCTTCTCCTCTTAGAGTCAGCAGATTCGTCTGTCTCTGATATGTTGCTCTGATTCTGTTAATAATTTCGAGACCAGCGCCGGATGCAGTGGCCCACATCAACTCTTCGGAGGCTACTGCACCTACCAGCCACTTTATTTTTTTTTAATTTACTTTTACTTAAAATTATATTTGTTGTATTTTATTTCACACCCACGCCAAATAAAACTATTCTTCTATTGCACTTTTTAATAATAGCCGGCAACTTTTTTCTTTCTTTCCTTTTTTTCTTTTTTATTTACGTTTTTAGAAGTGTTTATTTATTTATAGCATAAACTTTCCGTTACACTCGTTACGAGATCTGTATGCGGGATTGCTTATCGCCGAACGCTCGATAAAACACTTCCGTCCTCTTTGCCGACCAAATGTAAGCTCCGATAATAACTTGAAATAGTGATGTCTATCTTAATAACAAAGTAAATTCTGGTCATGAGTAAAAGACTCACCCAGTATAATATACGAACGAAATAATTTAAAGTGCATGAAAAAATTTGAAATAAATGTGAAGTTAAATTATATGCACAACAAAAAAACAGGTGTTTCAGATGAATTACACAAAAATAATAAGATCACCAAATTTTATAAAAAAGTGAAGGTCAACGTCTGAAATGATTTGAACAATATGGAAAACAATTAAATTAGCTAAGAATTTTAATCTAAGAATTGCATAAATGATTTATCAAAGATCCTTAATAAACCTTACATAGATATTGACACACACTGTATATACAATAATTCCTTATATAACATGTGTAAGTTCAAGTTACAAAATTTATACCAAAACAAATCTATTAAAAGTTGGCCAGACTGTATGTACAGAAATATATTCATTATAAGAGAAACATTGAACTTTTTATTATATTAATTATATTAATACTCAAATTAATTCCAAAATTTATGTTTCCACACAGTATATTTAGAAATTATTCTTACGTAATAAAAAAATTTAATACTTGAATCGGTTACATATTTTCCACGAAGAAAAAGTAAAAGGCAAATTTATACTAAATTGAATGACACCAATATCTTATTATAGCAAAAAAAAAAATAATTAATTTACAAACTTATATATGTACAAAATTTATAAAATTGCTTTATGTGACGCTGACGATTAATTATAACGTAGTCTCCAGAAATATACTTAAAATGAGTACTACTTTATAAAATTCTTCTGCAGGAAGAAAAAAATCGGAACGGCGACCTCGTGGTCCACAGTAATGCAATTCATAGGAAAATTTTCAGCACGCTGGTCTTTCAATATTTGTGCGGAAGCTGATTATCTCAGTTTTACACACATTTTTGTGGATGGTAACGCCTTTCCAATCTTGCTCTATTATATAAGAAAGAGAGAAAAAATATATATAAGAAAGTGAAATACACTATTTAATGAAACCAATGCCTCAATAGAATAACAATGGCTCTACTCGATATTTCAGAAAGTCACTCATCTCGTGTATTAGTTTACAGTCATATAAAATGGAAACCCATAACCCCGTGGTCGGGAAAAAGCTATCTTTCCAATCCGTGATTTATTCACGAAAGTCAACTTAGGAACACATTCACATTGATTTGCAAGGCGAAGTAAAATTAAAAACTGCTACTAGCGAACATTTGACCAATGTTTTAATTAAATTTTACTTAGCGAGACAATTTTAACATCAGAGTTACGAAGCTTGTTACGTTTTGAGAGAATAATATAGGTTCCTCTGCCTTCACGTACATTTTCTTAATTAATTATTTGGTTGTGACATCGCGTAAATAATTTAACTTCCATCTTCTATTAATTTAACCATTTTTCGTTTTCTTTGTTTCGGCAACCAGTTGTGCTTGCATATTATCGTGCAAAGATGTCGCCCTTAACTTTTGAATTTTACGATGATCATGTGTGACGTATGACCGGCTGTGGGCGTTCATCGCGATTCTCGAGTCAATTCGTTCGTTGACCATTGTCCGCGCGGGTTGTGCTCTATTTAGGTGTGAGAACGTTGTCTTTGCGGTAAGAAATATATTGTTCTTTTGTTATTTTGTCTAATGAGTGTCCTTTATCTTTTGTAGGATATATTTTATTTTATCGCCTACCGGCTAGAGAATTTTTCTTTTTTGTTTCTGCTGTTTTCCAACGAAGTTAAAATCCTCGTGGGAAGGCTAGGCAAGCGGACACGTTTCCCTTAGAGCTGAACATTTTAATATTGGATCTATGGAGGAAAACCGGATGGAAATGACTACGTTACACTTTCAATAGCAAATTTAGTTGTGGCGTGGTCTACAAGAAAATCTTCTAGAACGAATATCGACGCTCCCATGATGGCGAACTAAAAGTGTAATGGCTGAATAAATCTGGCGGCAATCTGGACAAAATAATTCTATTGTATTGTTTATCCCGTGCGACCCCTTTGGAGGGCTTTTCTCCTAAAGGTTGAATTTAGACGATAACTAGGACAATTTAAAGTAGGTGTAGATTTTCCTTTTTTTTTTGATTTTGGATATTAGATATGTACAAATCATTTAAATTTAACTAATTATTAGCTTGCTTTCACTTAAGTAAGGCTCTAGAGAAGCCGTTCATTAATTATTTGGTGCAGTCGTGTAATGTAAACTTTTCATAATTAATAGCGTCGTAAGATTCTGATAGTTGATTACAGATTAATTAATATAGGGCTCGATTATTGCAAAGAACTTATTATTTGTTTGAATTCATAAGTAATTTGCAGTCAGTTCTTATCTGTACAACATCTGGTTACTTCTCAGTGTCACTTATTAGTTTTCCTTAAGACTTAGTTAGCGATCAAGGCATTTTTCAATGTATTTTAGTAGTTAGGTGTTTGTACCCCTAGTTACGAGCCATTGCCTGTATTATTATTTTATACTGGATGTCTAGCTTCACTAGCAACCAGGTGTAAGTGGTATAGTTCTTTGGTACGAGGCTTTGATCCTTCAGACGGGCCTACGTACAGGTTAAGCAACATTTTGGGGGTACGTTGCTGTTTTGTTTTTTTTAAGTTCATTATAACCATTTTGTAAAGAACCCATGATTATGTATACTTAATTGTGTTCTGCTGAACTCTTGTTTAGACTTGTATGTATTTAATTCATAATTTGTTCCCTGTAATTCTTCCTGTTAATACAGGGTGTTGTACTGACAAGCGAATCTGTTTTATTTTATTCACTGTTATGCGCCAGGAGCGCTACAGTTGAATTTCGATGAATTTGGTAGATTTTAGGCTATATTTTGAATTTTTCAAAGCTTTATTATTGCCTTAGCGCTAATTGATTTGTATTGATATCTCATTAATTTTAGTATTTCAGTATATATTCTTTTTTTTTTTCTTTTGAATATTTCTCTTTCGACGCCTGAATAATTTTGTCATTATTAATTTTCTTAACCTCCTTTTTCTAATATATTAAGCTTGTTATTGTTGATGTCATGTGTTTATTTGATACCTATCCTACAAGCGTTTAAGTTAAGCGAAGGTTATATTGAATCAGTAACCAGTAGTTAAGGGTCATACTGTTTTGCTTCTGAAACTACCAGCATCCCACCCGCTTCCGTATTACGGGGGTACTCTGCAGGGACATACGGTGGCGTCACATTCCACCAAGCGACATTGGACTCGCGACGCTCTCCGAAAAACTTTTGAGTTGGCCGGCAGAGTATTTCCTTGGGACGATCACCAACAGGTAGGTTCAAGGCAAAGGGGGGTAGCCCAGCTGAACCTCTCACTACCACGTATAACTACTTGATTGATATTTTGAATTTTGTAGCAAATAGTGTAGCAAGCTTTACCACTTAGCTGTAACGAGAGCTAATCAGAAAGAATTTGTCCCTCAGCGAAGTTTTATAATCGGCAGTGCGACGTCACACCAGGAATAAAACAATATTTGAAAGAATATTTCATTTATCCTTTATTTTAATTTCACAAACGAAATCGACCGCAAAGACAACCTACTACTAATTTACAACCTCTTTCCTTTTAAATTTCGCTAAACAAAGGTAAAATTAAGAATTGCTGAAAAAAACCAGTCAATCAACGGGAAACGTACAGACGCGTTTCGTTCTGGTTGGAACTTTTCAATGCACGGCATTCCTCGAAGACGGACATTGCTTTTCATTTCTATACTTTCCGTATATATAGTTAACATTTGGACCTTACTGCAAGTGAGAATTAATGAATATTAAATCTCATTCTTACATGTGCCTTTTTCAGCAATTCTTAATTAACCTAATTACCAGGAAGTTCGTTGTCGCGAAAGGGTGTGTTCTGCATACTGGTACAAACTTAGTTTGTCGGATTGTAGTTATGGACGCATCACATAAGTCGACATTTACATGTAAGAATGAGATTTAATATTCATTAATTCTCACTAGCGGTAAGTTCCAAATGTTAACTATATATACAGAAAGTATAGAAGTGAAAAGCAATGTCCGTCTTCGAGGAATGCCGTGCATTGAAAAGTTCCAACCAGAACGAAACGCGTCTGTACGTTTCCCGTTGATTGACTGGTTTTTTTCAGCAATTCTTAATTAACCTAATTACCAGGAAGTTCGTTGTCGCGAAAGGGAGTGTTCTGCATACTGGTACAAACTTAGTTTGTCGGATTGTAGTTATGAACGCATCACATAAGTCGACATTTACATGTAAGAATGAGATTTAATATTCATTAATTCTCACTTGCAGTAAGTTCCAAAGGTAAAATTGGCTAAATAATTCCTCGTACTAAATCACAAATAAAGAATAATAGATGGCGTACTAATTATCAAATCCCATACGAAATAAAAATTAAAAGCCATAACCGATATCCTCAAAAATTTTCATAATTACCCAGGGTTCATTTTAATTTGGAATACTAAATTAAAACTATGTTCATTAATTTATAGGAACAAAACTACTGCAGAAATTAAGTAAACGCACACAGATGCAAATTCTATGTCCATGGGAATCTAAATCACATGTACAGCGCATGTGTTGACAGTATTAACAATATACTTAACCTGATGTTTGTAAACAAACCATCGGAAAATGAATTTAAATAAACTAAAAATTACACAAAAGAAAGTCCTAATTAACTAAGGTATTTATAAATGGCTATAATATTAACCCTCTAATGCGACATGACTTACCGAATACACAGACTCTATAATTTAACTAGAAAATTAACAATTTAAAGGATGTCCTATTAAATCAAACGTCAATGGAAACTAACCAAACTGCCGTTACGATATTTAAAGGAGAGGCCTAAGTTACAATGGTAACAATTAACTAGCAGTAGTATGTATACAAACAAATTAATTATTAAGGAATCAAAGCTGTACAAGAAATATATAATTTTAGGTATTGAAAAAGTTAAGAAATCGTTACTGAAAGATCTAATAACGGGAAGTAGGAATAAAATTAGCGAACCTTTTATGTATACCTAGTTATACAAAAATAACTAACAACCAAAAGCAAGATAAGGTATTTTAAATTTTAAGAATTCAATTAGTACGAAGAGTAGTATTTCAATATAGCAGAAACCTAGTATATATACCCTGTGGTACAAAAATAATCAACAAACTAAAATGCAAAATAAGGTAATTTATTTATAAGCAATACAAGTAGTACGATAAAGTAGCTATTAATCTAGCATGTACTAAAAATGTACAAGGGTCGAAATTAACGTATAACAAGAGATGGTAATAAACTTATAGGACGATACTCACTTCTTCAGGTTTCTTTCAAGATTTTTGAATCATTATTATCCGAGCAATTCTCCGGAAATTTGGGAAATAGCCTAGTTTAATTATGTTATATATATTATTATTACATAGGTATGCCAACAGCCTAAAGCATTTGGTTGACAACTCCTTAAGGAGTTTGCCAGTCGAATTAAGTCGAATTCATGGGCTTCTTTTTTGTCGAGTTTTTCATAATTACATTTTTGATATCGATTATTTTTAATTGTTTTATGAGTAAGTCAATTTTACCTACAGATGGGTAGCAAATATTCCGGTCTTATCTTCATCACTCCTGGCCCAATTATTGCCATTTCTAATAGGAGGACTTGATTATTGTGGCCTTTTTATTAACTTTTTGGTAGCTTTCCAGATGCTAATACATAAGACGAAAAAAATACGTGTATTGCTGCAGTCCATTAATTCGCAGCCAGATGGATCGCAATATACGAAAGAAATCTAGCACATCAATGCGTAAGCACGCATTAAGCTTTTGTTATAAATGATTTACTACTTGTTCCAAAGGCGAGCCGTTAAACTTTACTCCATAAAGGCAGACTGACAACGTTGTAAGACAGACACACTTGTTTCTTTGGTTAAAGTGAACGATGGTTAAACACGATGTGGATGTTGTATGTCCATGTGTACAGATATGCACATTTGTATAATTTGTAATGTTCTAAATTGTTCGAATTAACAGCTTTTGATAAATCCCTACCTTTGGTAGTTTTTAGACGTGGTTCACAAAAAGTATTTTTGCATTACAATTTTCTTCTACCAGAAATTTGTTGCCAAGTGTTTTAAAGAATTTTTCGTATTGCGCCATCTAATATGAACCAGTATTTTTCAATGTCGACTTAGAGAATCCAACTATTTCTGAAAAATAGTGGGAAGATAGCCTAATAAAAAATTTTACAATATATGCAATCAGGTCGAATGAAACAATGAGTCTAATCTTATGCAACTTTTTCTATAAATCGCGATAGTACGTCGTTGACGGTTTTACAGTGTTGTAGGAGATTCTGTCGAAATCAAGAAAATTTATGCAGGACAAAGTCCAAAATAGTTGTGTAAAAATTATTAATTTAATGAAATGGTTACCCCAATTATCGAACCTGAACCTTGTAAAGAAGTTGTGATCAAATTGATAAGGGGCTTAGAGAAAATATTAAAATTTTCGAATATGAACTTTTATATATGAATTTATTGCAAATAAATGAAATTCAATAAATGGTCAAAGTGGATTTTTTTCGAAAAATTTGTTCAATTTGTATATTTTCTTATTTCCATTAATATTGATATACTTTTAATGTAATAAGCAAGTAAAAAGAATAATTTCGGGTTAAATATTCTTAGTTTACTTATGTCTTACTCTTTTTTGTATTAAGAAAATATAAAATTCCTGAAACTGTTTATAACTCAAACAAAGTCAGCAAACATTTCACATTCTCCAGCAGTGCATATTTCCGTCAAATGAGAGCAATATAGTAATAAGTAACTGTGCTGTCATAATTTCTGATGACAACAATATGATGATATGCAGACACGACTTTTGTCGAAGTTCCCTGACCAATAATCTCAATTCAGGATGACTAATCAACAAACCATTTCTTCGAAAGAAATGTTAGAATTTGCACATAAGCCGATGTTGGTTAAAAATAGAGAGAAAAAGAGTAATGACGGCGGAAAATCTCGACAATGTATTTGAGAACATTATTTGATTTGCCGAAAAACTCTTGTTGTACGAATTTAAAGATGATACAGCAGCTTCTGTTTGTAAGAAATTGGAATTCGTATTCGAACGATTTCATATTTTAAACCTACAATTTAAACATAAAAGAAACACTTACTTCAAAGGCGGATATATTTGTGCTTTCTATTAAAAAATAGAGTTATAGAACATGAACATAAAGCAAGTGGAATATATGAGTGTGATTTTACGGGAGACTGCCTTTTTTCCATGCAGCAATAATAATATTTATTGGAACATGATATGAATTTGAATTTATAAATAGAGCGGTAGATGAATTCTTAATGTAAATAGAATTTGTGATGAGACTATCGTTTACAAATGAACTGTAGAACATTAGTTTGAAACGTGTAGTGGTAGAAATGAATCGCTTTAGGATCCAAATTAAATGTTCGATAAACTACAGTAAAGGTTAATTTAAAAAAAAATCCTTAACACAACATAGCTTTAAATTCGACGATCATGTTGTCGATATATGTAAAGTTGTCATAATCAACAGTAAAAAAAAAATATACTTGTGAACCCTAGCACACACTTTATTAGTAACGTATTAATACTGCATCTGCTTTGGCTCTGAGTATAATACCTTTTCTACTGCTGATGATAACAAACTTGTTGTCGAAATACGTATCTAGGATTTACAGCTGCATTGTAGTAAAGTTTTTTTTTAAATTAACTTTTACATATTAAGCTTCAGTCTCCAGAGATACCGCAGTATTACGGCATATTTATGCCATAAGCTAAGTCATAAAGTTGAAGAAGTGGGTAACCCATGCAATTCTTTAGAGAAATAAACCAGATCAATTCTATGTATGTTTTTAGAAATTGGTACGAAAAAATTACAAAATTTTCTAGGCTAATTAATGACATACAGGGCCCAGCATAAGTCAGTTAACGCTGTTTTTTTACTATTATTTGGAACTGCTTATGGATTTAAAGGGTGAACTTGAGAATATCCCGAAGTTAGCGGGTATTCGATATTTCCAACAAGACGGCGCCCTGGCCCACTTCGGACTAAAAGTTCGTAAATATCTGAATGACGAGTTTGACATGTGGATAGGAAGAAGAGGAAAAATCGAGTGGCCAGCACGGTCACCAGACTTAACGCCGTGCGATTTTTTCCTGTGGGGAGTATTCAAAGATAAAGTATTTGCCACTCCATTACGTGCCATTGAACATTTTAAGACAAGAATAGAAGTGAAATTTGACACGCTTCGAGCGCACATAGAATTCTTTAAAAAAACTTGCTCTACCGTAAATAAGCGGTGTCATATCAGCATTGGGGAAGGTGGTAGGCAGTTTGAAGATAGTATGTTGCATTTAAACCGTAATTAGTTTTGTATCTAAATAAACACTACAATAAACCATATTTCTGTATGTTCTTCTTTTCTTTTTATTCGGTATGCAAATCGGTTAACGGACTTATGCCGGACAATGATAAAATAAACACGAAACTCCAAGACATAACTCAAAGCCATTTCATTCATAAAAAATTCTTTGAATAAAATTGATTAAGTTTGGTAGGGTATACACGATATAGTTAATTGATTATTTCTTGTTATCAAATAATGAAAGTATAACAAATAGGTACTGTCAATACGAGGGTTTTTTTTTATTTTACCGAATGAAAGGCGCTATACAAAAACCTATATTTTATTTTTCAACATGTGATCCACTAACTGTTATACATTTATTCCAGCTTTTATTTTTAAATAAGGCTACACCGTCCAAAAAAAAAATTCTATTAGTCTGTTTTCAAAAAATGCCTTCGCCGCTTTTTTCATCCAATAATCTGAAGAAAGACGTCGTTCACGCAGATGAAGCAAGAGCAGCATAATCTTTTCAGCAACGTTGGTCTTTCTTTGGTGTATTGCAGTTTTCAAACTTCAGATTGTTTCTTTATATACTTCTTCTATAATTGTAGAGCCTTCATGTATTCAATTAACAAGATTCACTTTGTATCCCAAAACACCGCCGCCATTAGTTTTCCAGATGAATTTGGCATCCTTGCCTTTTTTGGTGGTGGGGATCCCTTGCATGGATTCTTGTTTTGTCGGTGCGTTCCACTGACACAGCCACTTCTCACCACCTATTATAATTTTCGGAAAAATGGTTTCCTCGTGGACGCTCAAGCTTTCCTCAAAAATTACTTCGCGACACAATTTTTCTTCAGGAGTAACCAATCTGGGAATCTATCGTGCTGGCACTTTTTTTTTCCTAAATCATCATGTAAAATTTTTATTTCAATACTGTCTTTTAGTATCTCGACTTCAACAACAATAATTCGCACCTTCTTTCTCCGATGTTTTTCTTAGTCTCTGCTTCGACAGGCCTTGCGCATCTTGCATCGTCTTGAATTGATTCCTTTCATGAGTATATTGCTGATTTCGGGCATGTTTTAGAAGCCTAGTGTCAACATTTCGCCCAATTCTGTAAGTTTGATAATCGTTTAAGGTAAACTATTTGTTGTTTTTGATTTAGAATGGAGAAAAAAAATTCGTGTATTAATTAAACATTTATTGTAGCGGTAAAATGTAAAGCGGTAAAATCGCTAAGGAAACTCAAGAAAAGTTACATAAATATTATGATGAATCTGATTAATAAAATCCATACCATTTCAAAGAGTGACTGCCGAACAAAAGTATATGAGATAGCTAATGCAGTAAAAATGCCAACTGAAACCATACACAATATTTTACATCAACATTTAAATATAAAAAAGCTAACCGCAAGATCAAAGCCACGTTTGCTTATTGTTGAGAAAATGCGAACTTGTGTTAATATTTCAAATGGGTTTCGTTCGAATTGGCCATACAATCAATTTGAACTAAATCCATGATAATTTTTTCATCGATTTGTCACCGTAAAGAGCCTGGATAAATCTATACACTCCAGAGAAAAGAACACAGTCAAAATTAAGGATTTTTTTGTGATGAAAAATAACGTTTTGAAGAAGGCTATTACATTTTTGCTCAATAGGATTATGCCACGATTTTTTGGATTTCCAAAGCCATAATTTTTATTGGCTATTTAAAGAAGGGAAGTACAATAACTGATCAGTATTATGATAATGTACTGACACGTTTCGATACTGAAGTGATGGAAAAACAACCGAATTTATTGAGAAAAACAGTTTAGTTCCATCAGAATAAGGCATCCAATCAGAATACAAATCACTGTCTTATTCACCATATTTACCAGATCTAGCTCCGGGTGATTTCCGAACGCGATGAAATGGCTTGGTGGGAAGATTAAACAGGTGGGCAACAGGATTTTTATAGTGTTTCTTATAGATTTCTACTCACTAAAATCAGAAAAAATACTCGAAAAATTAATATCGTCAGGTTCTCTCGCAAAACTCGTTAACGGCGTTTAATTGCGTTAAAACTTCAATTGTCTTGCCAGCTGTGTACGAACTTATATTATCTTAGTGGAGGATGCTTCGTCGTTGTGGGTTGGTTTCTCGGAGCTCAGCCAATCGAGAAAGCCTGTTTCGAGAAAAATGTCGCTACTATCTTTTTGGAGACACTTCGAGAACAGATGACTTTTGTACGGCTTTTCTTCACTTTGGAGCACCAAAACAGACGACTGTCGTTTATTTTTTATCTGGCTCGTATGAGTAATTCAAAGATTCATCATCATTCACGATGTTATACACGTTTTTAGAGTTTCCTGCGTTGAAGCGGTATAGTGTTTTTTGACACAAGTTCATCCTAGTTGTGTTCTTCGGTCAACAGATCCAACAGGTCCAACAGGAAACTAATTTTTTCGATTTTGCGTTCGTACTGAACTCATTATGAAACCCAAAACAGCGTATAGAAATGAAGCTCATTTAGATACGCTTTTTTTCATTTTTCAATGTTGGTGTTGTTCGAACACAAATAAATATCATTACTGTCATTTTATTTTAAGAGTTTAACTACATTTGACAGATATGATATGTGTACGTAGGCTACACAAACAACGTATGTTGTATCCAATTGACAACAAGATGTATTAGGTTCTATGTCACTCATGTTTATATTTTTAAATAAAATATCAAGTAATGTTAAAGAAAATTAATAAATAATATGTAATATAATATACTTCGCGGACAGCAAGTTGTAAATTTGAAAATGTCAAGTATTAATGTGACCAACTGCATACTTTATGTAAAAATAAAACTCTGAACTTTCAAATTAAATAATTTCAATTTATTAATTTAAACAATGCAACATAGAAAAAATAGTATAAAATACTCATTTCGTAAGGCCTTTTGTCGCACTTGTTCTTTAGGAAACTCGCCGCTATCGGAGGTTCGTTTTTTAAACTGAACTCGTGCGGCAAAATGATGACTAATCAAATGTAAGTACTAAAAATTAACCTCCCTCCTAAATCCAAAGTTTCTATGCGGTACGTGTAGTGTTGTAGTTACAACTAACTCTCAAAGTTGACAAGTTAGGCGAAAAATGGAATTAAACCTCGAAAATTTTCGCGTATTAATTTTTTATAATTTTCGAAGACAATTATCTCAACAAAAATGCTTAGCCGATTTGGTTTCTGTTTTCGATAATAAATCACCACATTAGTCAACAATTTCTCGTTAGTATGGAGAATTCAAACTTATTCTCAGATTTTATCAAGTTTCAACGTGATACATAAGTTCAGGACGTTGGTTGCGGTATAAGCCACACTCAGTTTTTGCATTCAAACGTGACTGTACTCGTATTTGTAGTTATATATTATGAGTTCAAGAGTTGTGTTATTTCTCCTGTCAACTTTTGTTTTATTTGTGTTGAATACACTGTTAAAAGTCAATAAAGAAACATAAGTGATTTCGTGAGGAAAATGTATTTCGCTTAGTTTAAGTTGAAATTTGCGAATCAAGACCAAGCCTGGGATCCTCATAAGGTGTGCAAAAAGTATAGGAAAATCTTAGTTTGTGATTTAAAAGTAAAAAAAACTCTAATTTTGTTTTGGCATTTCTATGATGTGGTGTGAACGCAAAACCACATTACCGACAACTATTTCCGTTCGGTAGATGTAAGAGGTTTCAATACAAAAAATAAAAAATCTTACCCTAACCTTAAATCAACTATTCGTCCGGTGCCTCATAGCTCTGAAATACCAGTTGCACGCCCACCTTCCAGGTTGGATGATATAGTGATTCCGAGGGCGGAAACATATTACCTCTGCAGGACGAATTTACTTCAGATTTTTTTGTTGATGAGCGAACCCAACTTTCTTGTCAGAGTGATCTGCTTAGAGATTTAAGCCTTACAAAAAATGCTGCCGAATTACTGGCGTCTGAACTAAAAAATAAAAACATTGCCCGGAACCTAATTTTAGTGGTACAGGCAACGAAAGAGAGAACTCATAGAAATTTTTCTCTATACAGGGAAAATCTCGTTTTCTGTAATGATGTTCAAGGGTTAATGAAGTGTTTTGAGATAGAATATTATATTCATCTGAGTGGCATAAATTCTTTAATTCGTCAAAAACAAGCCTCAAGGCAGTATTGCTGCATAATGGAAATAAATTCGTATTTTGTATTTTACAAAAAAACTGAACGCAATGGAGGGAAATGAAGATAATTTTTGAATCTAGCAGACTAGAAAAAATAAATTTTACCAAAAACATTCCATCCAACGGAAAAAAACAATTTTTATCCTAAAATAAATGTTTCATTAAAAAGTAGCTTTCCCGTCCAATCATCCTCGTATGTCTAATGTACTGCAGTCAATTACAATACCTTCAATTTGATCTAATACACATAATCTTCAAAGTAAATAGTAATTTAATATTCTGTGTAGTTTCTAATCTTCTTTGTAAATAAAAAGTCGCACAAACGCGCGTATAACATATAGACAGACAAAGATATGTGTGTATTCGGGATGTCAACCTGTGGAACACAGTTTAGGTTTTGGGAGATTACCTGCGCCGCATATCTTACGTGGCAGTATTACATTATACCTCAGCGTTGTCGAGGTGGGAAATTGTTTTAGAGCTGTCATCTAATATATCAAGAGGAAATCCTAATTTATAGCCAGCATGTGCCAGTGGCTATGAAAGGTTGAATCTTTGTGAAATGTAGGACTGAATACAAACAAGTAATGTATTGTTAAATTGAATTTAACCAAGCTAAATATCGAATTGGCATAAATATACATATTGTAGATACGTAAATATTATAAAAACCATGGCTTAGAATCTTTGCAAGAAAAATAAATAAAATCGTGCTTCTTGTTTGTCCAGATTTTAATTAAAATAAATTAATAGTTTCGTATCAGAAAAATTGAAACATACATGAGTAGGTAAACCCCACCAGTTTTGTATAATACAAAGGTATTTTTAATAATATAAAATATTATTAAAAATCTGGTGTGAAGAACACAAATGCAGGTTCACTATTCATATTTTCTGTGAACGTGTCCGAATATATCCTATCTCCAGAGACGTAGATACGTATTTCGCTTTTCTACAAGCTCATCGGTACGCCCCTGCTGGAGAAAGGATATTTCCAAACACATTCACAAAAAAGAACCACCTCGCCCTATCACCGTAATTATCCAGACCGAGCGCAGAAGTAAATTCGGCGCTACCTGTTGTCAGACAGCCGAAGTACCTCGCATACCGTCCACATAATTAATGTGAAGTAACGACGCCCTTCCAAAGGTTAGCACAGCCAACTCTCTAGAAAACTGCATTTTGTTTGTGCCTTCACTCATACTACGGCTTAACCGCATGTGTAATGTATCAGAATAACTGAAACATACATGAGTAGGTAAACCCCACCAGTTTTGTATAATACAAAACTGGTGGGGATTTTTGTATCGCACTGGTCAAACCCAACAGCCTTTCAAAAATCTACCTACCGAACAGGTCCCATTCTCGAATATTCCTTATAATTTTATATACCACTTTCATTTAATTATTAATTACGTACGACTTCTATTCTAATTATAGTTTAATTATAATAGATTATCTAGTTACTTTTTCTACATATCAAAATTGTGCCGACCCGGTGTTAAAATTATAGTAATTATATAATTAATAGTCTCCTTTAAATCACTGTAAAAACTATCTAAACCATATCATGTGACATATCATTTTTGAAAGTATATTCTTCAATGAATCTTTTATGATATTACTTTCATTAACATCACAATCCCTTAGTTCGCGTCTTTACTTAACTCTTAATTCTTAGACATTGCTATTTACAATATGATGTGTTATCCTTAAGCTGAATGACTCTTTTCTGTCGCGGGTTTTTTCTAGACAAGCTTGCTCTCTTTCTTAGGTAAAGACTTCCGGCAGCATTCGTCGACAGGCGAATGAACGTAGCACGTAACAAACAAGAAACTCTAACATTTCTAATATATATTATTTTAATCACATTCACACATCCATTTTCTTAAATTTATTTTCAACTCGTAGATACCTATTCGTCGTTACATGTGTATATATAGGTTTCATTTAATTATTTTGATATGTTTCAAAGCTTCGTTTCTTTGATGTAAATATTAAATACAACTTTGAGGACAAAGTTGTTTTGTTTTCTTTTATTTAATAACTTTCTTTCAGCATACTACACACGTCCTGGACCTTTGATACATCATTACGTTACATTAATTAACTCCTTTTTCATTATTGTTAGGATGCTACAGCTAGCCCGGAACACATGCCATAAACGTCCATCTTTTAACAATTTGGCGCTTTCAGGTGTTGTAAAATACCCAACGTGTGGCAATACGCAAACCAACCAGCTTTCTTTAAACAGTAATTGAAGTATGCTCTTTTTAAATAAGGTTACTAAAAGAAATAATATGTTGTCAAATCACCTGAGCGTTTAGACCAAGCAATTATTGTTGAGAATATGCATTTTGAATATCCATTTAGGGATCATTATTTATTTATTTAGCGTATAGGTTACGTGGATTGAAATTTAAAGTTATATTACATCTACACAGAACAGAATTAAATTTTAAAGTCAAGGGCATTGACCTAATCCAACACGGAGTTAGTGGCTTCAAAGGAGTCACTCATTTCACCTCCATATTCTGTAAGGGGACACTTCGTTGTAATATGGTGAATAATCTGGCGAGGTTTTCCGCATTCGAAAGTCTGTGTCTCAGTTAGTCTCCATTTATAGAATGTGTCACGGAAGATGCCGTGGGATGTACTTTTTCTATTGAGTATCTTCCATTCGTGGCGAGGCAGTTCGCCACTAATGGAAGGAATCCTACCGTACAGTAGGATTCCTTCCATTCGTCCCGCGACAGATGCCGTGGGACTTTCTTATCCTAGCATCAAAGGTAACTAATTTATCTCGCCGTTCCAGCTTCAGATCTTTGTTTTTCTAAAAAAAAGGAAAACTTAAACATGAAAAATTGATATAATTTCACTACAGTTTACATCAGCAAAATCTTTGCTCAAAATCCATCATTCTTCAAGACGCTCTGGATAGAGTTATTGGGATTGTCAACTATATTCGCGTAAATGCAATCCGTCATCGTGAATTTCGGCAGATGCTCACTTTAGACGAGGAAACATACTCTGTTGATCTACCGTACTACTGCAAGGTTCGCTAGCTATCAACAGGACAGGTTTTGATAAAACTTTTAACTTTCCACAAATTTTAAACTTTTACAAAGAACAAGCAAAACTATGTAATCTATCAGATGAAACATTGAATTTTTTTTTGATATCATGACATAACCAAACAATTTAAATATTTACCTGCAAGGTAAAACAAAGCATATATATGAAATGTGACGAAACATCCAAGCGTTTTGCAAAAATTAACATTTTTAAAAACATTTCGGTCTCGGATATACTTTTAGAACACTTCACGGTGCTAGCAAAAATATTGAATGAGCAGAAATGTGAAAATAAACTATTCGATGAATACGTAGGTGTAGAAAAATATACTGAAAGATTTTCAGATTTTGACAAGCACACTCCTTTTGAAACTAGTATTTGCACCACATTTAGTAGATATATCCGAGGCCCTATGGAACTACAAATGCAGTTATTTGAGTTAGGCGAAGATCCATCCCACGATAGTATGTATGCCGTTTACCACCCTGCTTTGGAAGTACTTAATGCTGCGAGTCAACATTTTCTTTTATGACAAAAATTAAATCTAGTTTAAGAGCGCAAATTACAGATGCTCATTTAGAAGATCAATTAAAGCTACACGTTACGAATATTGATCCTAATATTCAATTACTTTCAAGCAAGAAACAAATGCAAATATCCCACAAACTTAAATTTTCCATCGGATCTTAAAATTATTTTACATATTGTTACTATGTTTATAACTTAATAATATTATTTTTAATTGAAGTGGTATTTAAATATGTAGTTGTTCATTAAAATTTAAAGATCTATAAAAAATTACAGAAGTAACAAATGAGGCCTTATTACTGCCTAATTTAAATGTGGCCTCCAATGGTAAATCTGAAATAGAGTATGTCTTTACGAAAGAAAATTAAAAAAATTAAAGAAAAACTAGAGACTATTTAATCCTCTGAGATTTTCGAATGACTTTCGACAGAAAGTAAGAATTTGTAGGTACGGATCTCACTTGAGTAAGAATTTTATAACAGCGCTTGTCTTGCTTGACAATGAAAACAGAACAAATATAAATAAATGAATTTTATTGAGGCCGTTCAGAGAGATAATTTTCATATATTATGTGAAGCAGTATCAATGAAGAAATATCCTTCAAAGGCGAAATCAGAAAACCGGGGAAATGTTAGAATAGGTAAGTCAAACTCTAAACAGATTACGCTTAATATTGAACCAACTACCTTAATGTATGACATGATAAGACGCTGGAAACAGTGAAATTGATTTACTATCAAGTCAGTGTATAAAATTACGTTTTCCACAATTTTCGGACTAATTAATTCCAAAAAATACATAAAATATATGTAATACAAGTAATTAACATCTTTTAGACGCATAAAAGCACATCGATTTTTTTCATTTTAATTTAATTTTATTTTATCCAATTAAAAATTACTGCTGTACCGCTTAAAAAGTTTAATTTCGTGACTGAAAAACAGGCGAGCGACCAAAAGTGATGAGAGTAAAAGCAAAAGAGAAAACTAATTATATTTTAGCTTTCATTATGTGCGGCAATCCACTTTGGACCTAATAAAATCAATCTCTCAGCCACAGTTTATGCTCGTAAATTTGATTAATCATCTCTTTAAAGCGAAGGAATGAAAATATTAATTATGACGGCAAAAAAGTTAACACATAGGAAAAAAGTGCCTCGCACTTGATACGAATTTTTTTATTTTCTCTTGAAAGATATTAAAAAATGAGGAATTATTTAAGCATTTATCGTAGACAAACACGCGCGAGTTCAAAAAATAAGTTTACCTTTTATCTTTTTGACATAAATCTAAACACTATTGATGATCTTAACAAACTCAAGGGAATGTGTAGAATTGCGGGGATAAATTGAAATTTTCGCAAATGTACAAAATTAGTTTTGAATAGTACGGTATCCGCCAGAATAAACAGTATCGAAACTTAGGGTGCTACATAATATGCATTTGTCATTATCAGAGAGCGGACTGAAGCGATTTAATGACCAATTGCCCCGATAAAATGTTGTGGCGGTGTCATTTATAGTATGCATGTTATAACAGCCTCCCTATTTGCTTGTTCGATTGCATTTGTCGAGTATATGCTGTTATTTCCGTCGTTATGAATAGCACATTGTGTATATTCCCTTATAAATTCAATTCAACAGCGGCGTGTAAGATGGAAAATATATTTATATATTATTTCGTTAGACTTTATTGAAATAATCGCTTAAAAAATATATCCGCTAATTTCCAAAGTGTATTCTCGTGTTTTCATGCTGTTATACATGCATATACATATATGTATTTATTGTTCATGACAGAGTATATTTTCTATTCTCTTCTATAAGGGATTGTTTCTGGTTTCGTGTCTTTCAATGTTATTTGGTTACAAATTTTAGTTATATAATGAAACAGATATGCAAAAATACATATCCGTCATTGTAAACATGGACAAGCACCTCGTATTTTTAGCATTTACTTCTGTTCAATACATATGTTTCAGCCATCTAGGCCTCATCGGTTGAACTAGTGAAGCAATGTGTATACAAATTAATACAGATCTGTTAAACAACGGATCTGTATCTGTATCTACATTTACGCTAAAATCGTCTCCAAGCTATAACCAGTTTCGTTCTATCAGGCTACACCAATTTAATGAGTGACATCTGACGGAAGAAAGCGACTAGGCCAGAAAAGGCGATCTTCCGCTCGAATAGCAATGCTATTACGAAAAAAAGCGGAAAAATACGTATATTGGTGCTGTCCATTAACACGCGCCAGATGGCGGTAAATATACAAAAAAGGGATATTTATCAATACGTTTTTGCCGTATTACGCAGTTGTTATATAATGAAAAACAGATATGCAAAAATACATATCCGTCATTGTAAACATGGACAAACACCTCGTATTTTTAGCATTTACTTCTGTTCAATACATATGTTTCAGCCATCCAGGCCTCATCGCTTGAACTAGTGAAGCAATGTGTATACAAATTAGTACAGATCTGTTAAACAACGGATCTGTATCTGTATCTACATTTACGCTAAAATCGTCTCCAAGCTATAACCAGTTTCGTTCTTTCAGGCGACACCAATTTAATCAGTGACATCTGACGGAAGAAAGCTCAGATGTCACTGATTAAATTGGTGTCGCCTGATAGAACGAAACTGGTTATAGCTGGGAGACGATTTTAGCGTAAATGTAGATACAGATACAGATCCGTTGTTTAACAGATCTGTATTAATTTGTATACATATTGCTTCACTAGTTCAACCGATGAGGCCTAGATGGCTGAAACATATGTATTGAACAGAAGTAAATGCTAAAAATACGAGGTGTTTGTCCATGTTTACAATGACGGATATGTATTTTTGCATATCTGTTTCATTATATAACAACTGCGTAATACGGCAAAAACGTATTGATAAATATCCCTTTTTTGTATATTTACCGCCATCTGGCGCGTGTTAATGGACAGCACCAATATACGTATTTTTCCGCTTTTTTTCGTAATAGCATTGCTATTCGAGCGGAAGATCGCCTTTTCTGGCCTAGTCGCTTTCTTCCGTCAGATGTCACTGATTAAATTGGTGTCGCCTGATAGAACGAAACTGGTTATAGCTTGGAGACGATTTTAGCGTAAATGTAGATACAGATACAGATCCGTTGTTTAACAGATCTGTATTAATTTGTATACACATTGCTTCACTAGTTCAACCGATGAGGCCTAGATGGCTGAAACATATGTATTGAACAGAAGTAAATGCTAAAAATACGAGGTGTTTGTCCATGTTTACAATGACAGATATGTATTTTTGCATATCTGTTTCATTATATACCAACTGCGTAATACGGCAAAAACGTATTGATAAATATCCCTTTTTTGTACAAATTTTAGTATTTAAAAAAAAATGTTTTATATTGTTATTGTTATATTATTTATTTATCCTAATTTTTTTTATAAAAGTTAAGTTTAATTTACTACCTTATTTTTGGAGTAATTTTCGTTTCTTCTTTTTAGTCCATTCTTTCTGGTTTTAGTATTTCTCTTTATTTTCGTTAACTATGGAGAATTCTCTTAGGGCAACCATGGTAGGATGGATTAGAGGCCATACAGATAGGTTGCATATTCGTAATGATACTCAGATATACTGCAGTGCCTGTTCATTAAGTTTAAGTCGTCCACAAAAGTGTAATGCGCAGAGATATATTTCTTCGAAAACTCATTTAGATAACATATGACCATCTACACCTGACACTTTTAACTTAGAACCGTGTGAAGCTTTTATGGCGGTCAATATTTCAATATTCAAAAAGCTTAACAATTCAGTCCTCAAGAGGTTTCTTACAAAATATACTGATCGTCATATACCAGATGAATCTACTTTACGTAAATACCACTTACCAAAATGTTATTTGAGAACAATTGAAAAACTACGAACCAACCTATCTGGTAATTATCTTTGAGTAATTGCAGACGAAACAACGGATGTGGTGGGACGATATGTGTTAAATTCAGTAGTTGGTATTCTTTATCCGACAACTTCATACCAACCATAATTAATTGCAACTAAAATATTGCCCTGCCCATCGTAAATAGCAGAAGTAATTGATTAGTGTAATTATATTATTCTGTTATCGGATAACAACTATAAAGACAAGATGCTATTATTTTTGACTGATGCGGCAGCTTATATGTTAAAAACAGGGAAGCTATTAAAGCAATCTTATCCCAACACACGTTACCTGTGCAGCACATGCGCTACACAGAGTATGTGAATACATCAGGGGTAATTTTCCAAATGTTAAAGTTAGTTTCACCATTTAAAAAGATATTTCTGAAAGCTGAGACAAAAAGTTGATGCCAAATTTGAATATATTATATTAATTCTGCAGAAAGCCGATTGAAAAATCTATACATTCGAAGTATGGTGCACTTTTGCAACATTTTAATCATTCACCCATCACCAGTTGTGATGTGGAACGAACGTGTTCTATTTTTAAAGACGTTTTAACATATAAAAGAACTAATTAACACAGTAACAGCTTGAACAAATTTTAGTTGTTCAGAGCAATGTTTTACATTTTCAATGTTTCACAGAAAATATATAGTTTTGAGATTTGTTCTTTGTAAATTATTTTTATTCAAAATTCGATACGCAATTCGCTTGTCAGCATTACTTTTGTTGCACTAGTAGTTGCTGCCGGTTACCAAACCATTTATTACATTTTCTCTATTGTGCATAATTATATCTTATAACTTATAAGATATAATAATAAATTCTTCATCTTATAATATAAGAGGAAGAATTTATTAAGGAAATAAGTTGAACCACATCAATATATATATATATATATATATATATATATATATATATATATATATATATATATATATATATATATATAACCCCTCGTATGTAATTATAGTGAAATAATATAATATCTATATGTTTTATCAATACAAATTCAAATATCGCACCAACCAACACGTGTGAATATTTTCCAAATAAATCTAACTCTAACTTTACGTAATGTATTTAAGAATTGTCTTTTATTTATGCCCAGGGTTTTACTCGTAAAAGAACACGAAACGTAAATGTTTCTCGCCTCCAGGGTGCGGTTCTAAATATATCAGTAAGTATTTTTTAAATATGAATATATTCTTTATATTCTTATAAGTTATAAGACTTATAAGATATTTGTCCCAAGAATGTTATATCTGAAATATAATGATTTGAGAAATATTACTTTATAGTTAAAAGTTTGTATTTTTGATGTAAGATCATAATTGGATTTTAAAATCACGATATCGATTAATATTGTATATTTTATTTTGTCTATTTACATAATTCGCTCATTAATTAATTAATCATAACTTATTTTCGCGAGAATTTAAGATTTCTTAAACTAATTATAATTATTTTATTTGTGTACAAATTTCTGTAAACATTGTTATTTATTATAACTTTTGAAAGCATCATGTTCAAAATTTGTAATTGAAATCACAAGCAATTAAATAGGTTGCTAGAGATATTTTCAACACTGAATTATTAAAGAGATACATTGAAGGAACTTTTTAAATTATCTCTTTTCAATTTGTCAAAATTGTCTTTTATATATTTTTCGAATTCGTTGTACAATTTTCTAAGAAAATTTGATTTATGCTTTTACAACTTTGATATGGCAGTCAGGATGACAATAAAAAAACAATATTATTGATTAAGAAGATTTTTGCATGCAGTTGTAAAGAATGGTCTAATTTTTGAATTCCACTTCAAAATTAATCATATAAATTATTAACGGCTACATTTTTATCACAAGAAAGTGGTTTTGTTAATTTTACAAAAAATTATTACCTTGCAAGGTTTTGTTCGAGTGTGGAAGTACTAGGAAACCAAGTTATCATTACTTTTGTGTTTCCACCATTACTAAAATCAGTTTCCGTTTAAGCAGCATTTAATAAGAAGTTTCTGGAACCATTTTTGGATATTTTTGTTAAAGAACACCTCTTTATGATACCATAATTGCACATAACCTAGTTGTATTCTACGTGGATAGGGAACGTATGCGGATCTGCGATTAGGATATCAACCAGACGTTTGAAACAAGCAACTTTAATCTTATTACGCTGTACCTGTTGGGATACTACTGAGTTTACAACATCCAGTGGATACGTTGGTTTTGAAATTATCATATTTGTCATTAGCAACAGGTATTCTTGTGAAAATTGTTTCCTATATTTACATAAAAGATATAACATCTCTTGCAATTTCATATTTTATAATAGATTACTCACGTTATTTCAAGGGACATATCACTTTGCTTTTTATATCAGTTATTGCGATATTTGCAATAAATATTGACACTTGTTTTTAAAATTCGACAATATTTCTAAAACAATATTACTAGAATTTGAGTAGGCAACCCATTGCAACTTGTAATTTAGAAGGTTACATACATTTTATGACATCAATTTGTTTTATTTTGGATCTTTAGTGCTTAGAAATTATATTTTGTATCTTGTTAGTAAAACTACTGAATTTAACTTAAATATATTGATTATTATCTTTTGACTATGTCGTTTTATTTTATGTATTAACGTGTTTTTGTTTGTGTATCGGGAACTCGCATTTAGACCCTTTGAGATTAAGTTGTTCTCTACCAATTTTAATTTATTCTTTATTATCATATTTGAGCTAGCAATACAGTTATTTTCTTGAAATTTTATATTCATTATTATTAATTTCAGTCAGCGTTACTACATTATTGACACCGAACGTGGGTTAATACTCCACGGCATTCGGACTTATTTCAATATATATATATATATATATATATATATATATATATATATATATATATATATATATAATAACTTCGTGACCTTGGTATGATATGGTAAACCTAATCAGTAGGCGATTAAAGGTCTGTATATTGCTTCAAAATATATGTATTTAAAAAACTCTACATTATTGTCTTGATAAAGGCGAACTGCCGAAACATGTAGAGTTTTTTAAATACGTATATTTTGAAGTAATATACAGACCTTTAATCGCCTACTGATTAGGTTTACTATATATATATATATATATATATATATAAATAATTTAATGTTATTGCTCATTAATTTTGTAGTATCTCCGGAAGAAGCAACAAAGTTTTTGCGAAATATAGGAATAATTAATAAATGAGTTTTTAATTGACTGACCGCTTGCCTGCTTTTAATTTGCTATATATATATAGATAGAGGTAAATTCCTTTGAGTGTAAAATGTTGGATCTAATTTACCCTAATATGTATATGATTTCACTGTTAATAAAAATAGAATTTGGGTCAATGTATCAAATAAAGCGATTTGTTGCTACGTAAAGTTTTGAAGCTGTACTTGCTTCTTCATCAGACCTAATAGAGTATTTATAAATTAGCCATACAAAGTAAAATATAAAAATGTACCTACATTAGCAAATTTACAATTCTTGAGCGATTTTATTGAATGAAGATATCAACTACAATTCATATCTTCACTGTATTTATATTCCAAAGACCAACTATTGCGAAAAGTGGGCAACATATTAATTAAAGCATTCAAAAAAAGTTTAAAATGTAATAGTTTGGATGTCAGTGCATATTGAACAAGTTAGAACGAAATTGCGTACCTCCGAAGAAAGATCACGAATCTTTCTTCGAAGGTACGCAATTTCGTTCTAATTTGGTCATATATATATATATATATATATATATATATATATATATATATATATTGTAACAAAGCTGATGAACTATGAAATAATAATGCGAGAATAATATTGAATAATATTAAATCAATCGTACTTCAACTGATAGATTATATAGGGCGCCTTTATTTCAACATATGATATTGGTCTACCAACTAATAGTACGCACGATCTTCAATTACAAATAGATGTCGTTAGAGTATGACTAAGATACTGAATTTATTGGACTCTATCTCTGGACCATCGCCGGTAATTATACCCCTATAAAACGGATAAATAATAAATTAATTCATAAAATATTTATGTTACAATATATATATATATATATATATATATATATATATATATATATATATAGATTTATAAACGGAAAAGTTGAGACATTTCGAGTTGAATGTTTCCCTAGATGAGATCCTTTTGGATGAGCGAGATCCGTTTTTGGATCTCAGCCTTCTTAATGTGTATATCGAGTTTTATTCTATCGTATGGGCAATAGAGAGTTCGAATTTAAATTTTATTCTGGAGCTCAACTTTAAATTATTTTTCGAATTTTATACACAATTAGTTCGCAAGTATTCAGACAGAGCGCGTCCACGACGGTAATGTATATACATATTCATGTAAACAGGTTCTGACCGAAAAGAGATCCGAATATTTGACAACATAGCAGAGCTCGCCTAGGCTTAGATAATGCGCAATTATATATACATCTCACGGATATGAATTATTCGAATGTTCGATTTGCGTGAATAAAATGCCAATAGCAAATACTTGTTTTGAACCGAAAAAAATGAAATTATTAATAAGTACTTCAATTTAATAATAATAATATGGTTTTCCTTGAATTCAAAACAAATAGCCTATATTGTTTAAGAGAGAGAGAAGTTGAGGTAGAACGCAATTCTACTTTTAAAATATAGATAATTTTAATACATGTATCGTATAGGAATATACATATCTACTTGTATTAATATAGTACGAACGCCAAGAAAATATGTTGAAACATGAGCAAGAATTAGTGGTTACTGTGTTTATTTATATGTAATTTCTGGAGTTTACACAAAATGGCGTAGATAATTTAATAGATAGATGAAGTTGAGGTAAAAGCACTTCTACTTTAAATTTAAAAAGTTAAATGATGTTATTATCAGAATTCAATTTGGTTGTTTTATACGAAAATTTGTCAGGGAAGCAATAAATTCTAAGCATTATTAAACAATTGTTTGTCTTATTGCTGTTTATCTTTTATTTTTTGTCTACATATTTTTGTGATTATTATAACTGATTTTTGTGAATTACTCTATGACCCACGCTGTGTGTGTATTATATAATAACATTAATAACACACGTGATGGACTTATGGGTATGACTGTTTTATGCATTTATGCATACATATATTTATTTGCATTTTGATGCCGATATATGTGTGAACTATTTTTTTTTGCTGTTTTTTTTTATTCGCTCGGAACGAGTAATAGCATTTGAGGAAACCAGAATATATAATTTTCAGAGAACTTTTAATTTCTTCTATTTATTAAAAAATGAAATATTTATTATTGATTGCAATGAATGAGGTGGTGTAAAAATTCCATGTTTTGTAAATAATATAAGAGATGTAGAAATTGAGGTAAAAGCGCTTCTACTTTAAATTTAAAAAGTTAAATCATGTTTTATATGAAGATATTGTCGGGCAAGGAATAAAGAGTAACTAACAATACTGTTAAAATATATTCAATAGAAAGTAATTTCGAAATCAAACAATATAAAACGTTTGCTTTTTTTATCGCTGTTTATCTTTAAATATATTACACAATAAATGCTTTTATTTTTTGTCTTCAAATGTATTTTTGTGATTATTTTGAAACTAAAGGAATTCTTATTTTTTAGTGATCTTGACATTAATTTTTTTGAAAAAGTTCTTCATAACTGACTTTTGTGAATTATTTCATGATGCGTGGTGTGGCTTTCTTTTTTCTCTTCAATTTTCCTTCGGTTCATAGCTACTGTTTATAGTCTGCAAGATTCTCCACTGTCTGTGTATTTTCTTCACTGTCGTTGCTTTTTTTAACTTCTTCACTATTTCTTCACGATTTTTGTGTATTATTCGATATTTCACGCGGTCGTTTTCTTTTTCGGTTCAAAATTACTGTTTTACATAAAAAAGAATAAAATTTCTGCTAATACTCTTAATTATATAAATAATCTAGCTTCATTAGATTGAGAGATAATATAAGACTTTTCGTATTCATAGTGCATAATAGGCGATGTGGTCTTTTTTTTTTGTTGAAGCTTGTCCAAATAATAATTTAGTTGTTTTGCAAACTATTCATAATGAATTATAGTATTTAGATTTAGAACAAAAGTACCCATTCATATTGGAAATCTCCGTTCTTTATTATTGGACACCAGTGTCCTTGTGTGCTGCTTTGTGTGACATGAATACTCGTAGAATGTCAAAAATAGAAATTTTGAAGAAAGATTGGTCTTGGTGTCACCATATAGATTCCATTAATTATAAAGGATAAAAAGGAATCTACGCAACAAAAATATTCTACTCTGAACTAAACTTAATTAATAATACCTCTATGTTCGAAAAACGAAGAAGGCAAAAACAAAAGAACGTTGTTGAATAAGTTATTTTTTAAAATTCAACGGTAGTATTATACTTAAATTTTCATGAAACGCTTGAAATTTCCATTACATGGATATCACAAAAGTTTATTTAAATTGGAGATACAATATTTTTCAGATAGCCGGCTGTTATTTATATCATCTGACATTCGTATATGTCATTATTGTCACTAGTCAGTATTATTTTTATTTAACTTGTGACATTAAAGATTATTATTTAAAAAAATTACTATACCCTTAATTTACAAATAAATTATAACTTGTGTGGTATCATTATATAGATAACTTTGAGCTCTTTTTTAAAATATGAACATAATACTTCCACTATATCAAAAAGAAAGAACTTGTTAACAATGTTCATTTGTTTTCGTATCAATCATTTATGCAGCATTATTGAACATTCAAAGTAAAAAAAATTTTGGCACAATTTTATATATATTTTGGTTTATTTGATTAATCAAGTTTCACATACTCGTAATATAATATTATCTACATTACCTACACTTTTCCATTAAGTAACAAGAATAAAATCAAAAATAGTCACCGTTTTTTCTGTTTCTTCTTTTTCTATACTCTCACTTCTTTTCGCACTTAATAGTGCTAATTCTACAAATCGTTTACTATCATTGCTCATACTTTTATATTATTTACATTTAAATATAAATAATGAAGCAAAGCTTAAAATGGGCAGTATAAAATACAAAATCTTCTTATGACCATGTTAAACTATTGAATAGAGTTTTATCAAGTATTAAAACTAATATTATTCTGTGTTTAACCAACATATAAGTATAAAAAAGGAATGAATACAAGGCATTTGATTATAAGATTTCGATGTATGTATAACAATAACAGTGATTATTATAAATAAAGGCTTAATTTCAGTAAGAATTGAATTAAGTAAAACTAGAAACTTGAAATCGTAACTATATAATCTTCGATCTAATTCTTTGATTTGGTTAAACATTCAAACTCTAAGAATTCTAACCAATTTTTATTTTCATTAAAAATTGAATATTTAAATCAAATCAAGAGGAACAATGAAAATCACTTCATAGATGTTTGGGGATTGTATAGTTACAATTCCAAGGTTTCCGTTTTCTTCATACTTAAATTTTCACTGAAATAGAATTCTCTATTCCTAAGTTCTTCCATGAAAGTCAAAGCGTATAGGTGTGACTACGATAACGGTGACAAACAACTCGTCATATCAAAAAATAACAATTAATGATTAGTTTCTTTTCTGGATTTCTCGTCATATGAGTATTTTCGTGAGTTTAAAGAAAACGGTTTAAATAATTTAAAAAGTGTAGCAGCTGGGGTAAAAAGTACGTCTATTTTAAATTTCCCTCAATTCTGTTGGGTTATTTTATATGAAGGTATTGTATGGGAGGAATAAAAGTACCGTCTTAGATATTCTCGTTTCTTTTTACGGACCTTAAAAACTAATATACGTACATATGTCTCTAAAACATACATAATCCGTAACACATGGTCGAGAAAAAAGCGGCTGGCCTTAATGCAATTTCTCGATTCATCGTACGACGCATCCAGACTCTCTTACATTTGGCAGCAATACATGATCTCACCTGGTCGATGCATATAAATTTATATACAAAAAGATCTCAACATGTTCGTTTTCGTATGTGGATCTCGGGTCATTTAATTTTTAACTTAAAATATTCAAACGTAAAATTTATTTCCCCTCCGTGCAAGTTATGTTAAGATTAACTGTTTACAGACTATTTATGAAGAATATATTCTAACAATTTTCATGATTATGCGGGATCTCTGGTAGTCCCAGGTTTATTCGGATCTCATCTAGGTTTAAAAACGTATATATATATATATATATATATATATATATATATATATATATATATATATATAGTAACAAAGCTGATGAACTATGAAATAATAATGCGAGAATAATATTGAATAATATTAAATCAATCGTACTTCAACTGATAGATTATATAGGGCGCCTTTATTTCAACATATGATATTGGTCTACCAACTAATAGTACGCACGATCTTCAATTACAAATAGATGTCGTTAGAGTATGACTAAGATACTGAATTTATTGGACTCTATCTCTGGACCATCGCCGGTAATTATACCCCTATAAACCGGATAAATAATAAATTAATTCATAAAATATTTATTAAACGCAAGATATCTATACACTATAATGTGCAACTTAGTTAAACGCCAAAATAAGGTATTATAAATTTATGAACATAATAACATATTGCTATGAATAGTGAGTTGGAAGTTGGATGTACCATTATTCACACCAATCCTGCCCAGCTTAGATACTCAGTCGGTTACTTTTTTTAATGGGACTGCTTTCCTCTCCGGGTTTCCAATGGAAAACGTGGAAAACACAATAATGTTAGTTAACTTATTCTTATATTGGACGCTACTCAAAACTTGTTTGAGAAATATTTAATAAAGTCTTTGAGTTATTTAAAAGCACAAAAGAAAAAAGGTAGAATTCAAAAACAATGAATTTAAATGAAATTTTAATACAGGAGTTAGAAAAAAATAAAAAAAAACGTCTTTATGAAGTATAAGGACTAATTTTGCATAATTAAAGAAAATTATTAAGGTAAAATTATTATACGAAAATGACCGTAATTAAACTTCCTTATATGAATCCCGAGCAAAGTTAAAACTAATAAATTTCAAAGAAGTCTTTTAATATCACCCCAGATAAACAACTTCAAAATGTAAAAAACGAGTACTGACAGATCCGAAACAAAACTCTAACACATGCGTAGCCACATGTAATAAAAACTGCCCTTGGATACCAAGCGAATAAAATTTTAAAGTTAAAGAAATTTTTTACGAGAAACCTTAAAAAACTTTCTGTCATCTCCGTCCGATCTTCTGTCAACTACGATAAATATATATATATATATATATATATATATATATATATGAAAAATTTTGTGAAAAACTTATCTGCGCGGAATGTGCATATATCGATATTTCACTGTTTTTTACAGATCATCAGTGCACCTTACCGAAGACAGACATGATATTCACTTCTATACTACGTGTATATATACGAACTGTAATGAACTTCATGTGTATGAGAATTAATAATTATTAAATCTCATTTTACATGCGATTGTCGCTACAATGCAACAAATTATAGCGACAATCGCATGTAAAATGAGATTTAATAATTATTAATTCTCATACACATGAAGTTCATATATATATATATATATATATATATATATATATATATATATATATATATATCAATAATTTACAGTTGGAAATACAATATTAAATGTATACAAATTATAATAATGATAATAAGTAATATCTTTCTTTTACTTACGTAAATAAAATGTGTTTTATTTTTTTACGAGACACCAGAGTCAGAAGAACGTACCAAAATCACAAAATTACGAGAATAACACACTCGTAAATATCTCGGTAAATGAAAACAATCACCATCCACAATTTAATTCAATTCACGAAGCTTCTAAGAAACTAATAAAATATAGAATTATATTTTAGCAAATAGGTCTTCACAACTCTGATAACATGAAGTGTCTCCCGGAAATATACAGGAAATCGACGTACTATGGCCACGCAAGTCAAGTAAAATATTATAAACCAAAATAAAATTAATATTCATAGATAAATTCACAAAAATATACACTGTCTTTAAAAATAATTATCATAAAATAATGTTTTTCCAAAATTTTCACTAAACGTTTGCGGGGAAAAATCCACTGCAATATGTGTGTAATTATGGTTATGTTTACTAGTCGATATTTTTAAGCAAAGTTAGTGACAATATAAATATGTAACAATGTTATATGGTAAGTACTCTAGAAATCTCAATAGATAATATTCTTTCCGTTAAATTAATCAAAATAGTTATACATTCAAAGCAAAATCAAGATATAATAATTAAATTTTGAATTGACAATAATGAGTTACATGTTATGCTTTTACAAGAAAATAAATGAACCTATTGTTTGTAGGAAAAGGTATCAATATGTCTAACGAGCTGGACTACGGCAAATCAGGGCATTCGGCCAAACAGGATCGAGAGAGATATTCTTGGACAGCTCCGGTGTTTCTAAGTATGGTTCAATGTGGGATAGGGTACAATGGAATGATGCAGGTACGTAAAAGTTTATTATGTTCCTTAGCTTCGATGTGGGCGTCTCACAGCAAAAGATGCTTTCGTAGTTTTCATGCCAGTAACTGATTTTATTCGGGTAAAAATTTATTTAAACGTTGCGCGGGTATTATGTACACCTTATATATATATATATATATATATATATATATATATATATATTAACTTGTATTATTTGATATTTCGGTATCTAATAAATTTAAAAAAAACGGAGAACTCTCTTTTCGAGGCAAAGCTATGCAAAATTCTACTACTGATGCTAACTTTCATTTATTTTTCCAAAAGCCTTATAAGAAAGAAAAAATTATCTTGATTTATACTTTTTACAACTACTTACATTAATTGAATTATAAATATAATATTGATTTTGATAGAAAGAATAAATTAAAATATGAATTTACAGGTATATATGACTTGTTTTTAGACGTTAGGTTATGTTATGAAACAGAAATAAGAAAAACACCCTAACCACAATATATATCAATAAATACTATATACGTATTTCGGCAACTAAGTTGCCATCTTCAGTAGAATAAACTTAAAAACTGAAAAATATTAAACGTAGTGCCACCAACGCGGCGTAAAATTAAAATTGTGGCGAGAGATAAGGAGCGTTCGCTCGCTGAACCTCTCTGGTCCGAACCTACCTGATGTTCTATGTCCCCAGGAAGGACTCTGCCGGCTAACTCTCTCTTGTTTCGGAGAACGTCGCGGGTTCAAGGCCGCGTGATGGAATACAGGCGCCACCGTTATTATCCACATGCAGAGAAACAGCTATAACGGGAGCAGGCGGGACCTGGTAGCTCCAACTAACACCAGAGGGTCAGCCCCTTATCAATCGTTGTAGAGCAAGAAACTTTGCCAGACTCAAAAAAGCTAGTGGGAAGGGTAGAGATCGAGACACAATCAACAATACTACAAATTTATTGAAAACACACAGGCGATTCATCAACAGTCTTCAAAACGGCGATGCCAATTATTACAAAATAATTGATAGTCACAGTCGTTTATCAAAATACGTAGTCAATATCTGCTAAACTATTATAGACACAGTCGCTTCTTCAAGTTACAATACATTTAAAAGGTGAAGCCCTGTTCATTAAATCAAAAGTGAAAGCAAGTTGAAATATGAGATAATTATTCAGAGATCGAAAATTAAGAGTCTCCCCATGTATATATGTATCGAGAGGCGAGAGGGCTTAATCCAAAATTGTCCCGTCAGGTTAACAATAACTTGAATCTACGATGGAGTTATCAAAAGAAGTCTCAAAAGACGTCAACGCGAAGATACTAGATTTGCTAAAATCTAAGAAATAAGGTAGGTTACATTATAATAGTAAACAAGGTTATGCCTTATTTACAAATAAAATAATAAATGAAAGATAAGTTATAGATTATGAAATCAAAACACCCAGATAGAACTTTTGGAGTACCCCCTGTATAACAGGTGTGCAAAATTTAAATATAAACAAAGGACTGCAGGAAAATAATTAACAAAAGTAAACGTTTAGAATACCAATTTCGTATACGTAATTTAGATTCTGTACAGCTTATAACACAATATGTATAGTAAAATTACAGATAAGTTCTTCGATTTTAAGGTATCGAAACAAACAACAAGGGTCCGATCTGAAGGATCTGGCCTCGATTATGACACAAAATCAAGACAGGTGACAGACAGTGAAGCTGTCGGTCATCCGGAGCTAATAATACGTTTCTGTACTAGTACCCGGGGATATTTAAGACTATCAACGGGTTTATAATTAAATCAAACTCGAATGTTACTGTAAAACTAACTTGAAATAGGGAGAAATCCCTTCTAAATGAACTGAGTAAATAGGCAAAACTATCACACAAAGTGTGTGTCTTAATAAGTAAGAAACAGCTTGGTGATAATTTAAATTTAGAATTTCTAAACACTAAACGTTAAATAAATGATCTTCTAATAACTTATGGTCTGCAAGAAATTAAAAGACATCACCTACTTAATCTTGGATACATAAACAGTATACGTTCCCTCCAAATTCAATTTTCGCTTACTAAGGCAAATCTATCCTCTATATCACGAGCAGACTTCACTGCGACGCCATTTTGGGAATTAAATATGGACGAACCGCGTCCTTTCTCCTAGTCCAAAAGGTCTCGCAAAATATATGTGCCCCCTTATTAACAGGTTGTGGACGACTCAGGGTAGTTCCAGAACTGCGTCAAAGTTTTTCGGTAAGCAAGATATGACACAGGTTAAAATCTCAGGTAAGACGCCTTACGCCAACCATCAGATTTCCAAATTACTCTCAGAAATACAGAGAAAACCACGTTATATAAAACGTTTAAAAGAATCCTAAAAGTACAATGAACGATATGGTACAAATATAAAGGAGATTACAATATTCTTACCGCAGAGATTTCGTATCACATCACAAGTGACTCAAACACGACACAGCGCTAAAAATGTTTAAGCCTCAATGGCTGCCGTAACGATACAGTCGCAAAATGCCGGATACACGTCATCGTAGTTGACGGAAGTAAAAGAAGGAAGAGAATCTAGTTTTCAAAATCTCGAAGATGATTTCAAATCGCAATATGTGTCCATCCAAACTTAAAATGTTAAGCAATAACAATGTCCAGAGAAGGAAGTTACTAATAAATGTCGGCAAGTGTGATTTCTGTTGCAGAGGTCGAGCAACGAAAGGGAGATGGCGCAATATGCGGTGGTATTAAATTGAAAATAAAATATTTACATAAGACAATATTTAACAAAAGAAGATGCGTCTAGATGAACTATATTTTATAGCAAAAATTCCTACATTAATAGTTTGAAATTCGGTGTGACATTTAACGTGATAGCAGTGAAAATCTTGCGAGCATTACAGATAGGGATTTTCAAGAAGATGGCCGCTTTGCTAATGTACATAGGCTTCCAAGACAAATTGAACGAGTGAAATAGGTTGAAAATATTGAAGTTTGAAGGGTCTAAACTGTTCGATAAATAGAGATTTAAACAATATAAAATAACATTAAACGAAAATAATTAGTTTGAAATAGCTACGAGGGTTTAAAGGGAACAAATAGCGTAATCTTGAACAAATATAGGCAATAAGCAGGAAAATGATTTTGTATGCGTAACAAATTCCCCCCTTTCACAACAGAAATTTACTTGTAAATTTCTCCAAAAGTAGAAGGTAGGACTCCTAAGGTAAACCAGAAAAGTGAAATCGTGAGCCCAAAATAAAATAAACAGCTGAACATAAGTTCGGCAGTGCGGTATCCAAAAACGACGGTATCTAGCAAAACATTTGAAAAGAATCGACGAAACGCAAATAAATCTAAATACTGAAACTATAGTGACCTAAAGCCACAAACGCAAAACGCAGGAATCTGATGAAACCATTCAGAAAATAGCGACAAAACCATACATAAACTTATGCAGAGTTATACAAATTGACCAGCAACACAAGTCAAAACAAAAGGTAGCACTAAAGAGTGATCCATGAACATAAACCTGTAATATACTTCGAACAAAACTATCTTAAACCGGATAGAAGCAAAACGAGACGCAGAAGGCGAAATCGACACTAAGTCAAGTAAAACTATCTTAAACTAGATAGGAGCGAAACTAATCGCAAAAGGCGAAATTGACTCAACGTCAGGCAAAACTATCTTAAACTAGATAGGAACGAAACTAAAACGCAGAAGGCGAAATTGACACAGGGTCAAACAAATCTATCTAAAACTAGATAGGAGCAAGGTAATACGCAGAAGACGAAATTGTCATAACGTCAAACTATCTATCAAAACAAAATAGAAGAAAAGCAAAACGCAGAGGGCGATAATGACACAAGGTCAAGCAAAACTATCGACGCTCAGATTGGGAGACGGCGGAAACTCAATAGCACAACAAAAACCATACCAACACTCCATGTCAACAGTTGCTCGGCCTAAACCACCACAGAGGCCCTTCGACATTCGGTCGGTACGGGGATACAAATAACGAGAAACAAAACAACAAAACAAACAGTACTGAACGGTCGTCACCCCAGCATCAGAATGTGCAACAGCCGATATCATGCCGAGTGTTCAAGCGCCACGAAGAAAACAAGAAAGGGGAAGGAAAAGCTGCATATAGCACCGAAAAAAGCACAGACTAGGAGGGAATCATTACTCCTAGCGGCGAAAGAAGTTAGAAAGCTGCGCCTTGAACACAAGTCACGAAAATCGTCGCGTCACAACCAAAACTAGGGAACAACTACCGACAGCTCAAAAGAGACTAACTACCGTGAAGCAGTAGCAGCTCAAAAAAAAAAGGATTAACTAAAAAGGTATATTACTAATGTTATAGGATGCAAATGGATAAGGAAAAATAGGTAAGAATCTAAAAGGTAGGATAAGAGTAACTGTGACACTGTGTACTTACGAGTTCCAACAATCTTACAATCGTTACGCCATGCGATAGAAACAACTACATAAAGAAACTTAATCTGGCCAAACAAAATAAGAGGATGCGATATCATAAAAGTTTAAAGTGCAGGGGCGGCCTACCACCACACTGATACGGTTGAGGACCAATAAACAGAAAAAAAGTAAACAAACATAGACACGTCCATGACCGATAAAAGAAAAATCGCGATTACAAACGAGGGGTGTCGGTCTCAGCCCTATAAGTAGCTTACGGGAATGGACGACGGAATTTATTGACGTCCACCCCGCTTCTTAAAGCGAAAGAGTCAAAATCGGGTTTCAAAAAAAAGGTCACATCAAAGATGTATCCAAAAGTCCACATACTATTATCATAAAGAATCAAACACAAAGGTCAAGGAGAAAACGGTAAACAGCAAATATGCAGGTAAAATAACAACCCATATGCCAAATATTAACCTAAAGTGAAGATCTCTATAAGAAAATTAAACAATAGTCAAGATTGGTATATAAAATTGGATTTCATAAAATTCAAAAGTCAATATCTAACGTCCAGTACGTATAAGAGTTTACAAAACCCTCACACGAGGAAAACCTACACGGTACGATAAAACTCTATACGACAAGAACAAAACAAACAGGTAAGATCTGTGTATAAGTGTGATCTCCAAATCCTCTAAATAGAGATGCAATAACAGCAAAAAGAACATCACTATCAACAGTTCTAAACCTTATAACGTCTATACTCATAATATAATAGTAAATCAATCTACAAGATTGTTAACAGAGTCAACTCGATAGCAAGCTATCCTGGGATTATAAGTCATAATCTTAAACGAAAATTGTCAGAATCAAGAATCGATAAATGTATCAACAACCAAACGCAGTCCGATCCAAGTTTGGAATAACAAACTTATCTCAAAATAGGTACAACAAAACCTAGCACAAACAGCTAGAATCAACACATACCAAAATAAAAGGATCTGCGAAACGTAAACTTGACAATACGAAAAATCGATCCAGAACAGACAAATGAATGTCACAATAAATAAGTTAAGTCAACATCGATATACGGTACGATAAATTATTGAGAACTAACTTCAACCTGAAACATATGACATATTACAGAAGGAAGGTAACACAGAACAACAGGACCCCCTTTTGGTCGCCTTTTACGCCAGGGCGGATTACACCCGACTGAGTATTCTTAAGCCCCCAGACAGGCCGTAAATGTATTCGAGATAGAATGAACAAACAAAACAGGACTCCTTTTTGGTCGCCTTTTACGCCAGGGCGGATTACACCCGACTGAGTATTCGTCTAGCCCCCAGTCAGGCCGTAATATACTAGACAACACTGGGTTGCGCTTTTAGATGTGCGCTATTCCAAGTTCCAGGCAGAAGTTCGCCTTCGCAAGTTTTAAGTTCATAAGTGTCGGTAGACAATCGACGATGTATCAAGAAAGGTCACAAAAATTTATCTGCCAGCTTCGCCGTGTAGTACTTAAATGCATCAGACAAAACGAAATTCCTTCGCCAGACCGTCTGATTCGGCAAGAACTCTACTGCTCGATGTCTCATATCATAACGTGTTTTAGCTTTCTCGTACGCCGTCTGTACACGAGATTTTACATCTTGGAATATTCGTGAAAATTGATAAGATCTAGATATAAGTTCTTCAGGGTCCCTGATACAAACAACATTAGGAACATTCCCAACTTCAGGTTTCTGCAGCGGTCGTTCTCCATTTGTGGTCATTTCTCTGCCGAAATTGATGAAATAGGGAGTGAGACCGGTTACGTCATGCTTGGCGGTGCGCAGTGCGCAAGATATTTTGGGAAGAACTAAATCCCATTCACGATGATTCTCCGACACATAGGAGATCAACATAGTTTTAATAACTCGATTCACTCGCTCGACTGGGTTCGCCTGAGGATGGTAGAAAGATGTAAACGCTGACTTAATTTGATAGTGATTCAACAACTGTCGATACTCTTTAGATTTAAATTGAACCCCATTATCAGAAATAATCGTGAGAGGTACGCCAAACAGCAAGAACACGTCATTCTCAAGGTGTTTAATGATGTTAGCAGCAGTGGCTTTACGAAGGGCGTAAGTTAGTACAAACTTGCTAAAACAGTCAGAAACAACGAGAATATAGTTAAACCCGCGCTCAGATCTCGGCAAGGGTCCTACAATATCTACACTGAGAACTTCCCATGGTTTGTCAATTTGAGAGTGACCTCCCATACGTCCGATTGGTTTTCGTTGTTCAGGTTTCGTACGTAGGCATGTGCGACATCTATTTACGTATCGAATGACATCAGCTGTCATTTTAGGCCAATAATGTCTCTGGGTAATTCTACTCAAGGTTTTCGATATACTCAGGTGACCGCACGTAGGGGGATCATGACAAGCTTTAATTAATTCAGATCGGCGTTCCTTAGGAACCACAATTTTCCAGGAGTCACCATCATCACCAAAGTAGTTGCGCGAAGGACGAAGGTACTTGCAAAGTTTACCATTGACAAACTGAAAATCAGGATATTTATCAGGAGTCGCTTTAACAGCACGAATAAGTCTATTGTACCATTTATCGGTAACAGGAGCAGTTTCATCGATAGATGACAAGATTGGCACAGAGCGGGATAGTGTATCAGGAACTACGTTTTCCTTTCCCTTACGATGTATGATAGAGAAATCAAATTGTTGTAACCTAACTGCCCATCTCGCTAAACGTCCACTAGGAGAATTTAAAGAATTCAACCAACAAAGTGAATAGTGATCGGTAACCACAGAAAAGTGCGAGCCTTCAACGTAAGGACGGAGTTTCTCGATCGCCCACAAGACAGCAAGACATTCTTTTTCAGTCGTCGCGAATTTACGCTCCTGCGGAGAAAGAGATCGAATGAAATAACAGATCACTTTTTCCTCCTCATTAATTTGCTGAGTTAACACAGCACCAAGGCCGAAATCAGAAGCATCAGTCTGAATGACAAATTCATGCTTGAAGTCAGGACATGCTAAGATAGGAGCAGTAACCAAACAATCTCTCAGTTTAACCCAAGCCTCATCGCAAGAGGTGTCCCAATTAAATCGAATATTTTTGCGCAAAAGATTAGTCAGAGGAGAAATAATTGACGAAAAATTCGGTACAAATCGACGATACCAAGAAGCCATGCCTACCATGCGTCTGACACCAGCTACGTTAGAAGGGATAGGAATCTCAATTATTGCTCGAACTTTGTCAGGATTGACAGACAGTCCATGACCATTAATAACATAACCCAAGTATTTTAGTTCTTCTCTACAAAAGAGGCACTTCTCTCTATTCAAAGTTAGGCCAGCATTCTCTATTCGAGATAATACTTCTCGCAGTATTTCAAGATGTTTTTCGAAAGTTGAAGTAACGATGATGATATCGTCAAGATAAACAAATACGTGGGGTTCTAGTTCTGGTCCTAAAACTTGATCGATAAATCGTTGCCAGGTAGCAGGAGAATTATGAAGTCCAAAAGCTAGACGTCGAAATTGAAATAAACCCCTATTCGGTACTGTGAAGGCGGTATAAGGACGAGATGATTCTTCGATAGGAATCTGCCAATATGCAGACTTGATGTCAAGAGATGTGACAAATTTAGCATCCCGAAGTTTGTCCAAAGTTTGAATAATGTAAGGCAGCGGATAAGCATCGCGCTCGGTAACCTGATTGAGTTTACGATAATCAACACAGAAACGATAGGTCTTGTCCTTTTTAGGTACCATCAGTATAGGTGAAGACCAAGGGCTGTTGGATCTTTCAACGACGCCTAATGACAACATTCGTTCGAGTTCAGCATCAACTATTTTTTGCAACGCCGGAGATATAGGATAATATCGTTGTTTAATAGGTAAACTATTCGACACGATAGGATGTTCTACAAAAGTTGTGCAACCTAATTCCTCAGAAGCTGCTTTCGCGGAAAAGTCACTGACCAAAGAATCTATACGCCTTTGTTGGTCGGCGTCCAAGACATGCTGAATACCAATAGTTCCAATTATAGAGGGTTCTGCTGAAAATACCCACTCACCACGACGAAGATCAGGTACAATGCCCATAACCTTCCAAAAATCAGTTCCCAAAATTAAACTATAGGGCAATTCGGGAATAACCAAAATATCTAAAATTTTAACTCGATCTCCAAGTTGAACAGGAACCGAAATCTCTCCCAAAGGTTTACAAGTGTGCCCGTTGGCTAAAATACAAGACGCAGACGTAGGACGTAAACGAACTCTAATAGATTGTAAAAGATTCCAACAAGAACCACCGATAAAAGTGCGTGAAGCGCCAGAGTCCAACAAACCAAGAAAAGGACGTCCAAAAATAACCACCCTAAGATGTGGACGCTCGTCATTGCATGCTTGATCTAAAAGAAAGTTCAATCGAGAAGATTCAACAAGGGAACACAGACCGCTAGAGCGAGAAGTCGCTGGTTCAGGGATCGTGCGCGGTCTTATTGACGACTCCCTCTGCCGTTTCCCGACTGATTGAAAGCCTGACAGCGTGGACAAGTGTTGACGGTCTGACCACGCGCTCCACATTTATAACAAAATCTCGAATTGCGAGGATTAGGACATTCTCTCACCAGATGACCCACTACGTTGCAATTCCAACACTTCGGTCCATTGCTGGACGAAGGCGCCGAAACTGCTGCTACACCAGATGTTGATGGTGAATAAGCATAGGCTAAGTCTGATTCGCATAAAGAAGACTTATTGCGAGGTGGAGGTGCGAAAGCTTCTATTGAGATCATACATGCTTCTAGTTTTCTGCACAATTCTAAAAGTTGGTCTACGGATTTAATTTCTGTAAGCCCTAATTGACTCTGATAAAACGGAGCAATGTTTTGCAACAGAACGTCTAATTTAAGACCCTCGGCTACTGGCACAGTCAAACGCCCAAACATACCATTCATTACCGCAACGTACATGCCAATAGTCTCATTCGGCCCTTGAGTTCGCCTCTTTATTTCCTGAAACAATTTGTCGTTATAGTTGGGAGGTTGAAATTGTAGTCGAAGCTCTCGTACGAAATCGAACCAAGTTGTAACCTTATGACGGGTGGAACGCCACCAAACCAAAGCCTTTCCTGAAAATAACTCTGTAGCGGATCTTATTAACTGTTCCTTAGCGAGATTGTTTGCTATGCATTTGTCTTCAATGGTCTCGAGAAATGCACTCAAAGATTGACGGGAATTCTCACCATCGAACTTGGAGAAGCTCCACCTTGACACCGGAACAACCTTACACGACGGAGATGTCGCAGAGACAGCTGCCGAACTCACAGCATGAGACGCAATCGCACGAACAGGTGACAGAATCGGTTCTCCCACAGATTCTTCGGAATCAGAAATTTCGCTATCAGAAACAGTAGGACCTTGTGCAACACTAGTGGACGCGAACACAAACGACATGTCTGCGGGAACAGTACCTGCCAAAGCAGACTTCCTGGCCTTTCGAGCCTTAGACTTAAGAGATGCCTGAAGGGTTACCAACTCAACAAGAATACCTGCTACTTCCTCCTCAGCTTCGGGTGTCTCTGGCTTTGCTCGCCTAATTCGCGAAAAAGCATGAATGATTTTTGTGTTAATCTTCCGATACCTTAAACTAGTTTCTATCTCTATAAATTGTTCTAAAAGATCATTGATCTCGGCGATCTTTCTCTTCACCTCACGAGTGTCCTCTTCGATAGTGTAAGGATTGGCTGGCTTAGCCATCGGTATACCCCCTCTCTAACTGTAACAAACTCCTAAGAGTCGCACGCATCGTTTTGACCGGGACATTTTCATTTGCTCCCCGAACCCTCAGTTCGTAAACTAACTCATGACGTTCCAACCGATTAATTTCAATTTTATCTTCCATAACTACAACCACAAATTCAGACGCACTCAAAGTGATAATCTACTTCCAAAAATAACGAAACCTCAAAATACCAAACGTACACAGTAGTTCCAGAATAAACTCTTCACCTCAACGTGATCTGTCCAAATGTCCCAACAAGAAAAAGAATATAGCTGAAATCTTAAAAAAAGGTAAATCGAAGATGGTCAAAATCGAACGAAACGTGAAACGATCGGAAATTCGTAAAACCAAAACCACAAATAGTCCTTACACAACCCTAAGCTGAATGAAAGTCTCAAAATAAACAAAAGCCCCTCCCACAAGTGTGAGCAAGCAAAGTTTCCTAAATTTAAAAAAGAAAATGGCCTCCACACAGGGCGCCAAAAACTTGCCACCAACGCGGCGTAAAATTAAAAGTGTGGCGAGAGATAAGGAGCATTCGCTCGCTGAACCTCTCTGGTCCGAACCTACCTGATGTTCTATGTCCCCAGGAAGGACTCTGCCGGCTAACTCTCTCTTGTTTCGGAGAACGTCGCGGGTTCAAGGCCGCGTGATGGAATACAGGCGCCACCGTTATTATCCACCTGCAGAGAAACAGCTATAACGGGAGCAGGCGGGACCTGGTAGCTCCAACTAACACCAGAGGGTCAGCCCCTTATCACTCGTTGTAGAGCAAGAAACTTTGCCAGACTCAAAAAAACTAGTGGGAAGGGTAGAGATCGAGACACAATCAACAATACTACAAATTTATTGAAAACACACAGGCGATTCATCAACAGTCTTCAAAACGGCGATGTCAATTCTTACAAAATAATTGATAGTCACAGTCGTTTATCAAAATACGTAGTCAATATCTGCTAAACTATTATAGACACAGTCGCTTCTTCAAGTTACAATACATTTAAAAGGTGAAGCCCTGTTCATTAAATCAAAAGTGAAAGCAAGTTAAAATATGAGATAATTATTCAGAGATCGAAAATTAAGAGTCTCCCCCTGTATATATGTATCGAGAGGCGAGAGGGGTTAATCCAAAATTGTCCCGTCACGTTAACAATAACTTGAATCTAGGATGGAGTTATCAAAAGAAGTCTCAAAAGACGTCAACGCGAAGATACTAGATTTGCTAAAATCCAAGAAATAAGGTAGGTTACCTTATAATAGTAAACAAGGTTATGCCTTATTTACAAATAAAATAATAAAGGAAAGATAAGTTACAGATTATGAAATCAAAACACCCAGATAGAACTTTTGGAGTACCCCCTGTATAACAGGTGTTCAAAATTTAAATATAAACAAAAGACTGCAGGAAAATAATTAACAAAAGTAAACGTTTAGAATACCAATTTCGTATACGTAATTTAGATTCTGTACAGCTTATAACACAATATGTATAGTAAAATTAAAGATAAGCTTTTCGATTTTAAGGTATCGAAACAAACAACAAGGGTCCGATCTGAAGGATCTGGCCTCGATTATGACACAAAATCAAGACAGGTGACAGACAGTGAAGCTGTCGGTCATCCGGAGCTAATAATATGTTTCTGTACTAGTACCCGGGGATATTTAAGACTATCAACGGGTTTATAATTAAATCAAACTCGAATGTTACTGTAAAACTAACTTGAAATAGGGAGAAATCCCTTCTAAATAAACTGAGTAAATAGGCAAAACTATCACACAAAGTGTTTGTCTTAATAAGTAAGAAACAGCTTGGTTATAATTTAAATTTAGAAATTCTAAACACTAAACGTTAAATAAATGATCTTCTAATAACTTATGGTCTGCAAGAAATTAAAAGATATCACCTACTTAATCTTGGATACATAAACAGTATACGTTCCCTCCAAATTCAATTTTCGCTTACTAAGGCAAATCTATCCTCTATATCACGAGCAGACTTCACTGCGACGCCATTTTGGGAATTCAATATGGACGAACCGCGTCCTTTTCTCCTAGTCCAAAAGGTCTCGCAAAATATATGTGCCCCCTTATTAACAGGTTGTGGACGACTCAGGGTAGTTCCAGAACTGCGTCAAAGTTTTTCGGTAAGCAAGATATGACACAGGTTAAAATCTCAGGTAAGACACCTTACGCCAACCATCAGATTTCCAAATTATTCTCAGAAATACAGAGAAAACCACGTTATATAAAACGTTTAAAAGAATCCTAAAGTACAATGAACGATATGGTACAAATATAAAGAAGATAACAATATTCTTACCGCAGAGATTTCGTATCACATCACAAGTGACTCAAACACGACACAGCGCTAAATATGTTTAGCCTCAATGGCTGCCGTAACGATACAGTCGCAAAATGCCGGATACACGTCATCGTAGTTGACGGAAGTAAAAGAAGGAAGAGAATCTAGTTTTCAAAATCTCGAAGATGATTTCAAATCGCAATATGTGTCCATCCAAACTTAAAATGTTAAGCAATATCAATGTCCAGAGAAGGAAGTTACTAATAAAAGTCGGCAAGTGTGATTTCTGTTGCAGAGGTCGAGCAACGAAAGGGAGATGGCGCAATATGCGGTGGTATTAAATTGAAAATAAAATATTTACATAAGACAATATTTAACAAAAGAAGATGCGTCTAGATGAACTATATTTTATAGCAAAAATTCCTACATTAATAGTTTGAAATTCGGTGTGACATTTAACGTGATAGCAGTGAAAATCTTGCGAGCATTACAGATAGGGATTTTCAAGAAGATGGCCGCTTTGCTAATGTACATAGGCTTCCAAGACAAATTGAACGAGTGAAATAGGTTGAAAATATTGAAGTTTGAAGGGTCTAAACTGTTCGATAAATAGAGATTTAAACAATATAAAATAACATTAAACGAAAATAATTAGTTTGAAATAGCTACGAGGGTTTAAAGGGAACAAATAGCGTAATCTTGAACAAATATAGGCAATAAGCAGGAAAATGATTTTGTATGCGTAACAGTAGCGTTTTTGCCTAATTTTGGTGAAGAGCATATCATCTAAGGTTTACCTTAGCCAAAAACGCTACTTTTAACATTTTTTCAGTTTTTAAGGTTATTCTGCTGAAGATGGCAACTTAGTTGTCGAAATACGTATATGGTATTTATTGATATATATTGTGGTTAGGGTGTTTTTCTTAATTCTGTTTCAGATTACAAGCAACAGTCTCCACCAATTTCAAAGGTTATGTTATATATTTTAATAGAAATATAACCTGGTCGCGGCTTTTATATAATTTGAAAAGTGGGCGTGTTCAATTAGTATCGATATAAAATTCAAATGTAAATAAATTAATCATCTTTTTTAATTTCGCGTAATAGACTTGAATGACAAAAAATTAAAATTAATAATAAATTAATATCACGACAACTTTGTATATTTCAGATTAAATTATATTTGTTTCAAAATTTACTATTTAATTTTGAAACAAATATAATTTAATCTGAAATATACAAAATTGTCGTGATATTAATTTATTAATATTTCTACACTAATTTTACAAGTTGTCCACCAAATGCAGCTGTTCAATAGTGTTTCTCTTATGTTAACTCCTACCCTTTCATTTACAGTTAGCTGAAATAACCGAGTTGTACGTATCGCTACAATATATATATATATATATATATATATATATATAGTAAACCTAATCAGTAGGCGATTAAAGGTCTGTATATTACTTCACAATATATGTATTTAAAAAACTCTACATGTTTCGGCTGTATACGCCTTTTTCAAGAGAATACAAAATATGAATGACAGGATATAAATATATAATATATTTATATCCTGTCATTCATATTTTGTATTCTCTTGAAAAAGGCGTATACAGCCGAAACATGTAGAGTTTTTTAAATACATATATTGTGAAGTAATATACAGACCTTTAATCGCCTACTGATTAGGTTTACCATATCATACCAAGGTCACGAAGTTATTATATATATATATATATATATATATATATATATATATATATATATATATATATATATTGATATAGTACAGCTTGTACCCACAGTAATATACATAACTTAATAATTTTAAATGTCCCAAGATCGTAATATCTTAAAAATAATGGTACGAAAAAAGTTAATAGTTAAATAAAAAGTATGTAATAACGATGTAAGATCAAAATTAGTTTTTTAAATCACGATGCCGAACTAATTTGAATATTTTTATTTGTTTATTTATTTTATTCGGTCATTTATTAATTTATCATAACTTAATATTGCGAGAAATCAAGAATTTTAAAACTAATTATTATTAAAATATTTTTGCACAAATAATTGTAGGGGGCGATCCCTGTGAAAATAGGCAACTGAGATCACGTGAGAGTATTTTAATAGAATAAAAATAGGCTGAAAGAGAAATATCCAACGTTGGCATACTAAAAAGAAGCATATAGAAATATCAAGAAAATTATTTTATCAAAATTGACAAAATTACCTTTTCTAAATTATTTGGAGTTATTGCAGAATTTTAGGAAAATATAATTAATTTTCAACAACTTCCTATTGTAGTCAGGACAACAAAACAAAAGTTGTTGACGAGGGAGATTTTTGCAGGAGGTGATATAGAAACGACGATTTTTTAACGCATCTTTCTAAAAAAAATAATTAAAATTAATTATATATATCTAATTGTATTATAAATGTCGTGTTAATGATAATAGAAAATATAGATACCTTATTGGGAGACTGACTTCGACAGAAAAAGTTCTTTTTTTTACAATATAACAATCATTATCAAGAATATCACTGTGTCTAAACCAGTTAATTATTAAAGCATTGGCTTATAAGAAGAACTTAGATCCTTTTCGGAATACCAAGAACCATATAAAAGGATTAAATTAACATAACCGAGTAGATAACTTCAAAAACTTGGCACGTAAGCAGTTCTACGAAAAGAATATTTTCCAGCCGTACGAGAAGTGCACCATAACTCCCTACCTTCCAGATCCCGTTGGATATTTCCAGAACTTTCATCATCTTTTACATATACAAGGCCTGAAAACTCCAAACTCTTCGTATACAACAGGTACACAAGTCGAAATAGATACTCTTATTTGCTTAAAAGATATTAACTCATTTCTTGATTCATATTATAAAGTTTTAAACTCAGATTATCTTGAGGGGCAAAATACCATTTTCAAACAACAGTTATTTTTTTAATAATAATCTCTTAAATAACCTGAATTTGTTGTGTTTACTTTATGAACCATACGTGTACTGTGTAGGCAACCTAATATAATTTGTAAGAAGGGGTATACAAGCAACCCAACTTTGATTAATGTATGATCTAGCATATTAAGTGCATATTTATATCCTGTTGTTTGTATCTTGTAAAGAAAACAATTAATAATTATCATTCTAATTATATATTTATGTTACTCTATAAAATCGTTTTTTTATTTTATGTATGTATGTGTACTGTCTGAGGATCTAGAACCTACCTTAAGACCTGAGATTAGGAAGTGCTTTTGTTAATTTTTGTCTGTTTAAAAATTTACGAATTGGAGCTAGTAATAAAGATATTTTATTAAATTTTATATTCATAATTCTCTTTACAATTAACAGAGAATTATATCATTTTGTCACCAGCTTCGAGGGTGGTGTATTATATCATATTGTCGCCGGAACGTGGTGGCTTTTCTCTTCATAGCCATTCTGTATTATTTCATATTGATGCCAGCAACGTGAGGCTAAATAATATATACACAGACAGTGAATACAGGATACATAAAATAAAATAGTAAAACATTAAAATAAATACAAAAACGCTATTGTTTGGAGGATATTACTATCTGGAGGACTTGTTTTCTGTCTTGTGTCATTTTTATGTTAGGTACAGCGTAGACATTGGTCCAAGAAGCGAGAGGGCACCTGCAATTAAGTATATAAAGGTAATATAGTGGTAAGAGGTGTAATTTAACAATAAATAAAATAAATAAAGATTGTAGTTATTTAAAAAAAAATCATTATATATAATAAATGCTAAGTTGTCATGGCAACCAGGCATGAAAACTTTGTCCGCACGATACGGACACAGTCTAGCTAATTAATGATGAAATATGTCGAAAACACCAATATAATAACACTTTGTGTGCCCTTAAATAAAAAAAATAAATAAATATAATTTCATTGTATAAGATTTTTTTTCCGCACAATGGTACTATTTCACTTTTAACGAGTGCCCAACACTAACATAAATTGTCAAGTTTAGGGAAATGACAGAAGTCAAAAAATTACACTTAGACAACTGTCACAATTACAAGGTAATACAAAATCGTATTATATTTGCAGGCAAAAATAAAATGATTGAGCACTAGAATCATATTTAGCATCCAAACATAAAATAGCTATAGAAGATTTTAATTGGCGAGAGAATATAATAACAAAGTTACAGGAACGAAATAAACTACAGACCCCATTTCAGAACCTAATACACCAAAGTAAGTATATTATTCATTCATGTTGATACTTCATACTATATTAATCAATTAATCTGAAAAGTTTTAAAATTAAATTGCTAACTCATCACAATACAACCAAAAAAAAAAACTCTTTACCTATTGCCATAATTGAATACATTAATGAACCAAAATAATAAATCAACCTTGATTGTGACAATAATGTAAAACTTTAATTACTGTATTTATTTACAATAATATACATGAAATATGTTCTTTCCTTTTTGTGTCAAAAGTGTGGTTAAAGCACAAAATTTATATATAAAAAAAATAATAATTTATTTAAATTAAGTGTTATTTAATAAAATATTAAAAATATTTAATAAAATATTATATTTATTATTATATTAATTTATATTTATTAAACAATTTAAAATTGGTTGGCCAACACATGATTCATGGTCCATGTGGAATATATAATCCAACTTGCGTCTATATGGACAATGGCAAATGTACGAAAAATTTTCCAAAACATTGGTATAATAATACGACAATAAGAGAAGGAAGAATAAATTATAGACAACCAAACAACGGTAGAACAATCGAACATCGTCGTCTAAATGCCAGATATGTGGCAAGTAATGCATATGTGGTTCCACACAATCCGTACTTACTATTAAAGTACAGAACACATATTAATGTGGAAGCATGTGTCAACATTCGGACAATAAATTACCTTTACAAATACTTCTTCAAAGGAAACGACCATATAACAATGGAAGTAATACAAAGACAAGATAACAATGAACCAAGGAATGGTAATGAACAACAGACAATTCATTATGATGAGATAAAATCATACCTGAGTGGTAGATATTTAAGTCCTCCGGAATGTTGTTGGCATATACCACAACTGGAAATGCATGAAAATTCACATCATGTAGAACATCTTCAGATACACTTACCAGGGCGACAATATGTTTCATTTCGTGATGGACAAGAACAAATTGCCATAAACAATAATACAAGTCAATTGTTACAATGGTTTGCTAACAATTTAGATAACGAATATTCAAGACAATGGTTATACACAGAATATCCGATACATTACGTGTGGAGAAACAGCAGGTGGAGTAGAAGACAGCAAACTAGAAAACCAATGATTCCAAGATTAGTTAATGTGTCATTACGTAATGGAGAATTATACTACCTTCGACCATTATTGTTACATATTCGTGGTGCTACCAGCGTCGAAGACCTCAAAACCATCAACGAAAATGTGTTTGGTACATTTCGCGAAGCATGCCAAGAACGTAATCTTCTCTCAGAAGACAGAGAATGGATACGTTGCTTGACGGAGGTGTGTGACAGAGACATGCCGAAGCAATTACGTCAAATATTCGCTTTCATTTTAATATTTGGCGTAGCGGATGATGCACCAGCAGTGTGTATGTATGTAACAAGTGTTTTTTTTTTTAAATCAATCCAGGTTACATTGAAATATCTTATAGAATAAGACCATAATATAATAATATGTGTTTGTTGTTCCGTAAATGTCAATTCAAATGACATTTACTAAAGTCTATCATATTTGTTATCTATTTGTATGTATGAATCTGTCAAAATATACGACTTCGTAGGTTAAGTAGTAAATTTTAATTTACGATATACTTCAAATGTTCTCGATAAATGACATGCTACTAGATTGACTTTTCAAATGAACACTTACGTTATGTTATGTTATGTATGTATGTATGTATGTATGTATGTATGAATGAATGTATGTTTGTACGGCACTTATTTGCTAAAATTACCAACACGTAATACAAAATAAGCTCTCTCTTTTTAGTTTATATGTTAGGAAATCGAATGGGGCCCGGAAAAGGGCCATTTGTGACTCGCTTATACGTATACGTATTATTTTCTCCTCCTCCTCTTCGTCGCCGGCGCCGTTCTTTTTTCCGCAATTGCTGCTGCACCGCCTCCTCTGCTTCAGGAGGCGAAGGCGCCGTCGATGGGGACCGTTCGAAGGCGCCGCCGCTCACTTTTTTTCGCCGAACCGCCCTTGGCCGTGTTCGCCGTTCTCGCCTTGGACGCGGCGGCGTTCCTGGACGTCGCGCCGCCCGTCGACGATCTCGATGAGGCGGTGTTGGCGGCCTTGGGCGACCTGGCGGTCGCCTTTGTCTTGTCGGCGGCCGATCTGGCCGCCTTGGGCGTCGCGACTGCTGCGGCGCCCGAGGACGAGGCCGTTTTCTTGGCCGTCTTCGGCTTGGGGGCCTTGGGTTTTTTCGTGGGACTCTTCGCGGCCTTCTTCAGCTTGAACTTCTTCTCCGCGGCACCGCCGGCCTTCGCGGTCGAGCCGCCTCCGGCCTTCCTGCCCCCCTTGGGCGACTTCGCGGCGGCAGCGGCCGCCGCCGCGGATTTCTTCTTGCTCGCGGCGGCCGATCTCGCCGTCGCGACGCCGACCTGTTGCGCTTCGGGCGCCGCCCCCTTCTTGGCGGCGGCCAGCTTGAACGATCCGGACGCGCCCTTTCCCTTCGTCTGGACGAGAGCGCCGGACGCGACCGCCGCCTTCAGGTACTTCTTGATGAAAGGGACATCTTTTCCGCGTCGACCTTTTACATAATAAATACTGGAGAATGAAATATTATTTAAACAAATGTCGTAATTCAAGTTATACTGGGTTCTTTTTTAATTATTACACATACATAAAAACAGAATTGTTAATGCAATAGTGGTACAGTAGGCAACCAGTTATACAGCAGTGAAGTATTTTTCTAATACTTAATTCTTAAATAGTTTACCATGGAGAGTTTAAATAATAATTTTCAGTATTACGAAAACCTCATTTAAATCGAGTGTAAACTTCCAAATAAAAAGTCTTCTAACATACTACATAATGTATATGTACTAGGTAATTCATACCTTGGTTCTACTATTTTAACAAATTGACTGAAGCCTCTGTCAGTAACAATTATAAATGGTTGTAGATCTAGTTTGTATAATAAAAACTAAACTATAATCATCAAATACAGAATAATATGTAATATATGTCTAATTAATAACTTAATAACTAATTATTTACAACAAATATACACATCAATACCAATTACTAACCATGGAAACTCGTTCACGCTCTGGTTGATGAATGGAAAAATCAGAAGATGGTCAGAAAAAAGGAGAATTAGAAATAGTCACAGAAACTCTACCAGATAGCAACATAATGAAAGCTCTACTGGAAGCTATGAAAAATCAAACAGAGGGAATAAATATTATGAATGAGAAAATTGAACAAAATCAACAAGAAATGAAGAGGATGAATGAAGAAAATCAACAAGAAATGAATAGGATGAATGAAAAATTGGAACAAAATATAAACACTAAATTAGAAGATACAATAAAATTACAAAACAGGCAATGGGGATTACTCTTAAAGGACACTGAAGAACGTGTACAGATAAATGTAGAAGAAAAATTAACCCTACAAAAAGAGGAAATTAAAACAATAATAGAGACAAATAAAGTTAACCTTGAAGAGCAGATAAGTAATCATCAAGAGAAATGTACTCAGAATTATAATACTACCAATCAAAGATCGTTGGAGTACGAGGATATATATATAACAGAGAAATTAACACGGTGAAAATTAACTTACAGGATTTGTTAAAGGACCAGCACTGTAATAAAGATCTAATCGATACTGAAATTAAAAATATGAAGAGGAAAAAGAGGAAATTAAAACAATAATAGAGACAAATAAAGTTAACCTTGAAGAGCAGATAAGTAATCATCAAGAGAAATGTACTCAGAATTATAATACTACCAATCAAAGATCGTTGGAGTACGAGGATATATATATATAACAGAGAAATTAACACGGTGAAAATTAACTTACAGGATTTGTTAAAGGACCAGCACTGTAATAAAGATCTAATCGATACTGAAATTAAAAATATGAAGGATACCACCAACCATAAATTAGCAATAATAAATTATCAATCATAGGGACATCCGCAGTTAAGAGTAGCAAATTTCATTACGTATAATGGCGATAACAAGATGGTACACACGATGACCTATTTAACCTCAATTGTAAGACATCTGGAAGATATACCCGACCATAAACATCAAATGTATATAATAAGAGCGGCTTTGAAAAATAGCGCGCACGAATGGTTCATGAGAATAGAAGAGCACTGCACCGATCTCAATAAATTTGTTAACTTATTCAAGAAAAATTTCTGGGACGAGACACAACAAAATCGCGCAAAGAGTCGTTTATTGACAGGGACATACAGGATGGACTTACTACACGAGGAGCATACGCGTCAAAGATCTATAATAACTGTAAATATTTTCATGACCTGTATGAAGCACGCCAGCTTTTAAATCATTGCATACATACTGACACGCAAGCAATCATTTACCAGAGAGTAAATGACATGTACTCTTTAATCGATATTTTAAGAAGATTGGATGACTATTCAGAAAATAATCAAAACATAAGTGGATATAATAATTATAGGAACATGCCTAACAGGAATTACAATAATAATAACCCTTTGAATGTAAACCGGACATATAATCACCATAATCATCATAATAATCAGACATACAACCCAACAAACAATCACACTACAGATAATCAACAGCAAAATAACTATAACGCGTCAAATAATAATAATAACAGAAATTTTAACTCACGTCCCAAAAATATGTGCAACACAAATTTTCGTCAAAATTCTAGTTATCCGCAACAGACAAATAACAGACCGCATTTCAATAGTAATAATAATTTCAACCGTCTACCCAATAATTACAACAATTTCACAAACAACATTAACAATAACCATTTCTCACGAAGGTCTATGAATAGAAATAATTTTAATTCAAGAGGACGTGTTCATATAAATAATTACCAACGAAGATATAGTTCTTTGTCACCAACATTACCAGAACCGGAATATACCAAAAAAAAAACTTCGATGGAAAAACAGGATCCATACGAAAATACCAGGCCCAGCACCAGCACAACAAACAATTAAACAAAATCGACTGTGACATATCATTCAACACAAACAATATTTCATTTTACCAAAACCCTGAAAAGTTCATAACAATCAACGATAATGAGAATAAAATATTAGATTCATATAATTTACCCATAATTAATATAAAAATAGAAGAAGGCATATTTAATTGTTTGATAGACACCGGAGCTGAAATATCGTTAATACAGGAGAATAAGGCAAAATTAATAAACAATTATAAGGATAAGATCATTAAAATAAAAGGCACCGATATTATGGCTGCTAACAAGAAACGGATAGGAACAATAAATCAAAGAATTTCAACGGATATTTATATTAACAATCACAAATATATTATATCACTTTATATCATTGAGAAACTACAATATGATGCTATAATTGGGATCGATAACATCAAAGCGTTAGGAATGATCATGAATTTCGAGGAAGGTAAAATAATAATTAAAGATAATGAAATTAATTTAGATAAAACGTTAACCGAGAAGGAAAAAGAAGATTATATTAGATATAGAGAAAATAAGTTAACCCTTAACAGTGCTGGTGAAATAAGCTAACACTTATCTGCTGGTGGGGTCCGTCCGAACCCCAACTTCCAGTTGATAAAAACAAAAAATTTTTACATTGCTTATTTATTTTTTTAAAGAAATACAACAAACAGTAATATTTATAAGCGATTAAATGTTATTAAAACATATATTGCAAACTAAACTGGTGTGATCTGGGCAAATGTGTTTGCCGCATTTTTTGCATACACTCTTAACCTTTCGGTCTTTGTCCCTGGAGCAGAGATCGCATCGCTTTTTTCGTGTTGGCTCATTGTTCGTAAAGGTTGTAGATAGCTCATTACCCAACTGCTTGCAAATTATTGTTTGCAGTTCACGCGGTAATCGGCTGAGATTTCTTCGTTGCATATGCGCAGTAATGAGGCTTTTTCCGAGGCTTACCAGCAAATGTCGCCTTTTAAATGTTTCTTCTCGCCCACAGTTCAATACTACCATACTATTTACACCTGCTATATTTATCATAGCGTAAAAAATTACCATGGGCCAACGCCTGGTACGTCTAGCTACTGAATAATTGGCGCATAACTGATCTAATAATCTACGCCAACTTTGGTCCTATTATAATCATTGATCATATCAGGTTTTCCATTTTCAGTGCTTATTTTTTGATCGTGGTGCATGGTAGATATCAATGACACCGATCGGTTTTTTTAGGCACATATGAAGCTATTGTTATATCATTGTTATGTCCAAACATCGTAGAACCCACTTGTCTCCTTCTGTTAGGCTTAAACTCAAGTGGTAATTGCGGTTTGTTGATTCTTATAGTTCCTAAAAGGGTCAAGCCTTGTTCTCTCAGTTTGTTACATAACTCGACTGACGAGAACCAATTATCAGTTGTGACATTCCGATTTGTGTTTTGTATGGGAGGTATGAGCTTTAGGACGTCGCGGGTTGGTACAGATACTTTATCTATTGATACTGTATTTTCCTTGCCAGTATAAACAAATGCATTACACAGGTAGAAAGTACGTGCATCGCAGAGGCACATAACTTTTAGACCATACTTCGCCGGTTTGGGCATGAACATTTTAAATGAACATCTGCCTCGAAATGGTACCAAAATCTCATCGATGGTGAGATATTCTCCTGGAGTATATAAAGATTCACAATTCGCAATAAAAATATCCCAACATTCCTGTATTGCAGCCAATTTATTATGCTCTTTTCTTTGATCTCTTGTAAGTGCATCATCAAATCGCAAACATGACAAAATAAACAGAAAACGAGTTACACTCATTGTATCCCGAAAAACATCCCGACCAGTTCCATCATTGGCAAATAAAGCAGATATATCCTCGTGATTAGATTTCATAACACCTGATAGATATAAAAGACCAAGAAAAGCGTTTAGTTCAATCATATCCAGTTCAGCTGTGTACGATGGCCGAGGTACTTGAAATTGCTGATGTCTGTTCCTTATTTTCACATTTGTATTCAACAAGATGGTCTCTAGCATATTATCAGTAAAAAATAACTTCCAGACTGCTGTAATTTTTATCGATATTTTTGGTTCTCCCTTTGGGGCCTGGTAGATGTATAATCAGATTGTGAGTGCGAGTACGTGAACGACTTTTACATGCCTTCTGCCATTTAAAATTTTTATCCTTACCATAAAATACATTACTATTATTGGAATCGTTATCAAAATGGCTTTCATCGCCATCTGAAGAAGCTTCTGAATTTGTTTCATGATCGCTAGCTTGAAATTCGTTTTCTTCAGCTGCGCTTTCTTCATCGGAATAAAAATTTGGATCATTCGCTATTTCATTTAATTCTGATTCAGTCAAAGGTCTACTCCACTCATTCATTGACATGGTAAAATTGACAAAAATACACTAAAAATAATGCATTATATAGTTAGGTTTTTGAAGAGCTAATAATAATTTCACTGTACACTTACGTGTTGGTGGGGTCTTTAAAGATTCGAGGTCTTATAATTTTCAAAATAATTTAGCTGTTGACTTTACAGCTACACACGTTTCTTATAACTAACCTAATTTAAGATTACGTTGACCCACAACGCCATCTGTTTAATACTCTAAAGAATGCTAACAGAAAACTATACCGCCAGGTCCGCGCGGACCCCACTAGCACAGTTAAGGGTTAAATGAGGCGATTAATAGTGTTATGTATAGGATAAATAAGGATAAGGAGAAGGCAAATGTAGGTGATAAAAAGGAAGTAGGCTTAAATAATGATTATATAAATATTAATGATGTATATTATGGAGTGGAAAATAAGGTTTAGGAATGTATAATTATAAAGAAGATAATGTATTGGAGGAAAGAGAAGAAGTAAATGTAAGTAACTCAGTTAATAATATAGAAGAGATTGAAGAATTAATACAAATGCAAAAGATTGCAGATATATACGTTTCCCAAAGATTAATAGAAATTTTATACAAGAACATACAATTAATAAATAATGATATAATATTTGCCAAGAACTACGAACATAAGATAAGAATCAACAAAGATGATCCGTTAACCAATAAAAACTATCCGATACCCTATTATTACCAAGAAAGAATTAATATTGAATTAAAACGTTTAGAGAACACTGGAATAATAGAGAGATCAAATACCTATTTTATAAATCCAATCGTTATTGTGAAAAAGAGAGATGAATCTTTAAGAATATGTTTAGATGCACGCGCCTTAAATCAAGGAATTAAGCCGGAATTTGAAATGCCACAGAATATTGACGTTCTTCTAACAAAATGTGGAAATAACAGAATATACAGTAAATTAGACTTAAAAAACGCATTTTGGCTCATAAATTTAGAAAAGAATAAAATGCAAATGGGTAAAAAGAGGGGAAAGTTATGATCCAAACGTATTGGTATATTACAGCTCGAAATAAAACTAAAATACATTTTCTTTAACTAAATAATTAATGATTAGATAATTTGAGATTTTTTTGAATATAAATGAAATAATTAAGATATATATAAAAAAGGAAAAGGTTAATTTATTATTTTTTTTAAATTACATGGCTATAGGTAATTTCTATCATAAAGTTGAATCAATAAAGTTTAGTTAACACGTTATTTAAGAATAAGTTTATCCAGTTACAGTAGAGGGACATAGCCGATTCTAGCACCTCCTCATGTTGAACCTCCTCATTGCCCTTGACCTTGCATGTGGCACAGCCCAAGGGCAATGAGGAGGTTCTACATGAGGAGGTGCTAGAATCGGCTATGTCAAGGTCAAGGTCAAGGTCAAGGTCAAGGTCATGTCAAGGTCAAGGTCATATCAAGGTCATATGTGGCACAGCTTAAGGGCAATGAGGAGGATTGTAAAGAAAATTTTCCATTAACTTTCAAACAATTCTAAAACCTCCTCATTGACTTTGATCGCCAATAAATATTGTTGAAAATAATATAGAAGCTTAGTATACTGAAACCAGCGATTAAAACAAAATGTCCCAACACCTAGAATTGATATTAGAAGCAGTCAAGTTTGTTTATGAAAATTATGGTCATCTATCTGGTATTAAAACAAATCTAATAGAGTATATTCCATTAGATTTATTTAAAACGAAAGTAGCCCCAGAATGGATAGAGGAGTTCTGGCATTTAATTTCACCTGACAAACAAATTGAACTAGAAGAATATCGACCGTGTTTTAGACACTATAATACCGGTGAAGAACAAATTGACGGTCCAGCCCCTTCAAAGAGAAATTGCTCAGTTTGTAAAAAGAGTATTACCCAACAATTTAGAAAATTTAGAATACCAAAAAAGAAAAAACTAAAACATTAAATATGATTTAAATAATATATTTTAAATAAGGTGAACCTGTGGCACAGCTCAAGGGCAATGAGGAGGTTCCACATGAGGAGGTGCTAGAATCAAAGCGCAGGTTTACCGATGAGAGGTTTATAAAGACGCAGTTGGTGTTTGCCAGCGGCAGTTCATAAGGGCTACTATATAAATCCAGCGATATTAAGAAGTCAGTGTATATATAATGGGAACGGTGAAGCGTAAGTGTGGCTGTGATCGTTTAGATAGTTTAGAAGAAGGTGAATTAAGAATTGTGAGTTCTAACGAAGAACATTTTAATAAGGTAATGGAGAAAAAAGTGCTCGATCCTATGATAGAAAATTTTTTTTCGGAAGTGGGAAAAATGGATAATTTTTGGAAAGAATTTGACAGATGTTCTGAAAAATTAGTTTTCGAATCTTCATGGAATTTACCTCTAGTAGCAGAGAGCATATATTTTTTAAATAAAAGTCATTCAAAGTGGGTATGTGTTGGTTTATTACCAGATAATTTTTTCAAACCGATAGTGAAGATTGTTGGTGTGAGAAAGCAATGCATATTTTTTAATTCTGAAGAATGGGCAGAATTTATGATGCAGAGCGCGAAATTGAAGAAGTATTTCGATTATTGTGGTGGAAAGTTTCCAAGTATGCGCATATCGAATTTAGAACTTTCTAGCGAATGTTTTGATGGGGAGAACAGAATATTAAAAATTGACAAAGACGGAGATTTGTTGTATTTATCATTTGAAGGTTTGTCAGAATTGTGGCGTGTGAGAAAGGTGCTGGAATCCCGGTTGGAATCGTTAAGAAACTTAAAGTATGATGAATTTTATAAGGATGTTATTCAATATCTATCTGTAAGTGGAGGGGATCTGAATATGGAAATAGAGAAAGTTTTGCAGGGATCAACTCTAGAATGTGTGTGTATAACAAAAGAGATGTTGGTAAATCATCTTCAAAAAGTTTACCAGGATATTGATCTAATAAGAAGAAATCGTAATTGAAATTATATGTACATATAAAAATTAATAATAATAAATTATGTTATGAATACAGTCTTTTATTTTATATTATGAGTAGAAATTAAGGAACTAAGTATATTGAATTATTTAAAGTGTAGAGGTTGTTGTATGATAGTTATAATTGCAAATTAAGAGAAAAGAGAGTGTGTATAAATATAAAAATTGAGAGCGTTTTGTGTTAAAGTGTGAACCATCGCTTATGATAGATACATTAAAGCGTTTGCCTATAAAAGATGGGGAATTTGGTTAAACGGCGTAGTTTAAATCGAAAAGGCAGAAGGAAAGGTGGCGGCCTATTGAATACAATAATAAATAAGCTTCCAGTAGAACTACATATACCAGGGTATAGATTTTGTGGACCAGGAACGAAATTAAAAGAGCGATTGGAGAGAGGTGATAAAGGCGTGAATGATTTAGATGAGGCTTGCAAAGAGCACGATATAGCTTATTCAAAATCTGGTGATATATCAGAGCGACATATAGCGGATAAAAAATTGTATGACATTGCTATTAAACGATTAAAGAGTGCAGACGCTCGAGTTGGAGAAAAATTATCTTCTGTTATAGTTGCTGGTGCTATGAAAGGTAAAACAAAATTAGGTATGGGTGTGAGGAGACGGGTTCGAAAAGGAGTGACTCGACACAGTAAACCAGTTAATAGACAAAGGAGTAGAAACATGAAACGGAATTTTGTGGGTGGTTCTATATCATTTATGCAGGCAATGAGAATTACACGCAATGCAATAAAACGGGCGGGCAGTAGAAAAGGAATGTTAGAAAATGCAAAAGTGGCATATCGAAGTTTGAGGAAGTCTGGAAAGAAAATTTTATTACCTCGTTCGAGAATTATTCCAATACCAAAGAAGGGTGGCTTTTTACCATTAATTCCGTTATTTGCAGCTTTGGGTGCCCTGGGATCGCTAGGTGGAGGTGCTGCAGCAATTGCGAATGCAGTTAATTCATCTAAAGCTGCAAGAGATCGATTAGAAGAAACTAAACGCCATAATACTGCTATGGAGTCAAAAGCTGGTAGCGGTTTATATGTGAAACCATATAAGTCGGGGTGTGGAATATCAATTGGGAGTGGGTTATATATTAAACCATACAAATCTGGTTGTGGCGTATATTTACCCAGTGGAAATGTTTCAAAAAACGGTTAAGCAAATTACCCCGAAGACCTCTAACTGAAGTCGATTTATGGAAATATGTTAGAGGATGGAAAATAAGAAATTTTCGGGGTATATTTAGTAGAGATGTCCTACCAGCAATCATACGCAAAAGAGAAAAGGGAATAGTTAATTTGGACGATAATGTTGGAGAAGGTACTCATTGGGTAGCTTATATGAAGCATGACGATATAATAAAGTATTTCGATAGTTATGGTGATTTAAGACCTCCGACTGAGGTCGAAAACTATTTATTATCGAATGCGGGTGGCGTTATACGATATAACTATAAGAGATATCAAGACTTGAATACTGTGAATTGTGGACATTTGTGTTTATTCTTTTTGAAAGGATTCATTAGTTGAGAACGAGTTTCTTTTAGTAAATAATTGAATATTGTTGTATGTATATAAAATGGAACGTGATGGTGATGGAGGTGCGGATAATTTGGCTTTTGTTTTATCAGGACAAGGAGCACAGTTGACATGTGTTTTGAATCCGCCTGTATATTTAAATGGTGAATTTGAAATGTGTATGTTGAGTTTGCAAACTTATAATTCTATTTCAAATGTTACATCGGAGAATAATGTATTTCGATATTATGCTATAGCCCCGGGTAAGCCCGGGAATTGGGAGAATATATCAGTTCCACAGGGTACTTATGACGTAGCAGATTTAGAGAAGTATATTGAAGAACAAGTGCGTCTCGGTACAGATGATAAGAATTTTTTTAATTTAAGCGCAAATAATAATACCTTGAAAGCAACTATTAAGTCTTCAGTGGATATCGATTTTACTGTAGAAAATTCAATTGGTTCTCTACTAGGCTTTGGAAAAGTTAAAATACAAGGAAATATTCCGAGGACCAGTGATGAGGTGGTTGATATTAATAAAATGAGTGCCATCGATATTATGTGTAATGTAGTTGCTGGTTCATATATTAACGGGGAGTTGTCGCATGTTTTATATCATTTTCATCCGAATGTTCCACCAGGGTTTAAAATAATAGAAGTTCCGCAAGAGAACATTTATATGCCTGTGAATGTGAACATGTTAACGAATATTATAATTCGAGCCGTCGATCAGAACGGACGATTAATTGATTTGAGAGGTGAAGAGTTAACAGTTTATTTACGATTAAGAAGAAAACAGTGACTACTACAAACAAATTTTAAGTAACATGAGAAGTAATACTAACAATAAATTGTGGAAGCAAGTTCGACGATCTACAGGAAAGTCATCAAATAAATTGAGGAGCGGGATGGGGCGAATAGTGAAATATGGTGGTTTATCAGGTGAAAATAGAAAATTTTTGAAAAATTTGGGTTACAGAGTTTTGGTATAAATACGGAGGAGTATAAAAATAGTATTTATAGAAAAAGGATGAGGATATTTTGTCAGTGTAAGAATAATTTGTGTTGCGAGAAGTTGATTGTCACTGTGAGGTAGAATTATTTTAATTATGGAAGTGTTAGATGTTTTGAGAAAAGTTCGTGTGGATAATTCAATTATCGAATTGGAATACCACAATCATGCACCATTTGGCTCACCAAAATATGGGAATAATGATGAAATACGAATTGTGGTTCCAGAAATAGATAAATATACTCTACCATCCGAATCGGAATTATTAATAGAAGGGAAATTACGATTAGCTAGTGATGTTAGTAAAGCAAGTGCTACAGCATCTCTGATTCATAATGCCGGAGCTTTTATGTTTAGTAATATCAGATATGTAATGAGTGGATCGGAGGTAGATGAAGTTAGAAATGTGGGTATAACATCAACTATGAAGGGATATTTTTCTTATAGTCCGAGTTATATAAATAAATTAGAAAATTGCGGTTGGGAATTTACTACAGGGAAGGCTCCAGTTTTAGATGTTAGAGGAAATTTTAGTATTTGTATTCCACTTAAAATGTTAATAGGTTTTGCCGAAGACGTAAAGCAGATTATTATGCATATGCCGCAAGAATTAATATTGAAGAGATGTGCTGATGATAGCGATGCGATAATGAACACTGTTGCCGATGAAGAAATGAAATTAATTATTGATAGTATAATATGGCGAGTACCCCATGTTAAAGTGGGTATGGCTCAAGATTTAGCCCTGACAAAATTAACAACGAAAAATACTCTGATGGAAATGTTTTTTAGAGGTTGGGAAATTCACGAAAATCCGGGAATTCCTGAGACAACTAAACATAGTTGGGCAATTAAAACTGCCCCACAATTAGAAACACCGAGGTATATAATTTTGGGTTTTCAAAGTTGGAAAAAAGGAAGTTTGTCTCATAATATGAGCAAATTTGATGCAATTAATTTAACGGACGTGATGGCTTATTTGAATGGGAAGAGATACCCATACGAAAATGTTCGTGTTGATTTTGACGAGAATCGCATAGCTGTTTTATATAATATGTACGCTAGATTTCAACAGAGTTACTATGGTTACGATCATAGCGAACCGCTTATGAAACTGAATCAGTTTAAATTGTGTCCGCTAATAGGTATCGATTGTTCACATCAAGAAGATGCGGTACATAAAAGTGGCGTAGAGGTTAGAATTGAGTTTACAACGAAGGCTAATGTGCCAAAGGATACCACTCTATACTGTTTGATCATGCATAATAAATTATATCAGTATTCACCATTTAATAAAGTGGTTCAACGAAAATATTAGCGGCGCACTAGATACCGTAATAGGGGTAGGATGTTGTTGTTAAATAAGATTCGGGCTGAGGTGATGTAGTTTGTGTAGATGGTTAGTTAATCGTTACATGATGACTGCAAGACGTGCCAAAAAGTCTATTGTTATCGATTTTCAATGGTATCGTTCTGAAATACATAGGGTAATGCCGAAGGAGTTGGCTACATGTGACAATAATTTCAAAAAGAGTCATTTTGTTTTCAAACCTGTGCTAAGTTTTAATGCTTTGACAGATGAGGATAAACGTGTCGCAAGATATGCTTACAGCTGTCATCACGGGTTAAGGTGGGAAGAAGGATATATATGTGTGACTGAGTTTGAAGGAATTATTAAACGATTGTGTGCCGACGTGAACGTGGTGTACGTTAAAGGAAGGGAGAAGCTAGAATTTTTGAAGAGTATTTTGAAGAATAAACGAATAGTAGATTTAATTGATGCCGATAAAATAAGAAAAGAAGAACCAAGTTGCAGTTTTCACGTTGGTGATTCCGTTGTTTGTGCACTAACTAATGTCGAACGATTGCATAAGTATTTAATGTACCACAGTTTAGAGAGAAAAAAATTTTAATCGATATCTGTAAATATTTACAAATAGTGTAGTCGGAATGGGCAGTATTTGGACTAGAATTGTACGAAATGGTGTCGAGAGGGTTGGAAATGTTATACATCAATATGAAGCAGAAGGATCATTAGTTGGTATAAATGCTTGGAATTTAATGTTCATTCCAAAATCATTTTTAATTTCAAAAGTGAGGTGTATTGATTTGGAGATGGTCTGGCATCGGTTACCGAAATATTATCAATTGGATGAAGATTTAATAAAATGTAGGCCATGTATGGAACATCAGTTGTACGAGGGTGATGTCGTGGAGGGTTGTATTAGGAGACGAGATTGCAGATTATGTAAATGTATAATTAAGTAAAAATATTAATATGATGTAGATTATTGATGTAATATATGAAAGAATGAAATAAACATAAAATTAAAGAAAATATTGTTTTTATTTTTTCTATACATTAACTATACGCCTCTGTCTGCTATCAAGCTATTAAAATTAATTATTTACAAAAATAATTAAGGGTGCTCAAATAAGTTTCCATGAATTTTTTCATATTTACAAAATTAGGTAAGCTTACTCACCTAAGTGTTCATGAACTTTACAATACATTAATTACACGCGTCTGTCTGCTATAACGCTATTAAAACTAGTTATTTACAAAATTAATTATGGTTACACACCTAAGTATCCAAGAAAAAATTTCTTTATATGGAAGTTTTTTTTTTATTGCATTTTTGGATCGCTCGCGAAAAGGTGGTGGGGAGTGGGTCGGAGGCCAAAAAAAAAGGGGAGAGGGAAAGTAGGAGGGGCGATGGAGGGGATGGAGGGGTGGGGGCGGGGGGGGGGGGAGGGAGGGAGGGGGGGGGGGAACATAGCCTGAAATCCTCTAAGTTTTTGAGATAATTGAGGTTTTTTGTTTTTTTAGATATTTCGATTGGTAGGGGTAAAAGTAAAATTGGAGGGGGAATTTCCCCCCCTCCAAAAAAAAGTAGTGGGAAAATCGAAATTGGTTGCAAAAAATACAGAAAAATCTGGAGAACAAAATGAGATAGGAAGGGGTAAAATCAGAACATTAATAGAGCAGAAAATGCACGTTTTCCGAAAAAAATTAAGTTTGTTGTTTATTACATTTTCGCAACAACCTCATCAAAAAATGGAAAAAGAAATTTAAAAAATCTATAAAAATAAATTTAAAAAAATTTTAAAAAAAATTTAAGAAAATTTAAAAAAAATTAAAAAAATTTAAAAAAATTTAAAAAAATTAAAAAAAAATTTAAAAGAATTTAAAAAAATTTAAAAAAAATTTAAAAAAATTTAAAGTTTTAAAAAATTTTAAAAAATTTTTAAAAAATGTAAAAAATTTTTAAAAAATGTAAAAAATTTTTAAAAAATTAAAAAAATTAAAAAGAAATTTAAAAAATTGTAAAAAAATTTAAAAAATTTAAAAAATATATAAAAAAATTTAAAAAATATATAAAAAAATTAAAAAAAAATAAAATAAAAAAAATTTAAAGAAATTTTAAAAAACAAAAAAATTTGAAAAAAATTAAAAAAAAAAACATTTTTGTGAGGGTTATAAAAACATTAACCTTCACAAATTGTGTAAACAACTTATTTTCCATAATAGCAGACACGTATAAAAAATTGTTATTCTTAAAACGTGACGTGTTTTGGCCTAGAGATTTTAATATATATACTTCCTTTATTCTTCTTATAAATCATTCACAAAGTATCTCTTGCAGTATAAGTATCTCTTGCAGTATAATGGTTAGTACAATTACATTATATTTCTTGTATATTTACTTATTATTATTATTTACACACGTATTTGTATTTGGTTTTAAAATTATTTCAACAGTTCAAATTAATGTGCTTACATTTATTGCAGCGAGAAAATAATTTAAATACTTTTTGTAATTGTATAGAGAATATAATTTAAATTTACAAATTCTTCACATTCATTTGTCATAGTTAATTCATCTTTTTTATTTTAGACTAATAACGACGACTTTGATTTTATTTTTTTTGAAAATGTTGAAAATGTTGAAAACGTGGACTTGGACGAGATTTTATCACTGGATAGACGAATGGATGAATTTTCCAGTCGGACGGACGTTAGACGACAATCGGAGTCAGTTGAATTACCTTCTGCAGTTCCATCTACTTCTGCGGTACGACCCCTACCTCATACTGTTGAAGTAGGTGTTGCGGCAGAAGTTAATCCACCTGCTTTCGTGTCACAATTAACTACCGTTCCACCTTTGCAACCTCCTCCTTATTTGCCGAAGGACGAGTACTACAAATTGGATAGGGTACAACGACGCGAACTGACTGCCCAACGACGTATGTACAGACACTCTACAATCTCTACCACAGGACAAGAACACACTACGAGGACCAAAATACGACGAGGGCAAAATACAAAGAACTATATACCTTTACCCTATACAACTTGTAGTCCTAGTGTTCGAGCGGTTCGAGCGCCGAATCTGCGAACACTGCTCACGGACGATACAGTAGGAAGAAGGCAAAGGTGTGATGATGTAAATGTGACACGAGGGGTGGCAAGAATACCACAGATTGTGGAGACGATTAATCTAACCACAGAATCTGTAGTAATCTTGTCTCAGTCTCAGACTACTCATTTTTCAGCGTCCCAACCTCAAATGAATGTTTCCGGCTCTTTTACTGAATCACCTGCAATTCCTCAAGCAGCTCCAGAAATAACTGATCTTCCTCAGTCCCCCATACCTTCTCCCAACGCAAATATTCCTGAACACTTTTCTTCCAATGCTTCTCCAGCTCCTCCTTCAAATGATTCTCCAGCTCCACCTTCCAATGCTTCTGCGTCGTTGTTTGCCTCACAATTCCACTGTGGGCAACAACAACCATCCGAACTCGCAACTTTCTCTGCGGATTGTAAACAGTTTTCTGACACATGTGTTAGATATTTGGCGGGCAATTCGTCAGCGGATAGTTTCCTTCAGCAGGTGATCTCGCTAAAGGGGCAGGTTAACGGTTATTCGTTAGAGCAAGACAAGGTTCTTCATTTCCTAACTAATGTCGTCAGTCCATCCGATGACTCATATGTAACCCGCCAAAGGGAAAGGAAGGATCTGCTGAATCGACTTGGAAGCTTGATTGAAGACATGATTGATTATCAAAAATCATTTCCACCACAATGATTTGTATTTTCGATAATTAATTGTTTCATTGGTCAAGTTTCATGAGCGACTACACTGATACGATACGAACCATCGGACAACCTATTTTCAACATTTTCAACATTTTCAACCATCTAATACATCAACTTGTCATCACATTCGATTGTAAACAATTCTGCATCGACCTGGTTAACACCCACATTGCACGATACTAATGTACTAGTTCCTACAAAACTATCCAGACAAGGTAGGGGCTGCAAAATTACACCTATAACTGTTTTGCAATAGTTTACATGATATGTAATAACTTCAATGCTTTACTTGTTACAGGAAGTCGAGATCAAAATAACAAAAATTGAAGGTCCGCTGACCATAACAATAACAACACCGACTGACCCCCTGCTGGATGTCGACTCCCCCGACTTGCCACCTGAATACGAGGAGTCGCATCGCCCAATGACACCTCTGGCGGTGCCACAAAGGAGAACCCTGCAGGAACGATTCGCCGAATCGTTCCAACAGGCTTCCCGTATCCCAGGGTCCCAAGATACGGACAATTGATCGGGGGTCTGCGGACAGGAAGGCGCCGCCACCTTCCCCAAACAAAAAAATTGGCGGCAAAAAGAAAATTAAAAAATAAAAAAATTATTATATTTCTTGTTTTATTTCTAATATTAAGTTAATCCTAAACAGATAATATAACGCACACGAAGATATCATAATTCAGTCGTTATTGTTAAGTCGAATCGATTATGTCGATGGAATCGAGTGGAGCTGAACCAAATATTGTACAATTGGAACCGCAAGAATTATCCTTACAAGTGCACAACTATGATTCCACATCAATTACGAAAAGTTTTATGCGACACAGTAGCCTCTTCAGTGGCTCATGTAAGCGAGGATTAATTGTGGGACCTTCTGGGTGTGGCAAAACAAATGTCCTTTTAACCCTATTACTTCATCCGAACGGGTTGCGCTTCAAAAATATTTACATCTGCAGTAGATCTCTTCATCAACAAAAGTATGAATACTTAAGAAATATATTGAAAAATGTTCCTGAAATTGGTTACCACGAGTATACTGATGTTAATCACATGCCTACTCCTAACCAAATGGCGGATTATTCTGTCGTTATCTTTGATGATATACCACCTGCCGACTTGAATATCGTAAAAGATTTTTTCTCTTATGGTAGACACCGAAATTTAGATTGTTTTTATTTAATGCAAACATACAGTGCGGTCCCAAAGCAACTTATCAGAGATAATACCAATTTGTTAATACTATTTCGACAAGACGGTACAAATTTGAAACATATCCATGATGATCACATTCATGATTTAAGCTATGAACAATTTCTATACATCTGTAGAATGTGTTGGAAGAATTCGTTTGGTATGCTGTTCATTGATAATGATTCTGTATATAATGATGGAAGATATCGTTTAGGTTTTGATACTTACATACACCTATAAACAGATTAATGAGGCTGAGAAGAGTTGACATATTTCTCCCCATAGTATACAATTTGATGTGCTTTAAGTTTATAAGTTTTAATTAAGAGGAGTTTGTAACGTACATTAGGGTTTAAAACATGTATTACTGGAATATTTATATCAGTCTACAGGTATTCGTTATAGAGTGTACATGGAAAATAAAATCATAAGAGATTTAATACAAGCTCGCGAAGCTCTTAAACAAAAGTTAAGAACATTACGGGCTGACATTGCACAATCTCAGAGAGAAACAAATATTCTGTATGCGCCCATAGCAAAACCGCTACTTGAAATCGCTAGCAAATTAGCTCCCAGTAATATAACTCGAGGACGAACTGATTCTGCGGACGCTTCTAAAGAAGTAGAAGAATCTTGGTCAGACATCATATCAGAAAAATCTTATGTGGCAATACCAGGAACGTCAATTTTACGTCAACAAAGTACACCGCGTAAACGACAGCAACGACACGTGTCATGGTTCAGCCCATCCACCCATTCTTCTCCGACAAAACAACGAAGTGTGTATCTCGCCGGAACACCTCCACGAGATACCAGTCTTACAAATTCATCAGATTTTAAAAAAAAGATTCGAATGTCTGAGACATTCAGCCAGCCCACATTTCTAGAAGATGAATATATCGGGGAACAATTGCCAGAGACTCCAAAGGGTGGTGATGAAGAGGAGGAACGAAGTGATGAATTAGATTCTAGTGAAAGCCTTGAGTTGGATAAGTCAAGGGCTCACGCTCTATCGCTTTTGAAAACGCGTCCGTCAAAGTCAATAATTACTAATAAGTCGTTAAATAAGACTCTGTTAGAAACGGATGTAGTTAAGGCAGCGCTAAAAGATCATGACCCCGCTATACGGCCTTATCTGATGGGGTTGATGACGGATGAGAAAGAAGAATTCGATGAGAAGTATGGTGTACGCGAAGTTGATGGTGACCTGATGATTGGAAATGCAAATATTAGGTTTGATGGACCCAACATTATAATCGGTGAATTTACTTATAGGGCTACTAAGGGATTACTAGAGCTACTGTTTATGAAGAGACCGGGAAAGTTTCAATATGCTGACGCTAAGAATTATAAATTCATTTTAAATGATACTCACGCCGCTAGAGTTGATTACGATCCGGCTCGGAAATATGCAGCAAGTAAATATTATAAATATACGACAATTATTAAACCTATTGTTCAAGGAAAAAAACCAGAAGTTTGGTGGACCCGCACTTGGAAAACAGGATTGGGTTTATCAAAAAAATTACCGTTGCGAAAGATCGTTGTTCCTAAGAGTATTGTGGAATATAAGTATTGGGATGATGTAAATGAATTGTGCGACAGATTGAAGTTACTGATGGCGTCCAAGGATGCCGGACATACTGGTCATGATAACGAAATCACTGCAATAATTGAGGAATTGCAGGAATCAAAAATAATTAAATAGGTTGAGCAGCATAGTTATAAAGCAGTTAGTATATCGACACCGATAGAGTATTACGATGACAATAGATAAATTTGGAAGACACATACATAAACATATCGTCAGAAGACATTTAGCGGAAGAAGATGCAGTAGCAAATTTTTTAAAACACCCTAAATTCAAGAAGGAATTGGAAAAGCTTACTCGTATATTATATGTTCCTCCTCCAAAAAGGGAACCTTCAAAATATGTTTTTCAACTGCAGAGTAATGGACGTATTGGGCAGGACGCATATTACTTTATAACTCCTGCGCGTCGAAAGCAAACGCAGTTATATACGAATAAACTATACAGTGGAAAGATTGTTGCAGTTAATTATTCCGACGATGAATTAGTGAGACTCTCCGTTAACGCTCACAGCATCGTTCTCATCCATCCTTCAGTATCAATAGACATCAACGCGGAATTGCGATTGAAGTACATTGGTCCATATCCTATACCGAAAGAAACAGAGCCAGTGTTTGCAGAAGTAGTCGTCGAAGGAAATGTCATCACTTAAAAGGGATGTCGTTAATGAACTACACGCACCTGCGCGACGAAATTTTAGACGACGGAGAGTCATAATAAAAGGACTACGAGACTTATTCCAGATCGATCTGGTTGAAATGATACCTTATGCTCGAGAAAACGATAATTTCAAATATCTTTTCGTATGCATAAATACATTTTCAAAGTTTGCGTGGGTGATTCCAATAAAAAATAAAACAGCAGCAGAAGTGTCAGCGGCTATGGAATCCATACTCTCCTCAGGAAAGAAAAACATTCCAAGGAATATTCAGAGCGATCAAGGGAAAGAATTTTTTAACAGGCAGTTTAAGAAGATCATGGATAAGTATAACATTAATCACTACACCACTTACTCCAATTTAAAAAGTTCTATTGTTGAGCGTTTTAATAGAACGATTAAAAATAAAATGTGGAAGGAGTTCAGCTTCAACGGTAACTACCGGTGGGTTGGTATGTTGCAACAGTTGGTCAACATTTACAACAATACAGTTCACAGAACAACGGGATACAAACCTGTTGCAGTAAACCAAAGGAATGCCAAAGCAATTCAAAAATCGGTGTACAGTCACATAAAAATTGGTGACCCTAGAATTGGTAAATTTGAAGTGGGAGATCATGTGCGTATCAGTAAGCATAGACACGTTTTTTCTAAAATGTATACTCCGAACTGGACCAATGAAATATTCACGATAAGCAAAGTCCAGAATACATATCCGAGAACGTATATATTGCAAGACTCTCAAAAGCAGAATGTTCTCGGAGGTTTTTACGAAGAAGAATTAAAAAAGGTTCGACATCCAGATGTTTATCTGGTTGAGAAAGTTATACGTCGAAAAAAGAATCAAGTCCTTGTCAAATGGTTGGGTATGCCTGCATCACACAACTCCTGGATATCTAAGGATAATGTATTGTAGAATGTAATTTTCGAATGAAATTAGGGAAATAATAAAAAAATAAATAAATTATAGTGTTTTATTTTACAAGAAGTAGTAATACAGTTCAGAGTACACATGAAACAGTTATGAGAGCTAATTACAAAAAATAAATTAAATACAGTGTTATATTTCTTATAAGTTATGATACAGTTCATAGTATACATGTTATGAGGTAGTACAGTTTAAGAAGCATACATATGAGAGCTAATTAGAAAAATAAATCAAATACAGTGTTTTATTTTACATAAGTAATAAGTTCAAAGTACACATAATGGAAAAAGTACAGATAGGAAAGCAAATTAGGAGCTGAAGTCAATTGTAGGTTGGTAATCCATCAATTCGGTAATCAATTTCTGCAAATTTGCTTCACGTTCTAATTCTTCTATTCTATAATGACCCCACGCTAAGGTAGAAGCTCTATCTGGGAGAATATATCGTTTATCATCTTTTGATGTGAGCGCTACTTTATTTCGCAATTCGGTGTAAATCGTGTGAAAATCTGATCTAAATACGTACATCTTCCGCATAAGAGTTTCATTTTCTTCAACTACACTTCTATAATCTGCAACGGACAATTTCTTATCAATAACATATTTTTTGACTCCTTTCGCCGTCTTCACCGTTTTATTTTGGACTTTCAAGCAATAAGCTTTGGCCCCTGTACCATAGAAGCATTCAATAATACCTCCGCCGTATTCATCCTTCATTTTACCGAGCCTAGGTGAACTGCGTGGTATTCCGAATAAGTTCCCTTCAGTAAAAGTTGAAGTATCAAACATATCTAAATTATTTTTTATGTCATTATATACATTATAATTTCGTACACTTATAATTAGAGAATCTGTGTCTGTGTAGAGCAGTGTAATGTCCGAATCATACAAAGGCTTAAGGAAGGTATAGAAAAAGTGATACATTATCTTTTTAGCTATTTCCAGGATTGTGAATCCTACGTACACAGGCTTTACATAATCTACTCGAACTTGAGCCAATTCGATAGCTGTTAACGTGTTGCAAAATACTTTACTGGATTTAAAGTTTGGCTTTGCAATATATGCCTCCGCACCCAATCTGTTTCTAATTGTTTCCCAATGGGAAACCAATTTAATATTAACGTGATTTTCAACATTTTCCATAGTTTTTCCAAATATGCTATTCACCATTAACTTGTAAAATTCTTTGTAGAATGCATTATTCGATTCACTTCGTTTCGTTGTATTAAAATCAATATATCCCTTTAACCAATTACTTTGTTTAAACTTAATTCCGCGTCGAATTCCACTTAGTTTCAAACCATTATTCAAACATTGTTTCAAAGTCGTATAGTGAATAATGTAATTCGATTTATTTGAAAGATTTGGAATCAATTTAGGATGTTTAGAATTAGGTGGTATAACGTGTTCCGGACAGAAGGGATAATCATTGTGGAGGTCGTGAAGGGCTGTTGGATATTCTAAATCTACTTCGAAAACGTACCCTCTATCCCCATCGTCTTCCAAAGTTTGAACATCCAGCATCATTAACTCCTCATTCGTTAACCATTCAAATTCACCGCTTGGTAATTTGGACGTCATAGCATAACCATACAAATTCGTCGCATCGAGATATAATATATATTTCTTAGGTTCTGATGGATCAAATTGTGATAAGTATTCGTTATTTGCCACCTCTATTCTTTTAGAACACATACTGACACCTCCACGTATGCCCTGTTTGAAAAAATGAAACATATCCGCATCTGTTAATAATTCTAAATTGACGTCTGTCATTCGTAGCATCGCTTCCCAGCTAAGACCTGGTGCCGTAAAATAGTGTGCTGGATCTAACTTGTAATTGTCCATACAAATATTTCGAAAATTTTCGAAAACATCTGCTAGTAGCAAAACATCAGATCGTAGATATATATCACTATATTCCCCCAGAGATTGACATTCGAATAAATCCCACACTCGAACGGCTCTACTATAATCCTCATCACTAATTTCGCTATCAGATAATATATCATAAAATTTATCTTTACTGGGCAAATCTGTCACAGATAGACTTTCAAATGATGTGACATAGTTGTATGGAAAGACGCCCTTTCGTCGTAGTAAATTAAATTTTTCACCCATGTAATATCTTGACACTTCTCTACACTGAGAATCCTCTAAATATGATGATAATTTATCTAAAGAAGAACTCATAAATCGAAATGAATCTAAAAATCTCAATTTATGGAAGACTTTCCTCTTCTTACCATTACAGTCAATTCTATCGCCAACATATACTTTCTTAGAAAATGATATATACTTTTCTTTATTTTGGGCAATAACATCTATTTCTTCCTTGTCCAATGCTAAGGATTTTACAAATAAATGTGTATCGTAATTCGATAAATTGTGCATTATGATTGGAGTATAGCGAGGTTCTTTGTAATTTATATTGCATACCATGTGTGCTGCACCTCGATATAATCCAGTCATGTGATCATGGTCGCATACTTTATCATTCACATCTAGTGCTTTTTCACAAATATGACAACTTCTCGCTTGCTCATAATTATAACACTCTTCTTCAGTTAAGGGTTTCATTTCCACAATTTTACTCAAATAGTTTTTATATAATAATTTTACATCACTTTCCAACTCTGTCATGAACGTTTTAGGTGTATTTTGTCCACGGTATGTGCGCAGTTTACACAAATTTTCATCGAACGAACATTTTATATAGTAAGCGAAAGAATGTGGCTGATGTTCGAAACATTTCACACTATAAGGTTTTACATGATCCGGTTCTACCATATCAATAGGTTTTAATATTGCCTCAAAATCAGCATACACAACAAAAGGAACTCTTAACTGCTTTTCAAATTTTTCAAATTTTAATATATTTTCCGGAACTTCTTCCCCATATTTGTTCGTCTTCAGATTCATAGTTGGAAACACCGCCTTCACCTGCTTACAATCTTCATGTTCATGTCTTTGTAATTTTTCTAACGATGTAAAAAAAGTTAGACATCCTTCACAAATATATTTTTGGTGTCCACGCTGTGATTTTTGAGCCGAAACAAGTCGAGACAAGTTCTTAATCCAACAATAGTGTAAATTCCCTTCTTTCGCAGAAAGAAGTAATAAATTAATATGAGTCATTTTCCTTTGTTTCGTAAAATATAAAGGTCCCACTATATCATGCACCGTCACAGCACCATCGAAATACTCCTCGATACCATATACGTTTACAGATATATTATTCTTTTCTTCAAACTTAACAATGTCTTTTAAATGGACAGGGAAATTTAAACCAGTAAAATCAGCCACGGTATCATAATGGGGATAGGAAGAAGGTCTTTGGGGAAGTCCACCTGGCACTCTTAACGCTGAAGTAATCGCCCAAGCGAAACATGCATTGTCAACATTTTGAATATTTATAATGGCCTTCTTCTTCTTTATTGATGGTGGTAAGTCCACATAACTTGATCCTCTCATAGGATTGTATTTATTTATGTTCACTTCCAAATGTATAATATTGCTCAAAGTCCAACCTGAAATATAATCAGAGAGACGTAAATCACTATAATAATATAAGTTTATACAATTTTACCTGAATTACGCTCCTGGAATTCGCTCATTTTGTTCTTAATTTCATCAATATACTCATTGTACAAGCTATATAATTCACTTCCTTGCGTTATGATCTTGTTCATAGTATTAAATGATTTGATTTCCACATTATCTTTTGTCAGCAAATAATACATACCATATAATTCAAAATTTATTTTAATCGAATTATGTACATGTACGACACTCTCTATTAATGTCAACACCTTTTCTCTGATGTTATTTGAAAATTCTTCAATATCAACATATATTTGAGACGAATCAGATATTTGATAACTTACTATTCTTCCTGCGAATGTGGATACACTTCTTCTTACACCATCGTCAACTATTACAAACGCTTTATTTCGATGCGTGGCACTACGAATATGTGCAGTATAACAATTCTTCTCCACGTATACATCACAGATTTCACATTTCCATAAGTCTGGATTGTTATCACTGATTTTTATTCTCTTGCCTTTGCAAGAACTTAACATGTGTCGATTTCTGTTATCTCCACGAGAAAATTGTTTACCACAATACTCACAATCAAACATCTTAGGTTCTTTAAATGAACACTTTGAAATGAACTGCTGCAATGAACTGTTGCTGGCATACACCAACTGTCTCTTTATAAACCTCTTATCGGTAAACCTGCGCTTTAGCACGATTTCGAGTGTGGGGACCTCCTCAAGCTTACTTTTAACTGTAGAACCAACTTCTGTACTACATCTACTATCCTCCGCAAATTTATTTATATGTACTTATAGAACCTACTGCTGCTTATTAAAAGTAAATGGAACATGTTCTGATTATATTTATTTATCAGATCTTCAACTCCATCGCTGTACTACTACTGTATTTAACTAACACTAATAATAAAATAAATAAACACTAATAATTGGTCATCTTAATTATTTTCAAAATCACTGATATTATCTAGTTCTGCTAGAAGTATCACTGTCTCTATTTCAAAAATATCGTCGAAAATTACTTCATCATCATCGAAAATTACTTCATCATTATTTTCTTCATTATCATTATTTTCTTCATTATCATTATTTTCTTCATTATTACTTTCTTCTTCCTCACTTTCCTCATCTTCACCAATACTTTCCAAAATCTGTTGCATTATTTCATCTTCTTCCTCTTCTGTTAACTCACTCACAGAAAAAATATATTTTCTATGTAATAGTTCCATAATATTGTTAAGGATTACACTATTTGTGAATACGTTCTCCACGTTTCTTAAATAGCACCTTAAACTCCCTCCACTTGTCGTACCCTTCACCTTGTTGTGCCATTGACCTTGCCGTAACCTTGACCTTGTCGTGACCTTGGCTTTGCCGCGCCCTTGACCTTGTGATATCCTTGACCTTGATATAACCTTGATATAACCTTGATATAACCTTGATATAACCTTGATATAACCTTGATATAACCTTGATATAACCTTGATATAACCTTGATATAACCTTGATATGACCTTGATATGACCTTGATATGACCTTGATATGACCTTGATATGACCTTGATATGACCTTGATATGACCTTGACCTTGACCTTGACCTTGACATAGCCGATTCTAGCACCTCCTCATGTAGAACCTCCTCATTGCCCTTGGGCTGTGCCACATGCAAGGTCAAGGGCAATGAGGAGGTTCAACATGAGGAGGTGCTAGAATCGGCTATGTCCCTCTACTAGTTACAAATTAATTATGAAACAATTTCTAATAGTATACAAGATAAGAACAATAAAATTTATACAGGATACAATCATCGATCAATCATATTTACTTTCATAATAATAACACTTAGTATGCCGAAAAAATTACTTCTTGGACGAATTTTTACGTTTGACAATGGGGATATTGATATAGTACAGCTTATACCCACAGAATATACATAACTTAATAATTTTATATGTCCCAAGATCGTAATATCTTAAAAATAATGGTATGAAAAACGTTAATAGTTAAATAAAAAGTATGTAATAACGATGTAAGATCAAAATTAGTTTTTTAAATCACGATGCCGAACTAATTTGAATATTTTTATTTGTTTATTTATTTTATTCGGTCATTTATTAATTTATCATAACTTAATATTGCGAGAAATCAAGAATTTTAAAACTAATTATGATTAAAATATTTTTGTACAAATAATTGTAAACATTATTGTAAATTTGACTATTGGCTGATCCCTGTTAAAAATAGGCAACTGAGAACACGTGAGAGTGTTTTAATAGAATGAAAATAGTCCGAAAGAGAAATATCCAACGTTGGCATACTACAAAGAAGCATATAGAAATATCCAAAAAATTATTTTATCAAAATTAACAAAATTACCTTATCTAAATTATTTGGAGTTATTGCAGAATTTTAGGAAAATATAATTGATTTTCAACAACTTCCTGTTGTAGTCAGGACAACAAAACAAGAGTTGCTAACGAGGGAGATTTTTGCAGGAGGTGATATAGAAACGACGATTTTTCAACGCATCTTTCTAAAATAATTAATTAAAATTAATTATATATATCTAATTGTATTATAAATGTCGTGTTAGTAATCATAGAAAATATAGATACCTTATTGGAAGACTGACTTCGACAGAAAAAGTTCTTTTTTTTACAATATAACAATCATTATCAAGAATATCACTGTGTCTAAACTAGTTAATTATTAAAGCATTGGCTTATAGGAAGAACTTAGATCCTTTTCGGAATACCAAGAACCATATAAAAGGATTAAATTAACATAACCGAGTGGATAACTTCAAGAACTTGGCACGTAAGCAGTTCTACGAAAAGAATATTTTCCAGCCGTACGAGAAGTGCACCATAACTCCCTATCTTCCAGATTCCGTTGGATATTTCTAGAACTTTCATCATCTTTTACATATACAAGGCGTGAAAACTCCATACTCTTCGTATACAACAGGTACACAAGTCGAAATAGATATTCTTATTTTCTTAAAAGATATTAACTCATTTGTTGAATCATATTATAAAATTTTAAACCCACGTTATCTTGAGAGGCAAAATACCATTTTCAAACAACAGTTATTTTTTTAATAATAATCTCTTGAATAACCTGAATTTGTTGTGTTTACTTTATGAACCATACGTGTACTGTGTAGGCAACCTAATATAATTTGTAAGAAGGGGTATACAAGCAACCCAACTTTGATTAATGTATGATCTAGCATATTAAGTGCATATTTATATCCTGTTGTTTGTATCTTGTAAAGAAAACAATTAATAATTATCATTCTAATTATATATTTATGTTACTCTATAAAATCGTTTTTTTATTTTATGTATGTATGTGTACTGTCTGAGGATCTAGAACCTACCTTAAGACCTGAGATTAGGAAGTGCTTTTGTTAATTTTTGTTTATTTAAAAATGTACGAATTGGAGCTAGTAATAAAGATATTTTATTAAATTTTATATTCATAAATTAAATCTCTTTACCATTAACATAGAATTATATCATTTTGTCACAAGCTTCGAGGGTGGTGTATTATATCATATTGTCGCCGGAACGTGGTGGCTCTTCTCTTCTTAGCCATTCTGTATTATATCAATATATATATATATATATATATATATATATATATATATATATATATTATTTTAAATATATATACTTTGAAGTAATAAACCAGGCATTTAATCGCCGACTGATTGAGTTTACTATATATATATATATATATATGTATATAAGGTAAACTTAATTAGTCGGCGATTAAAGGTCTGGTTCATTACTTCAAAGTATATATATTTAAAACAACCTACATTATATTTTTTATTCCCTTGACAAAGGCATTATTGCCGAAACATGTACGGTTGTTCTAAATATATATACAGTGGAACCTCTCATAACGAGCATAATTCGTTCCAGAAACTTACTTGTTAAGCGAAACACTCGTTAAACGAAACAATTTTTCCCATACAAATCAATGTAAAATACGACAATGCGTTCCATACTGAAAAATATATACTCATTTTTCAAATGTAGAAACTTCTAATACAATTTTATTTGAAACAAAAACGTAAATAAAAATATGAATTTATGACAAGTAATTAATCCTTTTTAACTAGAAAACTGTCTAAAGACATTTGTTTTTGCCGACGCTTCAAAATTTGACGAAAATGTGTCACAGCATTATCATTAAATAAATTTGTAGCATGAATAGCCACCTCCTACCCGCATACATGGAAACCGCTCCTAGCTCACCGACAAATAAAAACACAACCAAATCCCGACAGATCGCAACCCCTACACAGACACACGAACCGACAGGCACTCGGACCAATTACACGAAGCCGCGCACGCATGACGTCAATAGTGGGACGCCCCTCCCGACACAGCAGCATATAACAAGAGGTACTGCTAGGCGCACATCAGACGATCTCCAGCTCTAACCAGCGACAGACCGACTAGCTCCTGAAGATGACGAGTGCGATCTCGTTGAAACGTGGAGTAAATAGTCCTTTTCAGGACAAAACTCACACGCGGCCAAGAACCCGAGAAACTACACCTTCATCATACGTCCGCGAGAACATCAAGAGCATAGAACATCAAGAGGGATACTGCTAAAATTCGCGGTATAAAGTACTCCTTGAATTGTCAGCATTCCACAACTATCATATTCATAAAACTCATTTTTAACCTATAATTCAGTTGACGGTTCGATTTAAAACAGAACAGTTTTGTTTCAACAGAATCTAACAAAGTAATAGTTGTGTCGAAAATGGAAATTTTGAATCGTGAATTTCGAGTGATGATTTTTTACGATTTTCGATACGGTTTGACACCAAAGCAATGTGTGGAACAGCTTAGTTCGATATTTGGAAATGAAGCACCCTCCAAACCTATGGTTTATCAATGGTTCGCAGAATTCAAAACGTTTGGTGACGATCTTCGGGAAGGGTGTCCATGCACCTCTGTTGTTACGAAAAATATCGATGTTGTGTATGAAATGATTTTATCAGATAGACATGTGACATAAAGTGAGATAGGGGCGTCCTAAGGCATTGCGGCAAAAAAAAGTACATACGATTTTGCATGATCATTTACATGCCAGAAAGCTTTCCAGTAGTTGGATTCCTAAAAATTTAGAACACGAGCAAAAAGAGGCAAATGGGAGTATTTTGGGAAACAGTAAAGCGATTTACATAGCGTAATTTGTTTTATTTCACAATTTTCGGCGAATTTTAGCTAAGGCCCTTGTATATATATATATGTATAGAATAAAATATATTAAAAGCGGACAAGCGGTCTGTCAATTAAAAACTCATTTATTAATTATCCCTATATTACCTACGCTCAGGACCGGATTGGAACCGTTTACACTATTATACCTTCACAGTTAAATGTTTTGTATTGCATTTCGTTCTTTATAACTTTAATTAATTTTTCAAATTTATTGAGACACATATAAATCTAGTTTTAATATACCAATATTTTCTTTTCCCCTAAGTTTAATCAGTTCACGTTGACATTTGTTTTTGTAAATTTTATATGTACCTTCTGTACATTAACGGAGATCTCCGGTAATAATTATTATCCCTTCAGGAATGTCAAACTTTTAGTATAACTCATTTTTATATAGAGGTCTGTTTGTATTTATATATCTATATATTTGGAGATATTTGAAAAAAACGCATTTAATAAATTATGTCTTTGTACCGTTATTTATTTATATGTTGTATTTAGAATCTTTCGAGTACGTTATATGACATATATCCTCTGTGTGACGTATGAACTATAGTTACAATTTAACCGTAATTCACGGTGGCGCCCTTCCTCTCTTTTATTGTAGTCACATACTCAACAACGTTTCGATGAGAATCCCACGCCGTCTCCACTGACCGTAGTCCAGGTATTGGGTAGTTAAATTGTATCTTTAGCATCAAGCCTCTCACACAGGTAAGTCTTTCGACCCCTGCAGTATTTATGCATGATATTAAAACGCATCAGAAGTCAGTTTTGCAATATCTATTTTTGTTATTTACAGGTATAAACTCGACAGTAGCACCCGCCATGCAATGCTACGCCAAGTATTTGGTCTGTTATAGTATCGGGCATACTCTTCTGCTGGTGCTTTGTTAGTTAATGAAATCAGCATTAATTTTGACATTTAAGCCTTTTTCAAGAACTATTTGGTTCATACTTCGAGAAGTTTACCTAACCGAACTGGCATTTCCGGACAGTTTCTTGAAATTTGCACCGCAGATTCGTAGTCAGTTTAGTCTTTTCAATAAGTATAAATTATTCAGCAGCTCGTTCTGTCTCTTCGTGACAATTTCAAAGGGCATTATTTTTTGAAAAGAAAGGCGAATGTTCTAAGTCTTTACGTCCTCGCCACCTATGGACTGGGGAATGCATATCTGTAATAAATCCACATTATATTTTGTTAAGTGTCATAAGTTACAATTTATTTGACATAAATCAATTTTCTGAGCGACTTTGAATGCCTTTTTCAGTGAATAAGGCTTTGTGATGTGACCCGGTCCTGAAGGGGCACATCGCTGCGTTTGTACGCAGATTCGTCGATATATTAAATAATAAACGGGCAGCGTTTGTATAACAACATATAATTACTTAACACATTATAAAGAGTCAACAATAACAATATACATAGTAACAAATAACTAGACACTAGTCTTAAGGAGGTTTCTATAATACACTCTCTAGGACTCTGAGTGTCTCTCTGGGTCTTACTGTCTCTTACTGTCCCTAGAGATCTGATGGACCTTATTATATACTCCAGTGTGTCCTCATTCAGACTAGTGGCCTCAGTATAACATCAACAACGTGGTGAAAGAGTATAACACATATCGAGGCTGTAGGACGTACCGAGGTCGTGTTTTGTATACAATAGAAGCAAGACCGTGGTCGCACCTCGAATAAGAAAAGTAGTACAATACATGACTCGATTTGGTTACCACATCTTCCACCCGGCGAGAAAGAAAAGAAAAGGGGTTGCAACCCGTTTGACTTTTCTTTTGTTAAATGTTTATATCTAATTATATTTCTTTAAATACTAAGTGCAGATATAATGTACATTAGTGAGATATATCTACTTATTATCTAATTATTTGACATCTTTCTGAAATTATACATTGTTTTATACAAGAGTTTTTGTAAGAGTTACATTGAAGTGTTCTTCAAAATTCATTATAATTGTAACTTAAAATTATTACAAATAGTAAATGATAAATGTAAATAATAACTTTTAAATTCTAAATAGTAAAAGGTAAATAGTAAAACGTAAAATGTAAATTTTAAATTTATAAATAGTAAATAGTAAATTTTAAATGCTAAATCGTAAAAGGGCCGTTATATACTGTCTCAAATTTGTTTGCTAAAATTTTATCTCCATAACATGTAGTAGTAATTTGGAATAGTTAACTTATTTCGTAGTTTGCAATTCTTTTCTTTCCTTAATTTTTCGCATTCGATTCTTGTCTTTGATTCTTCATGTTTGCTTGACTGTTTGTCTTCAATTCTTTATGCTTGCTTGTTTGTCTTCAATTTTTTGCGCTCCCTTTTATCATATTTATTTTAAAATAATTCAACTTTCTTTTGCTCTATGGCAAAATTATTTTAGCAAATCATTGATTCGTGGATTATCCTGAACAACACAAATTTCGTGTATGTCACGTTCTGCGAAGCAATTTTCGACAACAGTAAGGGTGCACGTTCTGCGGTAATTTCCCTTATTCTATATACCTTTATCTTCAATGCAGAAATTCTAGAGACCAGTTAACAATACACATTTTTGTTAAAACAGCATTCTCTTTAAAAAAAAATGCGAGAGCGTTTTCGTCGTATAGGACCATTTCCTTGAAGTGCATGCTTCATTACGACTCTGGAGCGAATTGAAGGTTTGCCTTTTTTTTTTCGTCAGTTGAAATTCTTTTGATTCGGCTGGTTTCCTTTTCGACAGTTCCATAACCCTAAGATGATCAGTCCTGGAGTTGGCGGAATCTGTAGCTGTTGTCGGTTTCGTAATGGTACGATCGATAGGTCTCTGTCGTCGATTGGACCCTTGACGTGATAAGGATGCTATCAGCCGTCCCGTTACTAACCCTTACATCACTGGAATCAACTTCTTTTAGTGATAAGACGTTTGCAACAAAATTTTCTGGAATTCTTTGTAAATAACAATTAAAACATGCTCCTCGTATATTAATCTGAATTCTCTTTCGTTTGTGAAACTTTATGAATGCGCTAGACATGCTTTTGTTCAATGTCACGGAATGTAATCGTTTAGACATAAACGATGTCGTGCATTTTATGCGAACTTGGCCTTGTCAATATCTAAACTAATTTTGTACGCATTTTACCTCGATGTTTATTGATTCAACTAGTTTAAATACACATGTTATTGTTTATACACTTGCTTGGATAAACAATTTTGAAATACTACACTTGTTGTGTGGCGCCTATTTAAAAAATAAAACGTATGCATTTTATTGTATGTATGCATTTAACGTAAGTGAATTTATGAAAAATATAACATATTTTTCCCGTTTTAGGTAGGCGGCTTTCTTAAAAAAAATGTATAAAGTTCTACGTTCTCGTGTACGATGGATAACAAACTTGCGACAGGTTTTTGAAGTGAATTTTTCGCCCATAATATAAAGTTTTATAATTACATACATTATATTAATTTTAAATAAACTTGACCTTTAAAAAAAGGTAACGGTGCTCCGCTGTTTACATTTCGTTGGCGTAAGCAGAAATTGTTACACATATTATGCAAACTAATATTATTTCTTACAATACAAAGAAACATTTTAATTATTGAAATATACACATATATAAAGAGTCTATGCATTGTTCAATCACTTTTACACACTATAATTGTCATTACTAAAAAAATACCTGGAATCTTCTGATGAAGTCAGAGAGTGGCTGGGGCTGACCTGTGAGCGGCTTCCGCTTGCTCCTGGCTGAGGATGACTTTGTCCGTCGCTTGGTTTCCATTTTATCTTATTGGTTTGCCATATTTTCTGTGATTCTTTCGGTGGTTCGTTTCGGTCTTCCACTTACTTTAGTCAGCCTTAAGTGGCTGGCAGGATCGCCATGTGATGTGACCCGGTCCTGAAGGGGCACATCGCTGCGTTTGTACGCAGATTCGTCGATATATTAAATAATAAATGGGCATCGTTTGTATAACAAACAATAACAATATACATAGTAACAAATAACTAGACACTAGTCTTTAGGAGGTTTCTATAATACACTCTCTAGGACTCTGAGTGCTTCTCTGTGTCTTACTGTCTCTTACTGTCCCTAGAGATCTGATGGACCTTATTATATACTCAAGTGTGTCCTCATTCAGACTAGTGGCCTCAGTTTAATATCAACAACGTGGTGAAAGAGTATAACACATATCGAGGCTGTAGGACGTACCGAGTTCGTGTTTTGTATACAATAGAAACAAGACCGGGGTCGCACCTTGAATAAGAAAAGATGTACAATACATGACTCGATTTGGTTACCACAGCTTGTTGACGCATCTGTTATATTATAGCAATTTTATATATGTATAACATAAATTAACCCGCATGTCCTAACGAGCAGCAACTTTTGTCATCGAGTACACATTTTACTTCAGGGCACCGAGTCCGCCTGCGTCACAATTTTTGTCGGGTAGTCGCATGGCGCTCCCCTAATAGGAACTCGGATGAGAGTTACGAATATTTATTGGAAGTTTATGAGAAGTTCAATACGTTCAACGCAAGTGAGAGAGATTAAGTTGCGATGCAGAACTGTTATACGAGAACAGGACCAGTAATTAGTAAACTTGACGAAAGAGGTTAGCACTAAAAAAAACTTATTTGTTTTTCAAGTTGGTTATTCTTCAAAACATAACAGTCCAAATTTGCGTACATTTCGAATGTAAGTACGCTTGTTATTTAAGCAGAAATTGAACTGTCTGTAGCTTGTTTTGAAACATGGAAAAAAGTGGAGTACCGATCAGTAATTAATAGAGACCAGACCCATCAGGCCGAAATTACAATGGCCTATATAGATAGTATAACATCGCTAAGTACAACACGCAGTTACTGAATAGTACTATTCATTCGGTTAAAGGCACATATGCTTTTATTCACTAAATTGTGACGCAATTAACTCAATATAACAGTTAAATTCCTTTCCTCATGGGCGTAGATAGAAGCGTGAGAAGTTCTTATAATTTATCTTATTTATTAGTTTATATTTCGTAAGATAAATAAAGTACGGTGAGTTAGTTCCCACTTTTATTGTTGTAACTATCAATTGCATACTTCGTAATTTTTGTAATAAATCCTGTTTAATATCGTTTCATCGATTGTACTTTTCCCAATTGTTTCACCGTAGGTGTCCAGTGAATTTGGTTAAGTTACAATAACTTAAGCATACATTTCTAATTTTCATTTATTAAATCTAGAACATTGTTTAAGTTACTTTTTCGAATTGGTATGGAACAACTTCGAGAATGGCATCGTAAAACAATGGCGAGTTGGATTAAGGGTCAAACAGATTGTATTCCCATTGCCAGTGGTTCCGAAAATTTATTGCAATGTCTGTAAAATATCGTTAAAAAATTCCAAGAAATCGCACGCAAAACGTCACTTGCATCGTGTGCTACACGAAAGCAGTAGAACGCATTAGAAGCCATCTTTCCAAACAGTACCTATGGATATATTAGGCCGTTGTGTGGTAAATGTTGTATGAGAATTTCGATAGTTTACAAAATTTCGTTACTTCTTTAAATGACGATGCTCGAAGTATTACTGAGTACAAGGAACTACTACAAATTCCAAATTTAAAAAATCAGTTGTACTTTCTTCAGGAACACTTTGGAAATTTGCCAAAATTAATAACTTATTTTTAAAATAAAAATCTCAAATTAAATGATAGATTAACACATTAGATGTGGCTATTAATAAATTGAAAAATATTTCAAGTGACTTTGGATGTGAAACCCAGATTTAATAGCATTGCAGCGATTGTGTATGGGAACAATGCCCCTAAATCTAACTGCTAAATACGCTGAAATAAAAGAATATTTCCAGTATGCACCTATAACCAGTTGGGATGTAGAAAGAACGTTTTCTATCTACAGGGTTGTATTTCATTCAAAGAGAACAAATTTTACAAAAGAGAACCTTGAGAAAGTTTGCCAGATAATATTAATACTCCTTTCCTCAACTTGAACTATAAAATGAACAAATAAAAGTATGTTTCACATTTTATAGATCACCACCCGTTTGTTTTCCAATTATATATATAAAATTAAAAACTCTTAAAAAATACAAATTTTCAATAGTGGGCGATAAGTCATCGGCCTCTTGTGTCCGGTCCCTAGTAATTAAGTTCTTATTTTTGAAGAGTAAAACAAACTGGCAAATTTTATCACTTACCCTAATCACATTTTACATTACCTTTCAAATTTATAAAACATGTTCGATTTTAAATTTCAGACACAAGAATGTACTATTTTAAATATAATTGGAAAAAAAAACAACGCTAAAAGACCAACGTGTGCTCCCAAGATACACGAAGCAAGACTGAAATTGGAATTAATTTCGCTGGCTTCAAAGCCATACAGTGACATTTTTAACCGCCTACACATAGTTATTTGAACCAATCAGTATAATGTAAGGATAATGTATTTACGTTTCGTTCAAACGAGCAGGGTTTTATTACCATCATAAAGAATAATATTCTACTTTTCTAGACTTTTGTTTTGGTATGTGGGTGGAAAATAGAACCTCTTGAAATGACGAGGTAGGCGTAATATGTAAATTATTAGAACAGCATATTCTTTGAAATGTATTTACTTTTATTTTGTACGTGTATCTTTACTTCCTCTTTATGGTAACTAAGAAACTGTACCTCTATGAAGTAGTACAGAAACTTATTCATTTTATTTATTTCATAAATCTATTTCAGTACCTATTTTCATAAATAATTTCAGCTTGGCACAACCAATATTTTACTTAGATAATTTTATATTATTTATCTGTATAAGAAAGAATATAAGAAACAATATGGTCAACGTATTTTAATTTAGGTTATTGAAAAGTTCAAGAACATTACACAAGCAACAGTTTCGATATCGTACGTGAAGATTTGAGGATGAACTAGATGTCGGCAAGGTAAATTCTTAGGCTGCTCATTACGAACATAAATTGTATAAACGAAAAGATTGAGAAGATTTACGGGCTTAATCTTTAGATGAGGATTTTTCCTTAAAATTGTAACTGGCGTAATCTAGATTCACCGTTTTTTTTTATAAAATAAGAATCGAGGTTTGTACATTACTCAAAAAGGCGGTTACGTACTTGCCGTCAGAAAATGAATTTCGAAGGATATTCTTTTTACGTAGAAAGAATTATCAAAAATTCGAAAACCGCTTTATGAATTGAAAGATTCCATAATTATTCTCAGTAAACTAGGTTTCTATATGATATTTCTGAGATGCATAATTGTTAACTATTTTAATAAAGTACTACGATCAGTATTTATTTATTTGTATTCTTTACAGGATTAATAAGATTAATTGATAAGCAGAGTAAGTAAGAGAATGTAGTGAGATATTCCTGACCTGGCCAGATACACACAGTTTAATTTTCAAAGTAAGTCTAAGTCAACTTGAATAAACTTGAAATATCTTATACCGTGTGGAAATGTGGTGACCGAACGACACTGCTGCGCAAGACGCGCCTCTGTCAACTTAACTTCCTTGATATGTTTATTCAATGTTTAGTGTAGCATTTGATTGGATAAGTAAGTGTGGTATATACTTGCGTATTGCTTATATACTCGTATTTCAACACAGATACGCCTGGTGCCTGGTGCACTGGTGCACTCTCCGCCGTTCTTCCACCACATTTGCGTACGGTATAGTAAGATTGTTCGAGCCTCTGAGAGTAGACATCAGTTTCAGATATTACCTTGTTGTTTGAACAAACAACAAATGCCTTTCCAGACAGCCATTTCTTCAAATTGGGGAACAATTAAAAGTAAAATGAGTGTAAAAGATAGTTCTGTTGTTTATGCAGCTACTGTTACAGTGTTAAAACAGATTTTTTTTCTTTACCAAACGTAGTCGTTTGTTTTGATTTGAATGTCTGAATGTCTAACTAAGTAAAATTGCATAATACTCTTCTGTGCTAATTTTCCATTTCTCAAGATAGTCGATGAATATTACTACACCTATTGCTGTGAAATTGACTTTGAGTATAAAATAGAAATAGAATTTAATGAAGTGTAAATTAATTAGACGTAACCAGAATGGCAAAAATGAATAAAAAATGAAATCAACGGAGGTTGTGTCTTATAAATACAGCAGTACAATTTTGTATTAAAATTTATATGTAAATAATTTAACGATAGGTATATAAGTTTAAGGTATCTTACTTATTAAGCACACTTAGAATTTAATTAAATAAGAAAACATGCTATAAGTAGCGAAAATCTAGGAACATAATAATCTTTTCTTTGTGTATTAGTAACATTAGCAATCATATTTAACTTCAATGCATTGTATTTCATAAACAACGTTCCATATAGACATGTAAGTATGAGGCATCAAAGGCATTTAGAAATAAGATAATCAAATAAATAAGCCATTCAACATCAAGAACAGGAGCAGTACAATCTAAAGACAATGCTAACAACAACAGATGCTAACAGAACATTGTAATGTAAAAATAATATAATTAAAAACACCAATGTTTAAAATGTAATGGTAAAATTGCAAAGGCAAAATATCAAAATCAAAAGCATATTAGAATGCGCATGCCCAATAATAAAAGTTACAACCAGGAAGATATACAAATTCAAATTAGAGGGGCGAGAAGAGTTTAGAGAGAACGAACGCAGATTTACCAGAAAAAATTTTCAAGAGAAGACACGAAAAATAAGGAGTTCCTGGAATAGAAACGTGAGGAAATTTGTAACCCCATGATAACAGATTCAAAATACAGAAATTGCGACAATGGAGAAAATATATAGACAGAAAGACTGCTGACTATGATAGAAAAAAGTAATTAGGTAATTACCTATAATACATAAGAATATATAGGGGTCAAAATGTAAAATAAACTTGAAACTAGACAGAATTAGGAATAACTTCTACGGAGTGGGAAAGATGTTCCAAGAACCACAAGACACGGCATATAAAAGGCCTACATGTGGCAGAATTGGGAGATTCATCATAGATTCATCATAGATTCATCATAGATTCATCACAGATTCATCATAGATTCATCATAGAATCATCATAGATTCATCAGATTCATCATAGATTCATCATAGTCATCATAGATTCATCATAGATTCATCATAGATTCATCATATATTCATAATAGATTCATTAGATTCATCAGATTCATTCATTAGAGATTTATATTGATTCGAGATTCATATTTGCATTTTGCATTATTGTAATTATTCTAAACTAAGTAGTTTTCCACGTTCAGTCTTTAAGTTAATAGACTGCCACCAACGCGGCGTAAAATTAATAGTGTGGCGAGTGATAAGGAGAGATCGCTCGCTGATCCTCTCTGGTCTGAACCTACCTGTTGATGTTATGTCCCCAGGAAGGTCTCTGCCGGCTAACTCTCTTGTTTCGGAGAGCGTCGCGGATTCAAGGCCGCGAGATGGAATATGGACGCCACCGTTATCATCCACCTGCAGAGATAACGCTATAACGGTAGCAGGCGGGACCTGGTAGCTCCAACTTACACCAGAGGGTCAGCCCCCTATCACTCGTTGTAAAGCAAGAAACTTTGTTAAACTCAAAAGCTAGTGGGAAGGGAAAAGATCGAAACACAATCAACAATACAACAAATTTATTGAATACACTAATCGGTAGAAATAACAATATAACAAAACGGCGATGCCAACACTTACAAGATAGTTGCTAGACTCGGTCGTTTACTCCTGACACATAACTTTTAAAATAAAGGTGAAGCCCTGATCAAAATACAATATGAAAGCAAAATGAAAGTTGGGAAAATTGTAAAAGTCCGTAGACTATATTTCTCCCCCCCCCGTATAAGTTTATCGAGAGGCGAGAGGGGTTAACCCAAAATTATCCCCCAGGTTGATGTTAATTTGATTCAACAATCGAGATAAAGGAAGTCTCAATGACGTTATCGCGTAAGATTCTAGAATAGCAGAATCACAAAGAAACGGTAGGTTACCTTAAATCAAAACCAAGGTTAAGCCTTGTTTACAAATATAATAAAAGTAAGAATTAATACCGAACATGAAAATAAAATCACCCGGAAAGAAACTTTTGGAGTACCCCCTGTATTACAGGTGTGAAAAATTCAGATATATTTAAATGTTTGAAGAAATTAATTAACAAAAGTATAAATCTAGAATACCAATTCCGTATACGCAATTTTGAATTCTGTACAGTATTTATATCAAACATGAAAAGTAAGATTACAAATAAATCTAAGATTAAAAGTATCGAAACAAACAATCAAAGGTCCGATCTGAAGGATTTGGGCCTTGATTACGACTCTAAATTTAAGCAGGTGACAAACAGTGAAGCTGTCGGTCTTCTGGAGCTTACAAAAGGTTTCTGTACCAGTATACAACACTATAAGTTTCGTAAAGTTTACAGATTAGTTCTTCGATAGAAAGGTATCGAAACAAACAATTAAAGGTCCGATCTGAAGGATTCGGCCTCGATTACGACTCTAAATTTAAGCAGGTGTCAAACAGTGAAGCTGTCGATCTTCTGGATCAAATAATAGGTTCCTGTTCCAGAAACCGGGGTTATTTGTGATCATAAACGGGTTTATTCTTTAAACAGACTCGAAAGTCACAATTAAACAAATTTGAAATTAGGAAAAGAACCCCCCTAAATGATCTGTGTAACAGGATAAACTATCACACCAAATGAGTGTCTTATAAAGAGAGTAACGGCTTGATTCAGATTTTAAATTTAGGAAATACTAATCGTTAAACGTTACTAGTTTGAACTTATAAAATTAGAACAGCAAGTAATTAAAGCAACACCTACTTTAGCTGGGTTTCACAAACTGTAATCGTCCCCTCCAAATATTATTACCGCTCACAATTGCAACTCAATACTTTAATTCTTCCCAGCAGTCCTCACAGCGTCGCCATATTTGGAAAAACAATATGGATGAACCGCGTCCTTCCTATTATTCCAAAAGGGACTCGCAAAATTTATGTGCCCCTAATTCTCAGGATGCGGACGGCTTACGGGAACTCCGATACTGCGTCGGAATAATTCGAACAGCCAAAGTTATGCCCCAAAATACTCAGGTTAAAATTTCCGGAGGAACGCCTATCGCCTCACAAAAGAAATCCACTAAATTCTCCGTAAATCAGAGAAATCCACGTAAATATTAACGTTCTAAAGAATCCGCAAAGATCAGGTTTCTAATCAATCGTGCCACAATCACGACACAGCGCTTAAGGGTGATTAAGTCTTAATGGCGGCCGTAACGTTTTTGATGAAGATGCCGGATACACGTCATCGTAATTTTGGAAGTTCAAGAAGAAAGGGAATTTAGTTTTCGAAATCTCGAGAATGATTTCAAATCGCATAATGTGACAAATAAAACTAAAACGTAAAACAATTTAATGTCCAGAGACGAAAATTTCAAATAGAAGTCGGCAAGTGAGATTCCTGTCGCAGAAGGCGAACATCGTAAAGGAGATGGCGCAATAAGCGGTGAAATTATAATTAGATTAGCTTTAAATTTAAAAGGCAATATTAACAACAGAAAATGCGTTTAGATGATCTACAATTCATAGCAAAAATTCCTACATAATCAGTTTGACATTCGGTGAGACTTTAAGCGAGTTTTCAATTAAAATCTTGTGAGCATTTCGGAAAAGGGTATATAAAAGATGGCCGCATGCTTTAAAACATAGGCTTTCAGGATGGATTGAATGAATGTAATGGGTTGACAATATGGTAGTTGAAGGGTCTAAACTGTTCGATATATGGAGTTTAAAGCAAAAATAAAAAAACATTAGTAGAAATTTACTTACAAGTTAAAGCTACGAGGGTTTTAAGAGAAGTAATAGAGAAAACTTGCACTAATATAGGTCGTATGCAGGAAAGTGCATTTGTATGCGTAACAAATTCCCCCCTTTCACAACAGAAATTTACTTGTAAATTTCTCCAAAAGTAGAAGATAAGTCTCCTAAAGAAAACCAGAAAAGTGAAAACGTGAGCCCTAATTAAAATAAACAGCTGAACAAAAGTTCGGCAGTGCGGTGTCCATAAACGACGGTATCTAGCAGAACATTTGAAAAGAATCGACGAAACGCAAATAAATCTAAATACAGAAACTATAGTGACCTAAAGTCACAAACGCTAAACGCAAGAATCTGATGTAACAATACAGAGAATTGCGGTAAAATCAAATACAAACATAAACTGAGTTATACAACGACACTAGTCGAAAACAAATGGTAGCACTAAAGAGTGACCTAAGAACATGAATCGGAAATACACTTCAATCAAAACTATCTAAAACGGATAGAAGCAAAACGGGTCGCAGAAGGCGAAATCGACACAAAGTCAAGCATAACTATCTTTCACTAGATAGGAGCGTGACTAAACGAAAAAGGCGAAAACGACACTAAGTCAGGCAAAACTATCTTAAAGTAGATAGGAGCAAAATAATACGCAGAAAGCGAAATTGACACAAAGTCGACTAACTAACCAAAACAAGAAAGAAGAAAAGCAAAACGCAGAAGGCGATAATGACACAAGGTCAAGCAAAACTATCGACGCACAGATTGTTCGACGGCAGAAACTCATTAGCACATCAATAACCAAACCAACACACCATGTCAACAGTTAGCTCGGCCTAAACCACCACAAAGGCCCTTCGACATTCGGTCGGTACGGGGATTACAAATAACGAGAACACAAAACAACAAAACAAACAATACTGAACGGTCGTCACCCCAGCATCAGAATGTGCAACAGCCGATATCATGCCGAGTGTTCAAGCGCCACGAAGAGAACAAGAAAGGGGAAGGAAAAGCTGCATATAGCACCGAAAAAAGCACAGACTAGGAGGGGATCATTACTCCTAGCGGCGAAAGAAGATAGAAAGCTGCGCTATGAACACAAGTCACGAAAATCGTCGCGGCACAACCCAAAACTAGGGAACAACTTCCGACAGCTCTAAAGAGACTAACTACCGTGAAGCAGTAGCAGCTCAAAAAACAGGATTAACTAAAAAGGTTTATTACTACTGTATAGGAAGCAAATGGTTAAGGATAAGTAGGTAAGAATCTGAAAGGTAGGATATGAGTAACTGTGACACTGTGTACTTACGAGTTCCAACAATCTTACAAACGTTACGCCATGCGATAGAAACAACAACATAAAGAATCTTAATCTGGCCAAACAAAATAAGAGATTACGTTACAACAAATGTTTAAAGTGCAGCGGCGGCCTACCACCACACTGATACGGTTGAGGACCATTAAACAGAAAAAAGTAAACAAACATAGACACGTCCATGACCGATAAAAGAAAAATCGCGATTACAAACGAGGGGTGTCGGTCTCAGCCCTATAAGAAGCTAACGGGAATGGACGACGGAATTTATTGACGTCCATCCCGCTTCTTAAAGCGAAAGAGTCAAAATCGGTAAATATAAAGAACATCAAGATGTATCCAAAAGTCCACATACTATTATCTTAAAGAATCAATCGCAAAGGTCACGGGGAAAACGGTAAACAGCAAATATGCAGGTAAAATAACAACCCATATGCCAAATATTATCCTAAAGTGAAGATTTCTATAGGAAAATTAAACAATAGTCAAAATCGGTATAAAAAAAAATTATTGGAATATATAAAATCCAAAAGTCAATATCAAACGTCCAGTACGTATAAGAGTTTACAAAACCCTCACTCGAGGAAAACCTACACGGTACAATAAAACTCTAAACGACAAGAACAAAACAAACAGGTAAGATCTGTATATAAGTGTGATCTCCAAATCCTCTAAATAGAGATGCAACAACAGCAAAAGAACAACACTATCAACAGTTCTAAACCTTATAACGTCCATACTCATAATATTTAGTAAATCAATCTACAAGATTGTTTACAGAGTCATCTCGAAAGCATAAGCTTACCTAAAATTAATAGACATAATCTCAAACCAAAATTGTCAGAATCAAGAATCGATAAATGTATCAACAACCAAACGCAGTCCGATCCAAACTTGATATAACAAACTTATCTCAAAATAAGTACAACCAAGATCTAGCCCAACGTCTAGAAACAAAACATACCAAAATAAAAGGATCTGCGAAACGTAAACTTGTCAACACGAATAATCGAACCTGAACAGACATAAGAATGTCACGATAAATAAGCAAAGTCATAAACGGGATACGGTGCGATGGATTATTGAGAACTAACTTCAACCTGAAATATACAACATGTTACAGATGGTATGAACAAAAAGACAAAGACCCCTTTTTGGTCGCCTTTTACGCCAGGGCGGATTACACCCGACTGAGTATTCGTCTAGCCCCCTGATAGGCCGAAACATATTCAAGATAGAATGAACTACAAAGCCAGACTCCTTTTTTTGGTCGCCTTTTACGCCAGGGCGGATTACACCCGACTGAGTATTCTTCAAGCCCCCAGACAGGCCCGAAACACATATTCATGATAGAATGAACAGCCAGAACAGGACTCCTTTTTGGTCGCCTTTTACGCCAGGGCGGATTACACCCGACTGAGTATTCTTCAAGCCCCCAGACAGGCCGGAAACACATATTCATGATAGAATGAACAAACTGACAAGGACTCCTTTTTGGTCGCCTTTTACGCCAGGGCGGATTACACCCGACTGAGTATTCTTCAAGCCCCCAGACAGGCCGGAAACACATATTCATGATAGAATGAACAAACGCACGACTCCTTTTTGGTCGCCTTTTACGCCAGGGCGGATTACACCCGACTGGGTATTCTTCAAGCCCCCAGACAGGCCGGCTAAAATACTAGACAACTCCAGGTTGCGCTTTTAGGTGTGCGCTATTCCAAGTTCCAGGCAGAAGTTCGCCTTCGCAAGTTTTTAGTTCATAGAAATCGGAAGATAGTCGACGATGTATTCTATAAGGACAAACGAAATTCCTACGCCAGACTATTTGATTCGGCAAGAACTCTACTGCTCGGTGTCCCATATCATATCGTGTTTTAGATTTCGGTTGGGAATCAATGTTATCGATACGAGGTTCTTCCAAAGACTTAACACTACGAGAGTGGTCTACCATACGGCTAACAGGTTTGCGTTGCTCGGGTTTCGTATTCAAACAAGTGTGACAGCGATTAACATAGCGAATAACATCAGCTGACATTTTGGGCCAATAATATGTCTGAGATATGCGTCCTAAAGTGTTCGAGATATTCAGATGTCCATCAGCGGATGGTTTATGATTTGCCTTTAATAAATCGGAACGACGATCTTTAGGGACCAACTCCCTCCAAGAATCGCTTACGGTACCAAAACTACCACGCCAAGAGCGTACAAACTTAAAAAGCTTACCATCAAAAATCTGGAACGCTGAATATCTTTCAGGAGATTCCCTAACATGATGTAAAAGTCGATTATACCATTTGTCAGAAGTATTGGACATGGCCTTCAATGAACAAAATTGAGCTTGAGCGTGAATCGGCTCACGGAATTCGCTTTTTCGATGAGTATTGGAAGTAGGATACGAACACGATCTCCACGACGTTTCCTTCTGTCGTTCCCTAGAAAAATTAGAAGATTGACAACGAGGGCAAGAATTTACGGTATGTCCACGAGCACCACATCTAAAACAATAACGGGATTGACGAGGATTCGGACAATCTCTAACCAAATGACCTGGAACATTACAATTCCAACATTTCGGACTATTGCTGGATAAAGGTACAGATAACGTCGCAACACCAGATGATGTGTGTGTGTACGCCAAATCAGGCTCTTGCAAAGAAGTTTTATTACGAGGTGGAGGAGCATAAGCTTCTATGGAGATCTTACATGCTTCTAGGTTTCTGCACAATTCTAAAAGCTGGTCTACGGATTTAATTTCTGTAAGCCCTAATTGACTCTGATAAAACGGAGCAATGTTTTGCAACAGAACGTCCAATTTAAGTCCCTCGGCAACTGGCACAGTCAAACGCCCAAACATACCATTCATTACCGCCACGTACATGCCTATCGTCTCATTCGGCCCTTGAGTTCGCCTCTTTATTTCCTGAAACAATTTGTCGTTATAGTTGGGAGGTTGAAATTGAAGACGAAGTTCTCGTACAAAATCGACCCAAGTCGTTACCTTATGGCGAGTGGAACGCCACCAAACCAAAGCCTTCCCTGAAAACAACTCTGTAGCGGATCTTATTAGCTGTTCCTTAGCGAGATTGTTTGCTATGCATTTGTCTTCTATGGTTTCGAGAAATGCACTCAAGGATTGACGCGAATTCTCTCCATCGAATTTGGAGAAGCTCCACCTAGACACCGGAACAACCTTACATGACGGAGTTGACGCAGAGACAGCTGCTGAGCTCACCGCATGTGACGCTGACGCACGAACAGGTGACAGAATCGGTTCTCCCACAGATTCTTCGGAATCGGAAATTTCGCTATCAGAAGCAGTAGGTCCTTGTGCTACACTAGTGGATGCGAACACAAACGACATGTCAGCAGGAATGGTACCTGCCAAAGCTGACTTCCTAGCCTTCCGCGCCTTAGACTTAAGAGATGTCTGAAGGGTTACCAACTCAACAAGAAAACCTGCTACTTCCTCCTCAGCTTCAGGTGTCTCTGGCTTTGCCCGCCTAATTCGTGAAAAAGCATGAATGATTTTTGTGTTAATTTTCCGATACCTTAAGCTAGTTTCTATTTCGACAAATTGATCTAAAAGATCATTGATCTCGGCGATCTTCCTCTTGACTTCGCGAGTGTCCTCTTCGATAGTGTAAGGATTAGCCGGTTTAGCCATCGGAATACCCCCACTCTTTAACTGTAACAAACTCCTAAGAGTCGCACGCATCGTCTTGACAGGAACATTTTCGTTTGCTCCACGAACCCTTAGTTCGTAAACTAACTCATCTCGCTCTAACCTGTTGATTTCGATCTTACCTTCCATCACAACAATTGTTCAGACACACAAAGCGAAAATCTATTCCTAAAAATATCGAAACCCCAAAATTCTAAACGAATACAATAAATCTAGAACGAAACCCTTCACCACAGCGTGATCTGTCCAAGTGTCCCTAAAGGAAAAGAAAATAGCTGAAAATTAAAAAAAAGGTAAACCGAAGATGGTCAAAATCGAAAGAAACGTGAAACGATCGGAAATTCGTCAGACCGAAACCTCAAATGGTCCTTACACAACCCTAAGCTGTTTGAAAGTCTCAAAGTAAACAAAAGCCCCTCCCACAAGTATGAGCAAGCAAAGTTTCTAAAGATTTAAAAAAAAAGAAAAATGGCCTCCACACAGGGCGCCAAAAACTTGCCACCAACGCGGCGTAAAATTAATAGTGTGGCGAGTGATAAGGAGAGATCGCTCGCTGATCCTCTCTGGTCTGAACCTACCTGTTGATGTTATGTCCCCAGGAAGGTCTCTGCCGGCTAACTCTCTTGTTTCGGAGAGCGTCGCGGATTCAAGGCCGCGAGATGGAATATGGACGCCACCGTTATCATCCACCTGCAGAGATAACGCTATAACGGGAGCAGGCGGGACCTGGTAGCTCCAACTTACACCAGAGGGTCAGCCCCCTATCACTCGTTGTAAAGCAAGAAACTTTGTTAAACTCAAAAGCTAGTGGGAAGGGAAAAGATCGAAACACAATCAACAATACAACAAATTTATTGAATACACTAATCGGTAGAAATAACAATATAACAAAACGGCGATGCCAACACTTACAAGATAGTTGCTAGACTCGGTCGTTTACTCCTGACACATAACTTTTAAAATAAAGGTGAAGCCCTGATCAAAATACAATATGAAAGCAAAATGAAAGTTGGGAAAATTGTAAAAGTCCGTAGACTATATTTCTCCCCCCCCCCGTATAAGTTTATCGAGAGGCGAGAGGGGTTAACCCATAATTATCCCCCAGGTTGATGTTAATTTGATTCAACAATCGAGATAAAGGAAGTCTCAATGACGTTATCGCGTAAGATTCTAGAATAGCAGAATCACAAAGAAACGGTAGGTTACCTTAAATCAAAACCAAGGTTAAGCCTTGTTTACAAATATAATAAAAGTAAGAATTAATACCGAACATGAAAATAAAATCACCCGGAAAGAAACTTTTGGAGTACCCCCTGTATTACAGGTGTGAAAAATTCAGATATATTTAAATGTTTGAAGAAATTAATTAACAAAAGTATAAATCTAGAATACCAATTCCGTATACGCAATTTTGAATTCTGTACAGTATTTATATCAAACATGAAAAGTAAGATTACAAATAAATCTAAGATTAAAAGTATCGAAACAAACAATCAAAGGTCCGATCTGAAGGATTTGGGCCTTGATTACGACTCTAAATTTAAGCAGGTGACAAACAGTGAAGCTGTCGGTCTTCTGGAGCTTACAAAAGGTTTCTGTACCAGTATACAACACTATAAGTTTCGTAAAGTTTACAGATTAGTTCTTCGATAGAAAGGTATCGAAACAAACAATTAAAGGTCCGATCTGAAGGATTCGGCCTCGATTACGACTCTAAATTTAAGCAGGTGTCAAATAGTGAAGCTGTCGATCTTCTGGATCAAATAATAGGTTCCTGTTCCAGAAACCGGGGTTATTTGTGATCATAAACGGGTTTATTCTTTAAACAGACTCGAAAGTCACAATTAAACAAATTTGAAATTAGGAAAAGAACCCCCCTAAATGATCTGTGTAACAGGATAAACTATCACACCAAATGAGTGTCTTATAAAGAGAGTAACGGCTTGATTCAGATTTTAAATTTAGGAAATACTAATCGTTAAACGTTACTAGTTTGAACTTATAAAATTAGAACAGCAAGTAATTAAAGCAACACCTACTTTAGCTGGGTTTCACAAACTGTAATCGTCCCCTCCAAATATTATTACCGCTCACAATTGCAACTCAATACTTTAATTCTTCCCAGCAGTCCTCACAGCGTCGCCATATTGGGAAAAACAATATGGATGAACCGCGTCCTTCCTATTATTCCAAAAGGGACTCGCAAAATTTATGTGCCCCTAATTCTCAGGATGCGGACGGCTTACGGGAACTCCGGTACTGCGTCGGAATAATTCGAACAGCCAAAGTTATGCCCCAAAATACTCAGGTTAAAATTTCCGGAGGAACGCCTATCGCCTCACAAAAGAAATCCACTAAATTCTCCGTAAATCAGAGAAATCCACGTAAATATTAACGTTCTAAAGAATCCGCAAAGATCAGGTTTCTAATCAATCGTGCCACAATCACGACACAGCGCTTAAGGGTGATTAAGTCTTAATGGCGGCCGTAACGTTTTTGATGAAGATGCCGGATACACGTCATCGTAATTTTGGAAGTTCAAGAAGAAAGGGAATTTAGTTTTCGAAATCTCGAGAATGATTTCAAATCGCATAATGTGACAAATAAAACTAAAACGTAAAACAATTTAATGTCCAGAGACGAAAATTTCAAATAGGAGTCGGCAAGTGAGATTCCTGTCGCAGAAGGCGAACATCGTAAAGGAGATGGCGCAATAAGCGGTGAAATTATAATTAGATTAGCTTTAAATTTAAAAGGCAATATTAACAACAGAAAATGCGTTTAGATGATCTACAATTCATAGCAAAAATTCCTACATAATCAGTTTGACATTCGGTGAAAATCTTGTGAGCATTTCGGAAAAGGGTATATAAAAGATGGCCGCATGCTTTAAAACATAGGCTTTCAGGATGGATTGAATGAATGTAATGGGTTGACAATATGGTAATTGAAGGGTCTAAACTGTTCGATATATGGAGTTTAAAGCAAAAATAAAAAAACATTAGTAGAAATTTACTTACAAGTTAAAGCTACGAGGGTTTTAAGAGAAGTAATAGAGAAAACTTGCACTAATATAGGTCGTATGCAGGAAAGTGCATTTGTATGCGTAACAAGACGTTAGCAATTTATTTAAATTAAAACAATATAAAAGTGAAAGATATATTTATCGTAATTATATCAATTATCACTGAAAAATTATCAATGTTTATTTACCAGTAGAATTTGTTAAAATAAATAACTTAGTGCAGAGTGAGTACGACTTTACACACGATAGAATTGGATTCACTTAAGCATAAACAAATCATTTTAACACGCGTATGGATCACTAACTTAAAGTAATAATCATAAATACACGATTGAAGTGTATCATACGCCAGCTATTCGAGATAAATGAGTAGGAAGTAGGAAGTAGGAAGTTTCCACGAGTAATCTTGAAATAACTGTGCTATTGAGATTTTTATTAAACGTTCATTAATAGACGTGAAACAATAATATATATAATGTGAAGATAAGCGTATTATTCTGTACGAACTAGACTTCCACTTAAATAGACGCTGAATAGCATATTTAAATTTTAAACAAATATCAGTAGAAGACAGTAGAAATCCATTATTTAAAATTGAGGTACACTTTAAGTACTAAACTTAACATTAGGCAGGCAAACACCCCCCTTTGTAAATGAAATACTTAAACGTGATAGTTTGAGAGATACAATCAAATCAAGCACCAAAGACTCCAAAACTATACGTGTGTTGTTCATAGATAAAGTTTGTATAAAAAAATGTTATTTATAATTTGAGTCTTTAGGTTAAGAATGACATATTTTAAGTTAAAACAAAATGAGATGTGGACATAGAAACAAACAATGAAAGAATTATTAACAATTTACCTCTTGTATTATTTCTTTACATTTACTTTGGACGATAGGTCGAGTTATGTAGAACCTAAGAGATTGCGCTGAGATATCCAAACGTTATACAGAGTCTAAATAAAAATATTATTGAGTAACTGCCCACACAATCATTTATTTTATATCAAATCATATCGAGCTAAAATTCACAGCAATATGCATCCTAAAAAGTTACTAGATGGAATTATTTTCGCCTTATTCGTAGCACTTGAACCAGCTTCTATCCATTGTGTTTGTCTTTTTGATTTATCTCAAATGGGCAGTGATAGATCCAGCCTTCATTCAATACTAAATAATTCAGTCATAAATGTAGCATAATTATACGAAATTATGAATTAGATAATTTTATAACAGCATAAATGTATCGTTGGGGATATGTAATATAATATGTCAGCACTTGTTTTGTAGCAGCTCAGTGAACACCACTTATACTAGCGAGTGGTCCGGATACCACAATCGCATCACTATCAGTGCACTGTACAAAGGTAGGAAAGAGTGCATGATAGGTTCTTGCTCTTCCTTCGCCCCCCTAGTGAACGTTTCGTATACGAGTATAATACAATTTCTTGTTTTTAAGACATTGGTGATGTTGTTGATCGTCCTGGCCGTGTGCGTTCTGCAGGAACGTTAAGCACTGTGGCAGCTCTTCGTGCAAGAATTTCTAGAGATCCACTGCGAAAGAAAATCATCTTGTCCGTTTAGATGAATATTATATAATATATTATAACACTCAGAACAATCTTTCTCATCATTGGAAAGATTTAGTTATCAAGGCTTACAGAAGGAATAAACATCGTCTTTTAACGCAAACCTTGAAGACCATCAGAACAAGAAACGAAGAAGTTATTCAGTCGTTACTGTGACAGTAAAATCTTATTCTCGAAAGAGAAAATCTTTACTATTGAGGAAATTTTTAACTGAGTGTAATAAAAATTCAGTAAAAATTCGTGACATCGGTTCAGGGTGTCCACTATTCTGCTTGAGTAATATGTTGGTAGGTGTTTTACCTATTTATTTTTGCTAGATTGGAATGAACACATCGGCCTTCGGGAATCCACCGCTACAAATAACGCTGGAATATACATTTACTATGGATGTAGTCTTCGCTGTGGCTAGGTGCGTTCGCAATGGCATCCTATCCGAATGTAACGATTTTAATTTATGGCGAAACAGGACAAAATAGTTTTGCGACAAAATATTTGTATGCGGAATGTTTCCTGAATCGACGTCTTCCTTCGACTAAGACAATTGTGGGAGCCGTGTATCAACTTCGGGATACAGGATCAGCAATTTCACGTTTCGAAGGCCGTTCTCTCAAAGATCATGCAGAGTGCAACAAGCAGAAGAGGATATTTTAGATGTCGTGGAAGCGAATTCCGGCGCTGCCCTATTGTGTTATGGGCATATCTACAAGATCGAGTTTATTTAACAAATCCAGAAAATGTTAATATTTTAAGACAAAGAATTATCACTCATCAAGAAGTATCTGCCGTTTCTTTTAAATGTGGCTCGTGGAGTAATTAGGAGATTTGCGGTATGTGTTGAACAAGATGATTTGAACAATTATTGTAAAGTGTTTTGTTTTGTTTCTTCTAATACTTATAATCTTTACATTTCCAACGTTTCATGGTACATTCGAAAAATGATTAAAAACAAAGTTGATTTTAAGAAATGTTTTTTTTCAATAAACCTTTATCAAAATACAAATCGTTGAATTCAGAAAAAAATCCAATCCGAATATAGCCAAAAATATATATCTTGCCATTTAAAATAAAAAGTCGACTATCGTTTGACATTAATGAAAACAACTGAAAACAAATAAGACACTGCTATTTTGTACTATTTTTAATGATATTAAACTTACTATTTGTTTCAATAAAATCGGACAATAAATAAGGAAATTATGATTATTGGCCTTTTTTACGGGACAGTCTCTATAACATCAACCTGTTTTCTATTATCAAGCGCATCAGCAACCAATTGCCTTTCGATTTTCCATGACGGCAGGCTGATTCAGAGATTCAATTTTAAGAAAAGGGTATAATTTTAGGTGCAGTACAATTTCAAAAATGTTTGCGAAATTAGATAAGATAGCAGTGGGCCGAGAGTTGGTTATGTCTTATAATCAGTTTTTAAAATGTAAAATAATTTTCATTTTGAGAGTACTAAAATAGTTTACTAGTCTTCCAAACAGTGGGAAAAGTAGATGTAGAGAAAGTCAAATTAAACATCGTCACTAATGGTCTAACAAACACATTTCCACAGTCTCTCACAACAAAGGCAGGAATAAATCATCTCCTGAAGTAAATTTATGTAATTTCGAATTAGTATATGACCACGTTAAAATTTTGTTGACAAGTTTTCTATTGCTGATGAAGGGGCATTGCTGCTTAAGAGTTGATTAAATCTTAGTTTCTAATTGCTTTTAAATCTTTTAAAACCGAGCATACAATTACTACTCGATACTCAATTTTTGCCATTTTAGGAAATGTACGAAAGTTTTTTACCTCTAACTCTGATGACAACTTGTTGTATGTACTTTACGAAAGAAAATAAACCCTATTTGATACTCTGACCGCTAACTATGTGTTAGATGGAAAAAATTTTTCTTCATTCCTGGATATGCTACATTCTAAAATAAAATTTATGTTCATTAATATTTTTTATTTCATTCGTTTATTATTGATTTTGTCTTTTGGAGACTTTATCAATAAATCCCTTATTTTTTAATATTTCGTTCCTCGTCGTAGTTAAATTTTTCAAATAAATTTGCCCGTGTTCGCAGGCTGCAAATTACTGTATGTATTTACAGCCGTATATTCATGCATATATTAAGTTATACATCAAATTACGTGACACCAGCGTGTTTAGAAAAACGTGATGCCTGGAAGCCTTTATTAAAATTTCTTTTTAACAAAACCTAGAAGTGTGAAATATAATACCGGGGCATTTATTTATTAATTCCACGTCACGGCGTACGTTTAGAAGCACTTTACGTAGGACGGGCGAACGTTGAAGTTGAACCATTTGATTTACAATGATGTTGCATGTAATATATATGTAATGCTAGTATAAATTTATTATTTCTTATTTTGGACGCCTGTATGTCGTTAAAGTAAATATATTTTTCTATTAACAGTTCAATCTGTGAGCGTTTGAAATAGTAGGTATCTAAAATTCAGTGGTTCTAAAAGAACCTCATTTTTCACCTATTCCAAATACAATACATTATACAAAGAAAATAACAATTTTTTTTTTAAATTTTTACAAATGAAAGTTTATTTTATAAGTGAAAATAATGTGCCACATTTGCAAAAATGAGAGAAATTTTTGAGCGTAAAAACTGTGGCTACAGATTTATGACTTCATGTCTAGAATACATGCTTGCTGATTACAGTGTAATTTTAAATGGCTTATGGTCATTCAAATTTGTGGCTATATCAAATTGTTGAAATGTTGGTCATACTGCACATATGTTTCTGTTACTTTGTGTTCAGTGGCGGCTCATATTCAATGGCAAAGTTTTCATTATTAAATATGAAAAAATATTTTATGTGCTTAATTTTAATACTAAAACTAATTTCATTTAAAAATATAATTCATATAATATTAAAATTTTAATTCCTTTTATAATAATAACATTACAAAAGGAACTCAAATTTTAATTTCGGTTAATTAAAGTAGTTACATAATACAATAAGTTGAATATATTTATAACAAATTAGACTTAACAATAACAGAATAATACCACTACTTCTTCGAAAATGCTTCACAGTAAATATTTGAAATGTCCACCATTTGCATATAAACATAAATAAACTCTTTTTCAACATTTTCGAATATTCATTCAAATGTTAGTTGATTATCCTATCTTTTAACATAATGACTGAGGCAGCTATTAAAGCCATTATGAATCCATCTAGCAGGTCTAAGCTTGTGAAATATTGTAAACAGGTCCTCAATAAACTGGCACAAGACAATACTGTGTCACTGATATGGGTGCTAGGACATGAGGGAATTAAAGGCAATGAGAGAAGGTAGAGAAGAAGGTACTAATAGGAACATAGGACCAGAATTTGTATGTGGAATCGCTAAGGATTCTGCTAAAAGGGAGATCTGGTTATGTCTAGAGAGAGAACATAAAAAGAAATGGGGGTTAAAAGAAGGTCAACTCCATACCAAAACACTACTAAGGGAGTTGGACGGAAGGCTTTCAGCCAACCTAATTCGTAGTAACAAAAAAAACTAAAATAATTACCAGCTTAATAACTGGACGTTGTCCTTTAAGGAAGCATCTGTACAGCATGGGCTTGGTTAGCGAGCACTGGTGCAGGAGATGTGGAAAACAGGAGGAAACTAGCTTTCATGTAATATGCACGTGTGAGGTACTGAAAGAACTCAGACAAAAATTTTTCGGGGGAGATCTATTGGATCCTACGAGTGTACTCAAACTTCCCCTGAGAAGGATAGTGACTTTTGTCGAGGACACAAGACTAACAGAGTGGAAGTGAGCGAACTATTGGGGATAGTATAAAGAGCAGTGTGCTCAAGTGCCTGGACGTGCTGGCGTCCAACTCAAAACAGAAGAAGAAGAAGAAGAATCCTATCTATTTCATTTGTGATAGTTTCTTGTAGTTCTTCTAAAGTATCAAGTCGATTTTGAAAAACTTTAGTTTTTACATAATAAAATAGACAGAAATAAATAGAAAAAATTCTCGTAGAATTATTGAAAATGCAGATAAAATATACTAAACAACTTACCCAATATTCTTTGATGCTTTGAAAAAATCCGGACGTGTGTGAGTGAACACCTGCAGCATAGCGTGCATTTCTACAGTAGTGTCCTTAAGATTTGTCCTTTGCGATGTATATATCTGGTGTACTACATCCAATTATTACATATAACACATATGTAAAAGCAATAAAAGTTATAAATACAGTAGATGCGGAAACAGCAGCTAAAACCATTTACGAGAACATGCACCAAATGCTTCATTCGGACGACAGGTACAAAGAAAAAATACTTTTATTTTTCAGTGACAGTGCTGCATATATGTTAAAAACAGGCAGATTATTGAAGGAAATATATCCTAATATGCTGCATATTACTTGTGTAGCACATATTCTCCACAGAATCTGTGAATATATCAGAGACACGTTTCCGGAAGTTGATAGACCTGTATCCGCTTTTTAAAAAAGTTTTCAGAAAAACACCATTGAGAGTAGCTCCTTACAGGGAGAAACTTCCATATTTGTCACTGCCTCCTTCTCCAATAATAACTAGATGGGGAACATGGTTGGAAGCTATTAGCTTTTATGCAGAGAATTTAGATAGTTTACAAAATTTCGTTACATGTTTAGATGACGATGCTCGAAGTATTTCTGAGTGCAAGTTATTAATACAAATGCGAAATTTAAAAAGCAGTTGTACTTTCTTCTGGAACACTTTGGATATTTGCCCAAATTGATCACTACTTTGAAAATCAAAATCTCAAATTAAATTATGGATTAACCACATTATATGTGGCTATTAATAATTTGTAAATATTCCAAGTGTCGTCGAATGTGGCCTTCTACAAAAGTTAGACGCAGTTTTTAATAGAAATCCAGATTTAATAGCATTGCGGCAATAGTGTATGGTGACAATGCCTCAAAGTCTAACTGCTAAATACGCTGAAATAGAAGAATATTTTCAACATGCACCTATAACCAGTTGCGATGTAGAAAGGACGTTTTCTATCTACCAGGATATATTTTATTCAACGAGAACCAATTTTACAGAACAGAACCTTGAGAAAGTATTGGCAGTTAATATTAATACTCCTTTACTCAACTTGAACTACAAAATGAGCAAATAAAAATGTATTTCGCCACCCGTTTTCCAATCATATAAATAAATTTAAAAACTTTTTAAAAATATAAATTTTCAATAGTACGCCCGTGGGTGATGAGTTATCGGCATCTTGTGTCCGGTCAGTAATAATGAGCCACAGTCTTTTATTTTTACTACGGTTTTTGCATAATTATCCATTTTTCCTCGCACCGTCGGTAAATACTTACGTAGCGTCCTCCCTCGGACTTAGTATAGTTTGGACGTAGGATTGTATTTGTTCCAAAGTTGACGAAACATTCTTTGTCCGATTTTTTCAACCGATATATTACATCCACTTAATAGCATACTTAAATCACAAAGAAATTCATTACACGGTCTCTCTCCGTTTTTGTTTAGATTCGTGTGTTGACTATTCACAAACGTGGATTCCAACATAATAAACTTTTCTCACAAACTAAGCGCCTCACTACTTTATCATTATATCTTAAGTCTGGGAATTATCATTTCTATAAACTTTCGACATTTTCAGTGCTTTGCATTTTATAGTACAACCTCACCAGCATTGAAGTAATTTCGCAAAGCATGGCCAACCTTAAACAGAATCAGGTTCAAACAGTGAACTGTGCCCGGACAGCCCGTAGATGGAGTTTGCTCACCAGGGATGACGCATTGCGAAGCTATGCGTCAAACCATACGCAATATTGTTTGGGATTGTCCCCAGCAGCGATTTGGAGGAGAATTTTGAAAATTATTGAATGCGATGGAAAGTGCAATAGACTATATTAATTCTTTAGATATTTGTGAATAATTTATTTATGTTGTATAGTTTTATTTTTGGTATGTACAGCATAGGCTAAATAATAACTAAACTAGTTAAGAAGCAATGAACCGGAATAATTAGTGGCACGTCTTTACTATTATTGGAAATTTTGGCATATACTTTTTCATATTTTTCACATTTTCATCTATATTTAATAACATCTCCAATACACCTTTACGCCATCGATGTATATGAAACTTCAAATTATTTTAAGCGAATTCAAATATAAAATTAGCAAAAAAATTTTAAATCAATATTTTTTAATGAAATTTGGAGAATTTTCTATTTTCTGAATTTTATCAAGAAAAATTGTTAATGAAAATGTCCAATTTTGCGTTCCTATTATGCGTTCCATTATAACATCTAAAACAGTATCGAAATGAGCTTCATTTCAATACGATTTTTTCATTTTTCAATGTTGACGCTATTCGAACACATATTGCAGTGAATGCAGTGTGATGTTGATTGATTATTTTAATTGGCTCACAATACACAGTAGCTTGCCCAACTACACTCAAATCGGAACTGCCTTCCAGGAGCTCTTGGATCTTCGAGGTTATCCTCACAGGGTCGGTAGTAAAACAAAAAGTATTAGAAACAAAATAAAACTAACATTAACACCACAAACATATAATAAAATAAAAAAAAAAGAAAAATTCCGCTTTATCAAGTATAAAGTAGTGTTGAGACACCTACTGTGTCACGACGTGAGGAAAACTTTAATAAAAATTGACAGTTATTATAAGAAAAACCTCAGTATGAATCCCGAACAAATTACTAATTAAATATTTAGAAAAACTGTCTGACTTAATCAAATTACGTTATCCCAATTTTAAACGTCAAACAGCACAACTCTCTGTAAGCGCACGCAACAAAATTTTAATTCATGCGCACATTTAACATGATACAAATAAAATTTTTCCACCAATTCTACTTTCTGAAATATCTAACTCATAAAAAAAAAACTTCAAAAGAAATCTGAAAATTTTCCTTAATATTCCTCTGATTACAAAATATTTTATAAACGAAAAATTAACGACTTTATTGAGCTCAACTATCTTACTAAATTATTTCTAAATACCTAAATATAATTGCAAAAATATACATACATTAATTAATGTATACGTCACTTCACAAAAACTATTACATGAGAGATTACAGATAGGTCATACGAATCAAACTTACAAGTATACAGACTCGTAATTATCGCAAATTAATTTTACACTACAAATATCACAAAACTAACAACGCAAACCGAATTTAACTAAAAATATCTGAATAAAAAGAAGTTTTATTCAGCAGACAAAAAAAACTAGACCTATCTGTTCAATAGCTGGTTAATCTCTGTCCTTCTTCCCTCCGAAAATGAAAAATATCAGCATATCTAACATAAAAATCAAAAGAGCAATAACAGCTATCACTTCCAAAGTGGCGGGAACTGCAAACATCAATCTGTCTCGAACAATATACAGTCGTGGACAAAAATACATATTATAATAAAATTTACATAAAATATAAAATATTTTCAAATATTTTTCTGGACTAAAATACACTTAAATATATAGTCTTTTATAGTTTCTTTTAATTTTTTCTTCGGAAAAATATTCACTGCAATATGTAATAGTATATTAAAGAACAAGTTTCATAAGGCACCATTTTGCCGCACGAGATCAGTTTCGAAAACTAGCCGCGATAGCGGCGAGTTTTCTAAAGAGCGCGGCAAAAAAGAGTGCGGCAAAAGGCCTTATGAAACGAATTTTTTATACCATTTTTTCTATTTTGCATTTTTTACATTAATAAATTGGAATTATTTAATTTGGAAGTTCAGAGTTTAATTTTTATATAAAGCATGCAGTTGGTCACATTGATACTTGACATTGTCAAATTTAAATCTTGCTATCCGCGAAGTATATTATATTACATATTATTTATTAATTTTCGTTAACATTACTTGATATTTTGTTTAAAAATATAAACATGAGTGACACAGAAACTAATATATCTTGTTGTCAATTCTATCTGTCAAATATACTTAAATTCTTAAAATCAAATGACAGCAATGATATTTGTTTCTGTGTTCGAACAACGCCAACATTGAAAAATGAGAAAAAGCGTATCGAGATGAAGCTCAATTCGATACTGTTTTCGGTGTCATAATGAGTTCATTTCGAACGAAAAATAGAAAAAAATAATATTTTGCAGATAGCAACATTTAAATTTGAAAATGTCAAATATCAGTGTGACAACTGCATTCTTAATATAAAAATAAAACTCTGAGTTTTCAAATTAAATAATTTAAATTTATTCATGTAAAAAATGCAAAATAGAAAAAAAATAGTATACAAAACTCGTTTCATAAGGCCTTTTGTCGCACTCGTTTTTTGAAAAACTTACCGCTATCGCGCTGAACTTGTGCGGCAAAATGATGCCTTATGAAACTTGTGTTTTAATATACTATCATCTCTTCAATGATTATTACTTATTTAATTACAAAATGTGCTTCTTTGCACCTTACAGGTGCAAAGCTGGTGGGGCATTTTTCGGCCTTCTCCTTCAAAATTTCGTTTAGCTGTTTATAACTTTAGTATGATTTACATTAGATGTTGACGACATAGAATATATGACATGCGAATTGATAGAAAGAATATCACAAATGGGATCTAAATGGTGGCTTACATCTCAAATGATGGACAGAAAATTAAACATTGCGACACTTATAAATATCTGCGACTGCATTTGTCACAGGATGGTACCTCAGATGAAGCTATACGATATAGGGACACTGAGGCTAGAAAAGCCATAGCTCCTTTAAATAGTATTCTCTGGGATGAAAAGAACTCCAAAAGGAATAAGATTCTAATATACAAAACAATTGTTAAGAGCATAGCAATTTATAGCTCTTGAAGTCTGACCACTTAAGAATAAAACAGTGAAAGCTGCTAGAAAAGAGCTGCAGGTTGATCTAGAAGGGACAGAGTCCTAAATGAGAGAATAACAGAAATCATGGGAGTCGACCATACAATAGTAGACGACATTAGAATAAGACAACTTAATCGCATGGAGACGTACAACGGACGACAGAGGAACGGCTACCCAAGGAAGTGATGGAATGGACTCCATAGGAGAGAGAGACTTAATAGCAGTTGGCTCTAAGGAATCTAAGGAAGTGAGGGGGTTGAGGAACAACTATGAGAAGACAGGGAGCAATAGAGATTTGGCATCGGAATATGGCGGAGAACATTTAGACGGAGATATGATTTATATTTTGCACCAAATTACCTCTACTTTCAAAAGGTAGATGTGTGTAGCCATCTCAGTTGGTTTTCTTTTGCTGTTTGTTTTACAGTTGTTGCCTTCAACTATTTTCTGGATGTATTACTTCTTATTTTATCCATGAAGTCCACGGAAGAAATTCAAGAAGCAATAATGCAAGCAATTGGGAAAGCAAGCAATTGGGAAAGGCTTCAGGATGCGACCAGATAACGGCCTATATGATAAAAGCAGGAAATGAGAAAATAGTAGAGGTACTGAAGATAATAATGGACAAAGTACTAAATACAGGCGAGGCACCAGGGGACTGGCAAATCGGAATAATTGTACCAGTATACAAGAAAGGAGATGTAAAAGGGACTGTAGTAATTATCGTGAAATCACATTACTAAGTGCAGTAGGTAAATTATACGCTAGAGTATTAGAAACAAGACTGAGAGGGACATTGAAAGAAACGTTACCGGACACACTGTATGGTTTTAGACCTGGCCGAGGAGTGACAGTCGCAAATTTCATTCCTCCAATAATGGAGGACGGTGAAGTACAACTTTGTTTCATAAATTTATAGAAGGTTCTACACAAACTAAATAGAAACGGCATATGGAGAACACTAGAATAAAGAGGCGTAAGCAATAAAATGATAAACGGCATCACATATGTTTGAAACCAAAAAAGGAGTGAGGATTGCATCCTGGGTCCGTCACTCTTCTCAATAGTGATAGATGAGGGAATTAAGGAAGCTAAAAAAAATTTCAACCAATATAAAGTAGTACACTGGAGAATGGAAGATATAAAGGTCACCGAACTGATGTACGCAGACGATTTGGTGCTGATCTCCAGAAACGAAAGAACACTAAATGAAAACATAATAATAGCAGTTTGGAAGCAAGAAATATGAAAATAAATGTTAAAATTACAAGAACAATGGTTATATGCAGAAAAAAAAGAAACATCGAATAAAACTTTGGAATACAATATTAGAACAAGTTAGTAAGTTTAAATATTTTGGAACGAAAGTAGCACAAGATGGTATATTGGAAGAGGAAATCACTGAAAGAACAGGAGCAGCGGGAAGATTCAATTCAATCAAGAACACGTTTCTAGATAAACAAGAAATACCCAAACAGATATAAACTGAAATATTTATGAGAGTAGCCACCCCGATCTTGATATTTGGTTCTGAAACATGGACGTTGACAGAAAAACAGAAAAATAGAATCCAAAGCATGGAAATGAGATTTTTGCAGAAAGTTAATGGATAAACAAGAATGGATAAAATAAAAAATACCGACACTAAAGATAATCTGAAAGCGAGTCCAATACTAAACTTAATAGAAGATGAACAGCTGAGATGGTTGAAACGTATATTGAGAATAGGGGAAGATAAGTCGATAAGAAGAGTCTTTGAAGCAAGAAGATACAAGCGAAGAACGAAAGGAAGACCAAGAAAAACGTGGAGTGATGTTGTTCGGGCAAAATAGATTTAATTTTGTATTTTTAGTTTCATTTAGATGTACGTATATTTATTTTAATGTATTTAATCCTAGTTTTAAATTGTAAATATTATAAAGTGAATATAGAAAAGGTCTTGGAGTTCGGATATATTTAATGTTGTCAATTACCTTAGGACTGGTCAGGTATTACATTTCTTTATTCATTGTCTTGTTTTCTGCAGTATAAAGCTATTTATTTTATTACAAGCACAACCCTCTGGTTAACCCATCCATAATGTATTGTATAATAGAATAAGTTTTATTGACATATTTCCTGTTATAGATAAAGTATTATATTATTATAATAGGTTAAAGAGTTTTGGTTCGATGCGATTCTGCGAACTATTATGTTATCTCTAACGCAATTCCTGTGTATTGTATATTTATTATTTTAAGAATTATTTTATTTTCTATTATTAAGGGTTTCCGGCGTATATGATTTATTTTAATACATTTATGACGTTGGAAACTACAGCATATACTTTTCTTGGAAAGGTAAAAATGGTTGTATGGAAATTTCCGTATAATCAATTTCGTTGTTTTCTCCCTCTCTTGTGACTGGCGGGGACAAAACTTGCTTGCCGAAAAATAAGTAAATGAAGAAATAGTTCCAAACAAGATCTCTTAGAGCTCACTGCAGTTCCAAACAAGATCTCTTAGAGCTCACTACAGTTCCAAGTACGATCTCTTCGAGTTAACTACAGTTCTAGCTTAGGTCTCAGTAATCTAACTAAGAATTCCTACTAAGATCTCAGTGATCTAAATAGGAGCAAATATTATTTATTAGCCAGTTTTCTCGGTCTTTAGTATTAAGACCAGATACTGCATTTGTATTAAGTTAACGGAACTTCAAGACTAAATTTGTAAATAAATTAGTATTATTCAAAAACTATTGCATTATTTCAACTCATACTTCGGTCGATACATACCGAACTTCCTTCAAATCAGGAGGATAAAACATTGGTCCTTCGCAGCCGGATGTCAGTGACCAGATTGTTCCAAGACCAAAAACATTGGTCCTTCGAAACGTATGTCAGTGAAAGCTCACAGGTATCAAGATTGTTCCAAGACCAAAAAGCATTTGGTCCTTCGCACCTGGATGATAAATTAATTCATCCACACATGGTCCTTCGCAGCTGGATGATAAATTAATTCATCTACATAGCAACATTATAACAAGATCATCGATCCCTCGTCAACTGATCATCACCAAAAACATTGGTTCTTCCAGGAGCAGGATATCATCGACATCTGTGACAGCAACAGCGCACTCAAATTAATAAGGTAAGACTCCAGTTAACTTCCTTTTCTTAATTCTTTACCGATCAGTATCCGAAAAATCGTTATTTGCTTCAAAATGACTACTCCCGCATTAAAAACCTTAAAAATTCAAAAAAGAAAGCTAAAAACATCCTTATCGAGAGCTGCTGAATATATTGCCTCTTTAGACGAAAACATAATTTTAGAAGAGCTCACGGAGCGCTACGATAAATTACAACCACTTCTAAATCAATTCGAAAATATACAAACACAAATTGAAGATACATTGGAAGAAGAAGGCGAGGATACTGAAAGTGCAGATTTCGAAAAGATGTATTTCAAAATCATACGTCAAATTCGTAAATTGATGTCAAATTATTCGAATGTTAATGTCGAACATATACCAGTTACAGAGTTATCGAATTCAAACATACGTCTACCTCGTATAACGCTACCTGATTTCTGGGATCATATGAAGACTGGACTAGTTTTCATGACACTTTTTCCGGTTTAATCGACGCCAGCACTGCTATACCAGACATACATAGAAGCTATATCAAAAAATGATAAAAACGAGATTCCTAAGTTCAAGCGTACTTCCACACATATTGTAACTAACAATAAAAAAATATCATGCGCATTTTGCAAACAGTCTCACATAATATATAAATATCAAGGCTTAGTTAGGTTACCTATTGAACAAAGAATTCAGGAAATAAAGGCAAAAAGGTTATGTGTTAATTATTTAAGACCGGGACATTTTGTTAGTAACTGCACATCTAGTATTTGTATCAAGTGTGGTAAAAGGCACAATACATTATTGCATAAACGCAAAATTTAATTACAATCCGCACCTGATGCGTGCGTTGGCACATCAATTTCAAATAATGCATTTAATATTGAAGCACACACACAAATATTGTTGTCAACTGCCTTATTGAATATAACAGATTTCAAGGGTAACCCGCACACATGCAGGGTGTTACAGGACACCGGCTCACAGTCAAACTTACAAATGAAACAGACATGCAATATACACATCTGTAACTGTACACATAGACAATTCACCTCGTATTTTCCAGCATTTACATCTGCTTAAGGCACGTGTTTCTGCCATCTACTATTAGGTGTCATCAGTTAAGCTAGTGAAGTAAATAAAGCTTAAATCGCCTATAAGGTATAGCAAATTTTGTCCTATCAGGTAGCACCATATAATATAGTGACATCTGACGGACGAAAGAGACTATGCCGAAAATGGTAACCATTCCCTTGACCGGCTATGCCGGTACAGAAGGGAAGAAAATACATATATAGGTGTAAGTCCATTAACACGATGCCAGATGGCAGTAAATATACAAAAAAGGTTTAAGTATATCAACACATTTAGCATGTATTACGCATTTGTTACAAATGAAACACACATGCAATATACACATCTGTAACTGTACATGTGGACAATGGACTGTACAATGGACAATACACCTCGTATTTTCCAGCATTTACTTTTGCTTAAGACACGTGTTTCTACCATCTACTATTACTACAATTTTTACAAATTAGGGATGAGGTTATAAGTATTTTATCAAAAGGTAAATTTGAACCACGCAAGTGGGCATCGAACGCATCTGAAATATTAAGTAACATACCAAACAACTCTTATGATAATATGGTTCTTGATTTCAACAAAAATGACGGCATAAGGACGCTAGGTTTGCAGTGGAAACCCAATGCGGTTACTTTACAATATTCATTTCATGTATCAAATCGAAGGTTAATGACAAAAAGAACTGTATTATCGCACATTTCAAAAATATTTGATCCCTTAGGTCTTGTTAGTCCAGTTATAATAAAGGCCAAGATTTTAATGCAACAAATTTGGCAGTTAAAGTTAAATTGGGACCAATCACTTCCCTTTAATTTGCAAAGCGCTTGGCACATTTATATGGATGAAGCAGAGAGCATCAATTTCATAAAAATACCATGCTGCGTAATCAAAATAAACAATATAAATTGCTTTGAAATACATGGTTTTTGCGACGCAAGCGTGAAAGCTAAACAGATGTCGTTGGAAATGCGGCCAGGGAAACGGGTGCTGAGTGGAGTGAAGTGAGACATAGGGTGCAAAATAGAAGAGAATGGAAAGGGACGTGTAAAAATAAACTAAAATCCTGACTCAGCTCCGTACAACCTTACACCTGCAAGGGTATAAAGACTTCAGGATGAAGTAAGTAAATATAAACTGCAAACGATAATTTCGATTATCTCGTCTTAGCAAGCAAAGCTTCATATTCCTCTGTACTGTCTTTGAGTAAGATTGTTATTTATCATGATTTATATTTATGAGATGCGTACTAACCAACGATTTGTGTATCGACGTGATGGAGATTTTCTCATGAATATCAGCACTGGGGAATAATCTTGGGTTCATTATTATTATAACTTCGTAAACAAGCACACACAAATTGAATATCGTCGTCCTGATTCTTTATGTGTACGAAAATTCAAAAGAGTTCCATCAGCACAGAAAGTCACGCTCACCATTTTCTGGGATGCAAAGGAAGTCCTCCATACCGACGGGATTATCTGCCGACGGGATCAAAGATTAATTACTACAATAAGATACTACAAAACTATACGATCAAAGCAAGACCGGAAAGTACGAATTTCTCCTTGCACCACGACAACTCCAGACTACATTGTAGCAGCGAAACGATGAAGATAGTGACTTGCCTGAAATTCACGGTTGCTTAACACCCTCCGTATAGTTCTGATTTAGCACTTTCAAATTTCTGGTGTTTCCCAAAGTTGGAGTAAGTATTGAAAGGTCACCATTTTTCATTAGACACTGAAGTTCGGGCTACCGTTCGTGATTGGATCAAGTTTTTTTATGGACGAAATGAAGAAATGGATTCAGCGTTTGGCGAAATGTGTTTATGTGATTATGTGGAAAAATAAATATGTACAGTGGCCGTAAAATAAATTTTCTTAATTTTGAAACTTGTTTCATTATTTTGTCTTTTTATATAGTCGGAAACCTATATCAATCCGCCCTCATGTAGTATTTTATGTTATTAATTAGTTTTTGGGTATCAGTTATTGTTTCCAAAATTTTCGCATCTTATATTACTACTATCCCGAAGTATTTGTATCTTTCTACTTGTTCCAGTCTCTCATTCTCTACCTATATATTATGTTGCTTCTCATTTCTACTGATTACCAAAATTTTGATTTTCTCTTTGTTGATGTTTATGTTCCTTTTCCATCCTTCGTATTTACAACGATGTCATGTGCATGGTATACATATGATAATTATATTTTTTGCATTTTAGTTTCCAATTTAGTAATTCCTTCAGCAAAGTTGAAGGCTGTATCTCAGTCTTACTAATTTAATTCTCAAAATATTGTCAGACGTTTCGCAAATGTTTGCTGTTCTTTTATATTTGTTGTGGATGACTATTGTGTATCAGTGTTTTTTTTAATTGTTGCTGTGGAGTTTATAATTCGTTCAAACAGAATTTAGGCTTAAATGCTGCTCAAGAGCTGGAGGGTGAAATTTTGGTGGCAACAGAAATTTTTAATATACATTTCAAACCTCATAACAAGTAAAAATTGTACATTCATATAAAGTGTTCTGTTACTGAATTTGTGTATTGTAAGAACGAAAACGCTGTCGACTATGTGTTTTTAACAGTCAAATGTGACCGAAGAGAATATTTTGTATTTAAAATTAACCAATAATTTCCATTGATCGCTGTGATATTTTAATTTCTTGAATATAATGACCACTTTACAACGTAAAAACATGATGTTGTTACTTTATTAAAACACATATTTGCAGCGATTTTTTCCTGGCAATTGATTATTATGGTTTCAAGAGCTTTAACAAGTATTATTGTTTTAAAGAATATTAAAATTTATTGTTATTTTCGAAGGCACTATGTGATAGCAAAAATAAATAGAAATGATAAAAGATTACGGCTTGCGATGAATATTATGGGAACGTAGTTTTAGAAATACTGTTATGTTGATTATGTTGTGAAAGTCTCGTTAACGCATATAAAAACCTGACGTATTTGAAAGAATTATTAGCGTAGGTAATTGCTCCTTCCATAAATTTACTTCTGAAAACTATATAAATCATGTGAGCAAATAAGTATCCGATGTCAAGCAATATTTACTTACATATGTATATGAACGTCTACAATATAATACACTTGTTAATGCCACTGTTTTTTAACGTTAATAAATTTTAGTTAATCAAGATATCCATGAATTTATTTAATAGGGAATTTTGGGCGCCTCTAGTGCTGTAAAAGAAAAAAGCGGTTTTCTAGTATACTGTTGCCTGTACGCCCGAAAACAATTTACGTCTTGTTTCTAAACATTTTGTTTATTTTATAGTCCGTGATATAAGAAAGTGTATATGGGGCAGATAGGAAGGACTTTCGATCTAAGAATGAAAGAACACGAAAGAAGTTACAAGGACAAAAAGATAGATTCTACTTTCATTGAATACAACCATAAGTTCAACAGGAATTTTAAAACTTTACATACATGTGTTAGATAAAAGCAAAAAACTTAGTATGTTGGAAATTTAGAAATAAGGAAATTCAACGGATTACTTTAAATGACCAGCTAGACGTAAATAACTCCCCACTACTCAATTTAAAATTAAAAATTTGAACGCCTCCTCTCCCTCACCCTCCAAGATTGATATAGTTGTTATTATACGAGGTGCATTCAAGTTCTAAGGCCTCCGATTTTTTTTCTCCAGACTGGAAAGAGATAGAAGCATGTGCATTGTTTTAAAATGAGCGTGCGTTCGTTGTCAATACGTCAAAGAGATGGCAGCACTGTACGGCAAATGGAATTGTAGCGGCAGCGTCGAGAATGAGAACTGTTTTAGATACTTAAAATGGCTACGTTTTCCTTACTTGAACAGCGTGCAATCATTCCTTTTCTGAATTTGCGTGGTGTGACACCAATTGAAATTAATCGACAGTTGAAGGAGACATGTGGTGATGTAGTTATGGATGTTTTGAAAGTGCGTTCGTGGGTGCGACAGTTTAATGAAGGCAGAACATCGTGTGACAACAAACCGAAACAACCTCGGGCTCGGGGAAAATGGAGAGACTTGTTTTGGGGGATCGCCGAATAACAGTTGAACAGATCGCCTCCAAGTGTTATCATTTCCGTGTGTTCTGTGCACACAATCCTGCATGACGACCTGAAAATGCGAAAAGTGTCCTCCAGGTGGGTGCCACGAATGCTGACGGACGACCACAAGGCTGCTCGTGTGGCATGTTGCCAAGCAATGTTGACGCGCAACCAAGGCATGAATGGGACTTTCTTTTCGTCGATTGTGACAATGGATGAGACGTGGATGCCATTTTTCACTCCAGAAACAAAGCGCCAGTCAGCTCAATGGAAGCACACAGATTCACCGACACCAAAAAAATTTCGGGTAACCGCCAGTGCTGAAAAAATGATGGTGTCCATGTTCTGGGACAGTGAGGGCGTAATCCTTACCCATTGTGTTCCAAAGGGCACTACGGTGACAGGTGCATCCTACGAAAATGTTTTGAAGAACAAGTTCCTTCCTGCACTGAAACAAAAACGTCCGGGAAAGGCTGCGCGTGGGCTGTTTCACCAAGACAACCCACCCGCACATCGGGCTAACGTTACGCGACAGTTTTTTCGTGAAAACAACTTTGAAGTGATTTCTCATGCTCTCTATTCACTTGACCTGGCTCCTAATGACTTTTGGCTGTTTCCAACAATGAAAGACACTGTCCGTGGCCGCACATTCACCAGCCGTGCTGCTATTGCTTCAACGATTTTCCAGTGGTCGAAACAGACTCCTAAAGAAGCCTTCGCCGCGGCCATGGAATCATGGCGTCGACGTTGTGAAAAATGTGTTCGTCTGCAGGGAGATTACGTCGAGTAGTAACACCAGTTTCATAGTTTTCGGGTGAGTAGTTAGTTAGAAAAAAAATCGGAGGCCTTAGAACTTGAATGCACCTCGTATGTAGGTACTAAGATGTGCTTTATATTGTAAATTCATCCACCTGATGAAGCCACAGTGTGGTGAAACGTACGTAGTGTAATTATATATTTTCTTTGAAACTAAAAAACAATTTCCTTTTATTTTATTCGTCCGGGCATTATTGATCACACAAATAATTTGTTTATATTTTGACAATTAAAATTTAGATTTAAAACAAGAATGTCTTTTTCATTTATTTGTAATGAAGTTTTGTTACTTAGTTAGTTAATTACCGAACTATGAATGGTGTTGTTATAATGAATAGATTAGATTATCTGACATCGTACCCAATAATTCGATCAAGCTCATTAATTCCTTCATTGTACTGGATCTGAAAGAATATATCAGGTAACCCAATAAGTCAAAGAGGCCTAAGAGAATGTGTCTTCAAATAAAACATTCAACACATATTTTTTGTATATGAAATCAGTATGAAATTTTGTCATATTATTTGCTTTAGTTTTTGATCGTATTATTTGTTTTAAAAATCGTTTAAATTTTTATGGAAAATACGTGTCTGGAGGATGTTGTGATCATCATTCAAAACAAACCGTCGTCTAAATACGAATAAATATTGTTACACTTCGCATATTTAAGAATGTTTTAACTCTATTTTTAATAGTAAATTATTCTACGAGCATATACTCGTAATGATGACTATTATTCACCAGGATGAAGTTTGCGTCACGAGTAAAGCGACTGGCGCAGATCACCACGGGTGATTTGCGCCTTTTACTCATAGATACGCTAATTAATTAATGTACATCTGATTAAAAGTAATTTCGGTCTCGAACTAAACAGGATATACACAATACTATTAAACAATGGTTTCTATATAAATATTGTCAAAAACAACCTGAATAGTGAACAAAAATCTCAAACCATTTCTTTAGTTTATCCAAAATTTAAAAAGGGGTAACTAATAACTAATGTAACTAAGAAAAATTTCGGAAAAAATTAGTACTTTCATTAAAAAACTTAATAGTGAACATATATCATTTAAAACAATATAGAATATTATTAAAAACATTAAAGATAAACTACACAAAGGATCAAACTCTGGTGTATATAAGTTAACATGTGAAGATTGTAATAAGGAATACATAGGACAAACGGAGAGGATGTTCAAAATTAGGATGAAAGAACACTAGAAAAGTCATAAAGAAAAGAAAGCAGATTCAACTTTCGCAATTAATCATAGATTTAATATAGATTTCAAAATTGTAGATATTCAAGAAGCAAAAAATTTAGCTTGTTTAAAAACTTAGAAATTAATAGATATAATAATTTAGGATTAGCTTTAAATAACCAGTTAGATTTAAACAACTCCATTTTAATTTTAAACAACATTGTAAAAATGTTTCCAGCACCATGTTTCTCAATAATTTATACATAAGTATTTATACTTGTATATTAAATATTCAATATTTCATTCACCTGATCAAGCCATTGAATGGCGAAACAATATTGCAGTGGATTTACAATAAAAATTTTTGAAACTAGAAATATAGTACTTATTTTTATCGTTTTTATACAGTGAACGGTGAAAAGAGTAATTGTTTCTTTAATGGTGAATGGTGATTCTGATTATAAATAATTAATTTATGAGCTATTTGCTCTTAGAACTTTTGACGTAGTCTCGGTGAAAATAATCAACCTTGTTTATATGTAAATATTGCCCTATTCACGGACATTTAAGGATAGGAATTCTCTAATAAATAATTTAGTAATACGAGTCATACTTTTTAATTTAGTTTTATTGTTTTCATAAAAATTTAATCGTACATAATTACTTACATGTTTTTTATTTATTTAAATGACTTTATAAAAAATAGAAAAGCATAGATGTATAAAGTGCTATTTTTATTAATTTTTAAAATGATTATTATTAAAATTAGAAATGATTCCAATGATAATTTAAGATTTTCGGGTTGTGATAGATAATATACGTATATTATTACATAAGTATGAATACTCTTAATTTGAAGTACTTTATTTAATAGTAATCACATACGATATTTACGATAGAGAACATTATATTACACTTACTATTAAATTAATTAATAAATTAAGTCAGTATTATTTGTTTTTATATACGCAAGTCAGTGATTCTAACCTTTGAATAATGAAATATTAATTTACGGAACGGTGAATGCTAATGGTGAAATATTCTAAACGGTGATTGGTGAAACACGAAGCGAATTATATAAAACTGTAATCACTGTCATTGGCGCGCTAAACGAAACGTTTATTAAGAATTTACTGTGAAGAATCACTGTGATCAATATATTCGCTCATCCCTAGTGTGCGCTATTGTCACTTTACTTGTGTACACCTCACGACATATAAAATCCATAAAACTCTTATGAGCATAAAATCAGTGTCTTTTATTTGTGTAAACGGGACAAATATGTTCATACTGTCACTTAGAGGCTTCAAAGATTATACATGCATTGCTAATACCTGTAAAACTTAAGTCAAATTTTACAAGTCAAATAAGACATGTCAAATTTGATAAGCCTGGTTTACATTGAAAATATGTTAGTGTACGGGTTCGTCCTTTCGAGCATAACAAAGTATTTCCAACTGAATATGCTGCAACTTTTTATTGGTTTTAAATATGGGTGATAGTGAAAGTAACAGTGACAGTGACAATCTAAATATTTCTTTACATTACCTTATATTCCTTTCTTTAAATAACAATCGATTTCGATGTTTCACATTTGCCAGGGGTCCCATGACGGCTAAGTTTTTCAACCACAGGTTTCTACTTACACAAAACTCTCTCTTGTTTCCCGACTGCCATGAGGTGAATGTCTCTCATTACAAGTGCTTGTTCAAGCAAACAGAGTGAAGCGCATGTCCGATCGCCACATCATTCGAAGATAACCTCTGTATTGTTCGATACAGATATTATTTTTTTACATTCACCAAACTATTAATTTACGAAATAACTACTTTTCAGTGTGTATTTAGTATGTGTTATTTTTAAAATACTTATTCATCGTTACTTGTACATATAGTTTGTATTTAATTGCTTTAATATATTTTAAAGCGTAATTTCTTTCATGTAAATATTACATGAAACTTTAAGGAAAGCGTTGTTGTGTTTTCTTTTATTTAATAAGTTGTATTTAATAAACCATTATTTCAACATACTACACATGTACTGGACCTTTAATACTCATCATCATTAATTATTAAACTTTAAATCTCCCTCCTTATTATTAGCACGCCCGATCGAGCAGTGTTAGTCGTAAAAATATAACTATTAGTAATTAAGGATTTTAATTAATTTTGATTAAGGATTTAAGGATACTTGTAGGTCCTCTCTTCATTTTCTTAACACATCTTCATGGCCATTGTTAACTGGACAATAACGATTTCTACTCACTCTCTTCTGATTCTTTGACAAAATTATGTAATCACATAATTTGATGTACAGTTTCAGGTGACGCAAAGAGAGTTATTGAAGCGATTAAAATATCAGATAAGTGGAATAACATTGTGATTCACAGTTCGTTTGTCAATCCGTTACGCAGTTCAAAATCAGTCTCCAAGAACAACTGCATAGAACATAGCTCGAATAACATGAGCATTCTTTTGTAGGAAAGCCATCTCGCCTCTGTGTGTAGCAGCAACTAAATACAGTAACTGCCAATTAAAATTTATGACGGCCTATTGTAGAATACGTATAAGTTGATCAGGCATGCGATTTACTGCAAAAGCTTTTCTGTAGATGCTGCAATGACTGTGAGTGCAATGTTCTGCAATCGATTTTACTTTAGTATCAATACCTCCACATTTCCCCGTCATAGTTCCAGCACTGTCAGAACAGAAGCTGACGCACTGCTTCCAGTTCAGTCTATTTTCTGCAAAAAGCCATTCAATTTCTTGAAAATATGATTGGCGGTAGTTCGTGTTGATAGTAGTTTACAACATAAATATTCCTCTCTAATTTTAGTTTGACATACATATATACACGAAATGCTTGATAGAATATGGGCAATGTTTTGGACACATAATTAAAATCCCTAAAAACATTGGTAGAGAAGAATATTTAACTGTATCTCACTAGGAAAAGAAGTCTCAAACATTCCAGTAACGAAAATGTCATGGGAAAATAAATAAAAAAATTACGCGAAAAGCAGGAGTGCAATGTTTCGCTAAAATCTCGGGCATCATCATCAGGTGAAGCTCTTTCGATGAAGGTTTAATATAAGATAACCAAAGAATTAAAAAATAAGTCGTCTGTAAATATAGAAAAACAAAGAAATTAAATTATTTTACTTCCAAAGTTAATCCATCTGATTATCTTCTAAAAAATAATTGTAAGCAACTATTACGGATTACGACGTTTAAAATCGAGTACTTCTTTGTATTATAATAATTTGCTTTCCAAATGTAGTAAATTCTACCCACAATTGAAAGAATATTTATCCAAGAAGAAATTACGAAATGAAACGCAGGTACGTAGGTACAGCTGCAAGCAATAAATTTTGGTGGTCAATGTCATTGTAAAATTTGAGAAAATTGCCACAATGTAGATTTTTGCCCTGATTGATTATATCCATTCTCAATGAAATGTCAATATGCAATTTCCAGTTTGTCAAAGTCTTGCTTTTTGAATTATTTTTAATATAGCCTCGATATCATATTTTAAGAAAGTAAGGATTGTTTCCTTAATAGAAACTGGACTCTCTGAAGCTACGGTAACATCTCATCTTGGACTTGCAAAAAGTTCCGCAAATTTTATTAACATGCGACAGATTAAATTATAGGTTATTACCATTACGACCGTTTCACAATACAGCAACTTTTATTTTGTCGAAAAATTACATTGACTACTAAAATTTATTGCTCGCAGCTGTACATAAAATAAAATAAATAGTAAGCAGTAAATATTTTAATTTTGGGCCATCGTAAACTAAATCAGGTAAAACTTTAATAAACTTAAAAATTGAACTATGTAAGTACGACATTGTCATATACAACGTACGACAGTTCGTACAAAAGTATAGACATATCGGAAGGAATTGCACCGCACCTGACGATGACAGTAGAGTATCTCAGCCGATTCTAACACCCCCTCATTGACCTTGATCGCATATATATTGGCGATCAAGGTCAACGAGGAGGTGTTAGAATCGGCTGAGTAGTCAAGGTCATTTAAAGGTCGAAGCAGATTATTAAAAAGTCACACCAAAGTCAAAGTCATTTTCAAGGTCAGTCAAGGTCATGAGAAGGCCAAGGTCGTACGAAGGTAAAGGTCATTTGAAGGTCAATAACATTTGAAGGTCAAGGGCGTTTGAAGATCAAGGGCATTTGAAGGTCAATGACATTTGAAAGTCAAGGTCATTTGAAGGCCAAGGGTGTTTGAAGGTCAAGGCCATTTGAAAGTCAATGGCATTTGACGGTCAAGGGCAATTGAAGGTCAATGACATTTGAAGGTCAAGGTCATTTGAAGGTCAATGTCATTTGAAGGTAACGTGCATTTGAAGGCCAGGGGCATTTAAAGGTCAAGGGCATTTGAAGGTCAAGGTCATTACTTAAAGATTACATCGAGGTAGGGGTTCAACGGTGAATATATAAGTAATAACGAATGAATTTTTCTCATAAAGTGTTAAATTTTCTTAATATTTGTTTGAACATATAAGTAGATATGGGTGCTGCACACGAAAGAAAAAATAGAGTGATTGTAGTGGAATTAGAATGGAGTAGTGATGATGAGTTAAGTGAAGCTGAAGATGATATCGAGGACGATATTGAGGAGGAGCAAGGAGATGATACAGACGAGGTAGATATTGAGGAGGAAGAAACTGAGGAGGACATATTTGAAATAGAGACGATTATTTTAATCGATGATATGGACAGTAGAATGTATGACTTTGATTAATTGGATTGATTATACATATAATGCTAAGATGTTTATTGTTACTAGTATAAATAAGTCAATGTAATTTATAAGTTTGAAATGTTTTCACACATAAAATAGTATAATATTAAGCATGACCTTCGACGAGGTGTATATATGGTGATGGTCGTTCCATTCCAGCAACAGTTGAGCCGGTACAGTGGAGGTGTTGTTTCTATTCAGTGCATATTTGGGAAATAATAAGTTAATATGTTTGAATGTGAATACTGTGGGAAGACGTTTACTCGAGGAGATAACAGAAGTCGCCACATGTTAACTTCTTGTAAAGGGAAGAGAATGAAATTTAGCGATAACGAAGTGGAATTAATGAAATGTGATATCTGTGATGTATATGTAGAAACAAATTGTTATACTGCACATATCCGCAGTACTTTACACCGTACTAAAGCGTTCGTAATAATCGATAATGGTGTAAAGAAGAGTGTTGGCACGTTCGGGGATAGAATAGTAAATTATCAAGTATGTGATTCGTCTCGCATATACGTTGATGTGGAAGAATTTGCAAATAATATTAGGGAGAAAGTGATAGCACTTATGGATAGTATTCTAAGTATACATACTTCTATGAAAGTGAATTTGGAATTGTATGGTTTATATTATTTATTGACGAAGGAAAATGTAGAAATAAAATCGTTTAATACTCGAAATAAAGTCATAACCCATGGAAGTAATTTATATGAGCTATACGCAGATTTTATTGATGAGATTAAGAATAAAATGAGTGAATTTCAGGAGCGCGATTCAGGTAAAATAAGATTATTGTTATTCCTCACAGTGTTGTAAATTACTATTTTTATTATATTTCAGGGTGGACCTTGAGCAACGTTTTATATTTGGAAGTAAATATGAATAAGTTTAGTCCATTGAGAGGTTCCACTTATATGGACTTACCACCATCAATAAAAAGAAAGAAGGCTATAATAAATGTTCTGACAACAAATGTTTCGCTTGGGCCGTTACTTCTGCTTTAAGGGAACCAGTAGGACTCCCGCAAAGAGTTTTCTCGTATCCACATTATAGTACAGGTGCAGATTTTACTGATATACATTTCCCTGTAAATTTAAAAGATATCCATAAGTTTGAAGAGCAAATATAAAATATCCATTAATGTATATGGTATAGAAGAATGTTTTCAGAATAATGTGTGAATAATCCGACAGAAGGGTGTATTCCCATATAACTATGTTACGTCTTATGAAACTCTTTCATTCTCGGAATTACCCAACAAAGAGTGCTTTTATGATATACTATCAGATAGTGACATAAGTGATGAAGACTATTGCAGAGCTCAAAGGGTTTGGAATTTATTCGATTGTAAAACACTAGGACAATATAGTGATATATATATATATATATATATATATATATATATATATATATATATATATACAATAAGATGTATTATTACTAGCAGATGTATTTGAAAATTTCGAAACATTTGCCTGAACAATTACAAATTAGATCCTGCACATTATTTTACTTCTCCAGGATTAAGCTGGGATGCTATGCTGCGTAAGACGGGTTTTAGTTTGGAACTATTAACAAATGCAGATATGTTTCACTTTTTTAAAAGAGGTATACGTGGAGGTGTGAGCATGTGTTGCTAAAGAATGGAAAAAGCTAACAACGAATTCTTACCGAATTTTGATTCATCCGAAGCGAAAAAATATATTCTATATTTAGATGCAACAAATTTATATGGTTATGCTATGTCATTCAGTTTACCAGTTAGTGATTTTCAATGGTTAACAAATGAAGAACTACCGACGATGGATATACAAGCCTTAGAAGACGATGGAGATTATGGTTATGCTTTCAAAGTAGATTTAGAATATCCTGCAAATCTTCACGAACAGCACAATGACTTTCCTTTTTGCCCCGAACATGTTATTCCACCTAATTCAAAGTATGGGAAATTGATTCCAATCCTTGTCGATAAATCAAATTACGTCATACATTACTTAACTTTGAAACAATGTCTTAATAATGGTTTGATATTACGAGGAATACGTCGAGGAATTAGATTTAAACAAAGTACTTGGTTAAAGAGATATATTGATTTCAATACAAAAAAACGAAATGAATCCACCAACGAGTTTTTTAAACAGTTTTATAAATTAATGGTGAATAGTATATTTGGAAAGATGATGGAAAATGTAGAAAATCGAGTAAATATAAAATTGGTTTCACATTTGGAAACTATTCATGAAAGGCTTGGCGCTGAGGCGTATATAGCAAAACCAAATTTTAAATCTTGTAAAATCTTTTGTGACTCTCTTACAGCCATCGAATTAACAAAGGTACGTGTAGATTACGTGAAACCTATATATGTGGGATTCACAATTTTGGAACTAGTTAAGAGGGTAATGTATAGTTTTTTCTATGGTTTCTTAAAACCTTTGTATGATACAGACGTTTCATTATTGTATACAGATACAGATTCATTGATTATAAGTGTGCAAAATTATAATGTATATAATGATATAAAAGAACATTTACATATGTTTGAGACATCGAATTTTACTGTCGATAATATTCATGGAATACCTCCCACTTCACCCAGGTTGGGAAAATAAAGGATGAATATGCTGGAAAAATTATTGAGTATTTTTATGGAACAGGTGCTAAAACTTATTGTCTAAAATTACTTGATAAAACTGTAAAAACTGCAAAGGGAGTAAAGAAATACATTATTGATAAAAATTTATCAATAACTGATTATAAAACTGTGATGGAAATATAAAGAGGAAAATGTACATATTCCGTTCTGAATTACACACAATATACACGGAATTGAGGAATAAAGTTGCTCTCTCATCTAAAGAAGATAAACGATATATTCTCCCTGATAAAAGCAATACTTTGGCGTGGGGTCATTATAAAATAGAAGGCATTACACGGGAAGAAAACTTACAAAATATTCTTTTAGAACTAAATGCTCTGACACAGATATCTAATTTTTTGTAAATGTATTAGTCATTAATGTATTTTAGCAATGATATAAATTATGTGCATCTTTTGTAAATGTGTCTTATAAATAATTGCAAGTTGTTTAATCCAACTTGATATTAGTTAATTCTACTTATTTGTATTAATTATTTATAAAATAAAAAACATTTCAAACTTATTTAGTACTTTTTATTTTAAATTATATTATCAGCTAAACCTCTACAACACATTATCCTTAGAAATCCAAGAGTTGTGTGATGAAGGCATGCCAAGCCACTTTACGAGAACTTTAGCCTTCTGTCGTCGTATAATTTTTTCAACAAGATATACGTCCGAATGCTTCACTTTCAGCAACTCTGATTCGTAAAACCCCCCTAAAATATTCTGTTTTTGCGAATCTTGTAGTAGATAGGTACTGGGGAAGGTATTTTGAACTTTTCTTACTGTGAATATCTCATTCGACCAATTTGGCGTATACATTCTAGAAAACACGTGCCTGTATTTACTGATACGAACGAAGTCTACCACCTTAAAATTTGAAATTCTTGGATCACCTACTTTAATATTACTATAAACTGTATCCAAAATACTTCTAACATTTCTTTGATTAACTGCTACAGGTTTGTGCCTTGTTGTTCGATGTACGGTATTATTATAATATTTGACTAGTCCTTGCAACATATCTATCCAACGATAATTCCCATTGAAGCTGAATTCCTTCCACATCTTATTTTTTAGGGTTCTATTAAAACGTTCGACAATGGAACTTTTTAGATTGGAATAGGTAGTGTAGTGATTAATATTATTCTGATCCATAAGCTTCTTGAAATGAGAGTTAAAAAATTCCTTTCCTTGGTCGCTTTGAACATTCTTCGGAATATTTTTTTTCCCAGTTGAGAGTATGGATTTCATGGCGCTCATTACTTCAATTGCTGTTTTATTTTTTATTGAAATTTCCCAGGCGAATTTCGAAAATGTGTTTATATATACGAAAATGTATTTGAAATTGTCGTTTTCTTTTGCGTACGGTATCATTTCAACCAGATCGATTTGAAATAAGTCCCGCAATCCTTTTATGATGACCCGACGTCGAGTAAACCTCCTCCGAGCTGGTCTATGTATTTCATTTACAATATCCCTCCTAATTGACGACATTTCCTTCGATGACTATTTCCGCAAATACTGCTTCTGTTTTTGGTGGCATAGGTTTGGTACCAACGTATATCAACCTAAACGTTGTTCCTTCTGTCAATTCTATCGGTCTCTTGGAATTAAATAGCTCCTTATCAATTTGCAGTGTTGTTAATTTCTAGTTGGAATAGTGTACATTTATAACCTTCCCACAATATAATTTATTCTGATATAAATAAGTATGTTTCGCCAATGACGTACTTACATAATAACCCATAAGATCAATGGAACCGTCACTATATATTGGAATAATATAGTTCGAAGTTGCTGTTGCACTGGGAGAAGGAATATTTTTTTTATGCATTTGTAATACTTCTTGAAATTTAGGATGTTTGAGAAAGTCTGAGACTACGTCTACATCCATTAAATGTCTCTTAAGGACACGCTTGTTTATGTGTCTTCCAAATTTATCTATTGTCATCGTTACCTATCATTGGTGTCGAAATATAAACTGTCATACAACCAAGAATTTACAGAGTATACAGAGAGACTATTTTATAATTTTTGACTCTTTCAACTCCTCTATTATTGACAATATCTCATTCTGGTGCCCTGAGTGACCGGCATCCTTCGATGCTACTAGTAGCCTCAATCTATCACACAGTTCATTCACATCGTCCCAGTACTTATATTCAATTTTACTTTTAGGTACAACCATCTTTTGCATGGATACCTTATTTGACAAACCTAAGCCAGTCTTCCAAGTTCGACTCCACCAAACTTCAAGTTTCTTGTATAATAGGTTTTATAATTGATTTGTATTTAAAACCTTTACTGGCTGCAAACTTCCTATCAGGATCGTAATCAACTCGATGAGAGTTTGTATCACTGAGAATAAATTTATAATTCTTTGCATCAGCATATCAAAATTTCCCTGGTTTCTTCTTGAAAAGCAATCCTAGTAAACCTTTTGTTGCCTTATAAGTGAATTGACCAATGATAATGTTGGGTCCATCAAATCTAACATCAGCGTTTCCAATTTTTAAATCCCCACCGACTTCGTGAACACCATATTTTTCATCAAATTCATCGTTTTCATCGGTCATTAAACCGATAAGATATGGCCGTATAGTACGATCATAATCTCTCAATGATTCTTTAACTTCACCCGTTTCTAGAAGGGTTTTATTCAACGATTTGTTAGCAATTATCGACTTAGCTGGACGCGTACTCAATAGTGATACGGCATGCGCCATTGATTTATCTAAATCCATACTTCCACTTGTATCTGTTTCGTCTTCTTTACTTCCATCTTCTTCCCTTCCTTCTGGCGGTTCTGGCAACAGGTGACCTATGTAGTCATCTTCTAAGAATGTAGGTTGTGTGAATGACGTTTATATCTTAGGTGTTGGGGCATCTGGTTCAGAGTCCAGTGTTGCTAGAACTTTAGATGTTCGAGGTGTAGTACCAACTCCTTGCAATTTGCGCTTGGTCGGGGAAGAATGAGTGTATGGGCTAAACCAGGACACATGTTTTCGTGAAGGTGTCCCTTGCCGTATAAGAGACGTTCCTTGTACTGCTGCCTAGGATTTTTCTGGAAAAATTTCAGACCATGTGTCTGGTGTATCCTCCATAGCGTCCTTCGAGTGGGGGGTTCTACTTTGCTTCGGAATGGTACTACCTAATTTCACGGCAATTTCTTGCAAAAGTTTGGATATAGGTGCATACTGTATATCAATATCTCTTTGAGACTTCGCGATATCAGCCCTTAGTGTTTTCAATTTTTCTTTTAAAACTGTGCGAGCCTTTACTAAATTTATTAATTTATCATCCATGTCTCTTTACTATTTAACGAATACTTAAATACTGATGTAGATTTCCTAAAGAAGGATCCTTTTAATGGTGTTTTTAGAGGAACTTATTGTATATGTATATAAGTATCAAAACCTAAACGGTATCTTCCTTCATTATACTTACAGTCAGTATCGATAAATAATAGACCAAATGATTTCTTCCAACACATTCTGCATACGTTTAAAAACTGTTCAAAACTTAAGTCATGGATGTGATCGTTAAATATATGTTTCAAATTAGTACCATCTTATTGAAATAAAATTAATAGATTTGTATTATCCCTCAACAATTGTTTAGGAACAGTACTATATGTTTGAATTAAATAAAAACAATCTAAATTCCGATGCCTACCGAAAGAGAAGAACTGCTAGACAATATTCAAATTAATAGTGGGTATATCGTCAAATATAACGACTGAATAGTCGGCAGCTTGGTCCGGTGTTATCATATCAATCGGATCCGTATATTCAAAATAACCTATCTCTGGAATAGTTGCCATTACATGTTTAAGATATTCATATTTCTGTTGATGAAGAGATCCACAGCAGATGTAAATATTTTTGAAGAGCAACCCATTAGGATGTAATAATAAAGTAAGGAGGGCATTCGTTTTACCACATCTTGAAGGACCCACTATTAGTGCTCTCTTACAAGTACCACCAAATAGATTGCTGTGTTGGTTAAAATTCTTCTCATTAAATACGGAATCGTAGTTGTATAAAGGTAATGATAATGGTTGTGCTTCTAGCTGCATACTGCACTTCATGAATTCACGATGTATACTGAACCATATTAGCTTTAGACGCTTCTTATTAATTGAAAAAGCAAATTTCTACATCTTAAATGACATTAAATTTTATTATATTTATTTACATTATTTACATTTAATTATATTTTTACATATTAATAAATTTTATTATATTTATTTACATTATTTACATTTCATTATATTTCTACATATTAAAAGACATTAAATTTATTATTTTATTTCAAATTTGTGCAATATTTGCTTTATTATTTAAGCTACTAGCTGTACACAAGCTTTGGCATCGGTAATATTCCTGATGGAAATGGTGGATCATATCCTGATGGAAATGGTGAAGGTGGACGTGTTGAAAATGGTGAAGTACAAATGTTGGAAATGGTGAAGAACAAACGTTGGAAATGGTGAAGCACAAAAGTTTGAAGAAATTATTGAAGAGGAAATTGTTGAAGAGATAGGAAGTTGTTGAAGAGATAGGAAATTGTTGAAAAGATATGAAAATAATAATAAACAAAATTAATAATATTAATTTTGTTTATTATTTTCATACCTCTTCAGCAGTTCTCTGATGACCTTCTGTGGGGCCATCGCCACCGGTTTTGGCACCGGTTGGGCAGATGTGTGAATTTCTTCATCATCATTTGATGATCCCCAAGAGTCATCCGCTATCTCTGAATACGGCGGCGGCTTCAGTGATGATGCTTGCGGCCGCGGTGTTGATGTTTGCGGCTGTGGTGTCGGCGGTGGTGTTGTAGGAGCTGGTGTTGTAGGTGTTGGTGGTGTTGGTGGTGCTGGTGTTGATGACATCGCTGCCGATACCGATACATTAAGTATAGGTGAACGGCGGCCTGGTGTCGGTGTCACCGTCACCAGCACTTTAGTAGGTGCGGAAGTATTTAGCTGGAATTCCTGTAAATGTAATATCTTTATATTGAGCTCCATGAAAAAGGTTAAAATCAACAAACATATTAACACTATTTCTTCTGACGAATATCACCCCATGGAAAAGATAATGTAAATATTCCCAATCCATACTTCCTTACCAGATATCACCCCAAGATATTGAAAGTTAGACAGTTATCCTTACAGTAATATACTGTGATATATTAACTGTAAGGATGACTGTAAGGATGTTGACAGTTACATTTACTATAAATATTACTATTGTAAGGTGGAAGGATGGACAGTTATATTTACTGTAAATATTACTACAAATATTACTGTAAATATTTCCAAATCATTATCCCAAATCATACTATTACGGTCTATGTCTACGTACGAGGGTCTAACTTCGTTATTGAACATGTCAATAAATCAAAGTATGCAGTGCAAAATTTAAAAGCATGTAATTAGTTTAAAGTACCAATAAATCAATCTGTAGTGCAAAGTTTAAAAGTATAATAAATTATCCAGCATCACTGTCATCATCATTACTATTGATATGTTCAAATATCAAAGCTTTGATTTGTCCGAATCGATTTTTCTTCCTCCGGTAAGATTGAACTTTCTCATTAATATGAACATCTGGGATGTTCGTATTAATGGCACCATTATGGAGTTGAAGATACAGGTCGAGGTCCGCGATCCAACCGGATACCTGCTCATTCATGTGGGCAAGGGAGGCATCTCTAACTGACGAATTTCTCTCAAGGTGCGACATAACTTTGTCAGAAAGTTCTTTAAAATCCGCAGCGAGAGTGTTGCGTGGTTGACGTTGATGTGATGGAAATGGTTTAGGTTCTGATAAGGGCGGTTGTGTTTGAGGTGCTTGATATTCTGGTTCAAATGGTTGATATTGAGGTGGATGACATTCTTGTTCTAATGAAGGTGGATGTAGTTGAGTTTCTAAAGGAAGTGGTTGAGGTTCTCCATTTGATCTAGGTTCGGAGGCTTGTTTTTGTCTTTGGTAGGGGGTAATCAAAGGCGAAGGGGTAGGCGAAGGGGTAATCAAAGGCGAACGATGGGGCATTCGTGAATTTTGATATCGAGGATCTCGAGAAGGATCTGGTTGATGATCTGATTGAGGATGATCTCGAGAGGGAGGATGATCTCGTGAGGGATCAGGTTGAAGCGGTGGATTGCCAGGTGAATGAGCAGATAGAAATATAACGGATGATGACTCATGTGCCACTACTGGTTTTTCTATAGGTGATAGGTCCACTGGTGGTGGTACTGCAGCAGCTGACACCATAACAGTACCAGAGTGTACCTGTCTACCCAGAAGTAGTCTCTTGAGAGTACTACTACTCTCTCTCACACTAGAAATGGGTGTAGAAGCAATTGCATGCATCCAAGCAACTGTTTGCGTCTGTGTATTTGTCAGTTGTCGTCGTTTTTGTTCTCGTTGCGTCTGTGTATTTGTCTGTTGTCGTCGTTTTTGTTCTCGTTGTTGTTCTCGTCGTTGTTTTTGTTCTAATTTTCGTTGTTCTCGTCGTCGTTGTTGTTCTCGTTGTCGTTGTTGTTGGTACTGTTCGTAATCGAATTGTCGTTGGTACTGTTCGTAATCGAATTGTCTTTTCATTTCAGCAGTTGCTCTACTCATTTCAGCAGTGCCCAGCGGTGCAATAGTAGCAACTTGAGACAACACCCTCGGAAATTATGTCTCTGTCATAGTAGGAACAAATACGCTAGCAGTTCTCATTACAGCTGCCCTCGTAATTGTTCCGACTACATTAGCAGGGGCAACGGTAGATAGCGCTCTATCTGCCGCCGCCGACAGTATTTCATCATCTATTTCTGGAAATACCAGTTGATCTAGTCCTTGCATAAAAGGTCCTTGATTGGAAATATTCATATTCGAAATATTTATGAGGCTTTCAGGGTTAGGGTTGTTAGTATCAGGGGGAAACACCTGGTTGAGGCGAGGTTGGTGTTTCCTAAAGAATAATAAAAATGAGGGAAGGAATCAAATTAATTCGAATTATTTAAATACTGATACTAAACTTTCAATTTCAAATATTGAATTATAATTTTATTACTTTTCAGGATACACAAAAGAAGTAATTACTTTCCTACTTTTAGAACACAAAAGAAATAAAATATTTTCAAAATTAATGTATTATAAATGTAATACATTAATTTTGAAAATGCTACATTTCAAATTTTATTCAGATATAAGAAATATATAACAGTGAATTATAAATAATTAAATAAACAAATACAAGAAAAAACAAATATAAATATAGTAATAATATTAATAATATAGATGTTTACTTACCATTGTAAAACTTGTAATGTCTATCCCAGTAAAACTAACTCGTATTTATATGAAAATAGGGGCAATTAATTATGTAAATTAACATTTTAGAAATTTCCATTGACGTCAATTTTGACCTATTACATAATACGTACAAATTTACATTATAAATTTGCATATGTTAATCAAAAATTCGGTCGCATTTTTTTGCAAAAGGTCAAGTCTCAATTAATTATGTAAACTTACATTTTAGAAATTTCCATTGACGTCATTCTTGACCTATTACATAATACATGTACAAATTTGCATTATAAATTTGCATATGTTAATCAAGGTCAAGTTGACATTTTAGATATTAGGTGACCTTGAACACCGGGAAAATTCCCAAATTCTTCAGTTCTTCATCGAAAAGTGGAGGGGGAAATTTTCGAATGTAGGTCACCGGGGGGGGGACTGCCCTAATCCCCACCTCCGCGCTATCGCGCTCCGTGGCGTCGCTACGGTGTGGATTGGTTCGAGGGCTCGCCCAACCCCCCTGTTCTCTCTCTTTCTCCTTTTTTTTCTTTTTTTCCCTTTTTTTTCCTTTTCCTTTTTTTCTCTTTTTTTCCTTTCTCTCTTTTTCTCCTTTCCCTTTTTTCCTTTGTTTCTAGAAAACCCTCCCACACCCCTCGTCTAAATTCAATACCTAACATTATATTAATAAAAAAATTTAAACTCAAGTATTTATTTATAGCTACATACATAAATACATTACAAACATTAATACACTATATTAATACAAAAACTATAAATCATTCTGTCTACACATATAGCAATTTCTTCTCCTAACAGGTCCATCAACAACATCACCGTCAATTACATAATGACTTACACATGGTCTACATCCAATTAAATCAATATCTTCTTGATAACTTCTAGGTAATCGACGCCAAACAAATTCTAAACTCAAACATCCTATATTGCTCATTAAATATGTCTTAGGCACATAAAATAAATCATCATCATCCAATCCAGAAAAATTTCCATCAATTTCAAGTCGTCGCAACACATTACCAACCCTCTCCACAACATAACTCCTCATAGCGCTCCACGCATAACCCATTATAACAATTATTAAATATAGCCAACTTTATTATTTTTCAACTTTATTTCTAACAAAAACTTGTACAATCGTTCCACATTAGACAAAGCACAAACAACATAATTACTAACATGAAAACTACAACTTGGCTCTCCTCTTCTAATTTTTTCCGCATATACTAAATCTATTATTCGTCGATCTATAATACGTTTCAAAAAATCCAATTTTTCTCTACCCTTAACAAACACTAAATCAACACCTCTACACAATCGTTTAATTATATCATCAAACTCGCTTGCAGCTAAATAACCATCTTCCCACTTCAAACCATGATGACAATTAAAAGCATATCTTGCAACTTGCCGATCTTCTTCTGCCAATACACCAAAACTCTAAACCGGTTTGAATATAAAATGACTCCTCTTAAATTCACTATCACAAGTAGCCAACTCCTTAGGCATCAAACTATAACTATTAAATCGATACCATTGAAAATCTATAATTATATATTTCTTTCCACTTAAATCCAGCATCTTAAACTAAACAACCTTCTCACCCAATCAGTAATCATACACTACACAACCACATTCCATAAACTGTATTTATCATATCTCCCACCACTCATCTTACTCCTCAAACAAACAAAAAATACTAATACTGTCGCTGCACCACCTTATTAAATGGTGAATACTGATACAATTTATTATGTAATATCAAACAATACATAACCGTATCTTTTGGTATTTTGTCTTTCGCCGTAAATTCAATTCTAATCTCCACACCACTTCTATGTATAGCACCTTCCTGATGTGAACAATCAATACCAATTAATGGACACAATTTAAATTGGCTTAATTTTAACATCGGCTCAGTATATTCATGACCATAATAAACTTGTTGAAATCTAGCATACATATTATATAAAACGGCTACACGATTTTCATCAAAATCCACTCGAACATTTTCATACGGATATTTTTTACCATTTAAATAAGCTGTCACATCAGTTAAATTAATTGCATCAAATCTACTCATATTATTTCCCTTTCTTCCCAGTCTGAAAATCCAAAATAATATATCTAGGTGTCTCTAAATGTGTAGCTGTCTTAATAGCCCAACTATGTTTTGTTGTCTCTGGAATTCCCGGATTTTCATGAATTTCCCATCCTCTAAAAAACATTTCCATTATAGTATTTTTCGTTGTTAATTTAGTTAACGTCAAATCCTGACTTAAACCAACTTTAACATGTGGTACCCGCCATACAATAGCATTAATAGTTAACCTAACACCCTCATTAATAGCAGCACTTAAATTATATATTACATCATTATCATCAGCACATCTCTTCAACACAAGCTCCTGAGACATACATATTTAAAATAACAGACTTAAAATCTTCTGCGAAACCCATTAACATCTTCAAAGGTATACATATACTAAAGTTACCTTTATTATCTAAAGCCGGAGCCTTTCCAGTAGAAAATTCCCAACCACAATTTTCCAATTTATTTATATAAGTTGGACTATAAGAAAAATATCCTTTCATAGTCGATGTAATACCTACATTTCTTACTTCATCCACCTCCACTCCACTAATCACATATCTGATATTGCTGAACATAAAACTGCCGCATTATTAATTAAAAACGCTGTAGCACTAGCCTTACTTTCATCACTAAACAATCGTAACTTCCCCTCAATTAATAATTCTGACTCCGATGGTAAAGTATACTTATCTATTTCTGGTACCACAATTCTAATCTCATCATTATTTTCATATCTTGGTGAACCAAACGGAACATGATTATGATATTCCAACTCCACAATAGAATTATCTATTCGAACCCTTCTTAAAACATCTAAAACTTCCATTTTTAAAATTGTTACTATCACACTTTCACAACAAACTTCTTCTCTAGACAAATATCTTTCTATACTAAAGCATAATCCTCTCTTTATTTCTTAATATCCCAAAATCAACATACCAAAACTCCCTCTCACTTAAATAAATCTACACCAAAACTTTATATACCATACCTTTCAAAAACCGCCTATTCTCATTTGTTAAACAATTTCGTACCCTGACCCCACCAATAATCCTCCACAACTTATTCACTAATTTCCGCGAAGAATTTCTATTCCTCCTCCACATTTTATTAATACTACTGCTCCTCATTATTCTCCAATTTATAATCTCAATAATTCAAATTAATATGTGAAATATCCAATATTCACTTTTGACATCTATTACTAAACACCCTACTTAATCAACAATTGTACTAATACTATTCTTTAATTATTTAAATATTCACTAATATATACAATCATTTCCCTCAATAAATCATTTACTATTCCTAAAACATAAAACATTTATTTTTAAAACCTAACGTCTCCTAATCCTCAAATATATTGTCATCTCTTCACCTCTTAAATCAATTGGTTGACCTATCTGATCTACAGCCCGAATAATAATATCAGATAATACATTAGTATTTACAGGCATATAAATTTTCTCTTGCGGAACCTCTATAATTTTAAAACCTGGTGGAACATTTGGATAAAAATGATACAAAACATGTGATAATTCACCATTAATGTATGATCCATCTACAATATTACACATAATATCAACAGCACTAATTCTATTTATATCAACTATTTCATCACTATGAATCGGTATCTGTTGTTCTATTACCCTTCTATAAAAACCTAATAAAGAACCAATGGAATTTTCCACTCCAAAACCAATATCTACAGACGCCTTCATAAACACTTTCATAGTATTACTATTACCAGTTAATAAGAAAAAATGTTTTGCACCTTCCGCAACCCGTAAATGCTCATCGACATATTTCTGTAAATCCATTATATCATAAGTACCCTCCGGAATAATTATCTCCTTCCAACCACTTGACTTACTTCTTGAATATTTAAAAACATTATTTTTACTAGTAACATTAGGGATAGAATTATAAGTTTGCAAACTTAACATACACATCTCGTATTCACCATTTAAATATATAGGTGGATTCAGTACACAACCCACCTCAGATCCCTTCCCTGTCAAAACAAAAGCCAAATTATTCACACTTCCATTACCATCCGCATCCATTTCTAATTTAAATTCAACTTTCCAAAATCGTTGCACTAATATTTAATAAAACAATCGCAACAAACTCCTTCTTATTTAGTAAATCCTTTCAAAAACAATAAACACAAATGTCCATAATTTTCACTGTTACTGTCTTGATATCTTTCATAGTTATACTGTAAAACACCACCACCAACATCATCATCCAAATTTACTATTCCATTCTCTCTTTTGCGTATAATTTTCGGTAACACATCTTTACTAAAAATACCCCGAAATTTACCAATTCTCCACCTTTGAACATACATCCACAAATCTTTTTCTGTTTAAGGCCTTCAAGGTAAACTGCTTATCAGTTTTTTGAACTAGCACCTTCAGGTAAATAAACACCACAACCAGATTTATACGGCTTTACATATAATCCACTTCCAACATATACACCACACCCAGACTTATATGGTTTCACATATAAACCACTCCCAGATTTTGATTCCATAGCAATATTATGTCGCTTTGCTTCATCTAATTGATCCCTTTCAGCTTTTGCAGAAGTTACTGCTTTTGCAATTGCTGCGGCACCACCACCTAATGATCCTAAAGCACTTAATGCTGCAAATAATGGGATTAACGGTAAAAATCCACTTTTTTTGGTATTGCAATTACCCTAGATCGCGGATATTTTATTCTTCTTCCAGATTTTATTAAACTTTGATATGCAACTCTAGCATTCTCTAAAACACCCTTCTTCTTACCAATCCGTCTTATTGCATTCCGTGCTTTCTTCATTGATTGCAAAAACGAAATAGCACCACCTAATCGATACCCCTGCCTTCTCCTCCTATAACTTCTTCTACTACCCTTCCTTCCACTTTTACTCGTTTCTTTCCGTTGCCTACTCCAACCCATACCTAATTTTGTTTTAGCTTTCATAGCAGCTGAAACCACAGTTGCAGCTAATCTTTCTCCTATACCTGCGTCTCTACTCTTCACTCGTTCCACAGCTTTTTCATACAATTTCTCATCCGCTTCGTGCCTTTTTAACAATTCACTTGATTGAGAATATGATATATCGTGCTCTTTACAAGCCTCATCCAAAATATTCACCGCCTTATCACCTCTTTTCAATCGATTTTCTAATCTCGTTCCTGGACCACAAAATCTATAACCCGGTATATGCAATTCTACTGGGAGCTTATTTATCACAGTATTCAACAATCCACCACCTTTCCTTCTGCGTGCCTTATTCAAACTACCACTTCTAATTACCATCACAATCTTATATATTAAACTATCTCAGTCAACATCAACAATCTAAATGACAAAAACCGCATCTGCAATTACCATATATAAATACTTAATTGTCGATTTCACTTAATCCTAAAAACCTTAAAATTTATCTTACAGGATTAATTTCTTACAAATTTAAAAAATAAAGCACATTAAATTTATTTTAATATTATATTTCATAATCATATATAATTTTTCCTCAAATAATTTACATCAGTTTGTAATTTTTTGAGGCCAATACTTAACTAACTCCTTCATTATACAAACAAATTCGGATATTACACTATATATTCGATCGATTTCTACATCCACTTCTCCACCACTTTCAGCTACACATCGGACCATATCATTATAAAATACATTATATTTCATATCTTCTAAAACAGCTAATCGACAATCCAATGTTTCCTTCAACCGCCATAACTCCGATAAACTTTTAAACGCTAAATACACATACTCGCCACCTTTTTCTATCTTCACAATTCTACTTATTCCATCAAATGATTCAGGTGATATTCGAATATTCATACCTCTTAAAATTGGAAATATACCATTATTATAATCAAAATACTGCCTTAACTTTGCAGTCTCCGCCATTACCCACTTCCATTCCCTTGAATTAAAGCATACACATTGTTTTTTTACACCAACAATTTTTAACCTTGGTTCAAAATCTTGGTGTGGTAATAAACCAATACATATCCATTTTGAATGACTTTCATTCAAAAAGAAAATTTTTTCTCCTACTAATGGTAACTCCCAACTTGGTTCTCTAACATATTTTTCAACAAATCTTTCACCTCTTGATGTCTCTCGTGCAAAATTCTCTGCAGCTACATCTATATGTTCCCAAAATTTATTTGATTCAGACATTTTATTAAAAAATTCTTCAATACCCAAATCTGCCTCAATATCTCCAACCACTTGTAAACCTCTATCAATACTATTATCTTTTACCACTTCACTTTCTTCCACTACCAAGGAACCACTATTATCTTTTTCCAATTCACTTTCTTCCACAATTAATGAACATAAAGAACTCTGTGGTACCTCATTAAACTTCCGCTTCAACATATTCTCTAATACTAGCATCTATTTAACATAAGCTAACTTTATATACCCTAACATGTCCCCACCCTAACATTCTTCTTTATTCTTTAAACTTCAAATGACCTTAATCATCCTCAAACAATTCTAAAACCTCCTCATTGACCTTGATCGCCAATAAATATTGTTGAAAATAATATAGAAGCTTAGTATACTGAAACCAGCGATTAAAACAAAATGTCCCAACGCCTAGAATTGATATTAGAAGCAGTCAAGTTTGTTTATGAAAATTATGGTCATCTATTTGGTATTAAAACAAATCTAATAGAGTATATTCTATTAGATTTATTTAAAACAAAAGTAGCCCCAATATGGATAGAGGAGTTCTGGCATTTAATTTCACCTGACAAACAAATTGAACTAGAAGAATATCGACCGTGCTTTAAACACTATAATACCGGTGAGGAACAAATTGACGGTCCAGCCCCTTCAAAGAGAAATTGCTCAGTTTGTAAAAAGAGTATTACTCAACAATTTAGAAAATTTAGAATACCGAAAAAGAAAAAACTAAAACATTAAATATGATTTAAATAATATATTTTATATACTAAAAATTATCTTCATTTATCAATAAAAATGTTAGATAAACAGCTCTGTGGTTTTTTATTTATGTTTAATTATCAATAAAATGAAAGAAAAAACAACTCTGTGGATCCGATTCTAACACCTCCCCAGTGACTTTGAAATCAAGGTGACATTGACATTCAAACGACCTACACACGACGTTGACCTTCGAATGACCTTAGCCACCACCATCCGATTCCAGCACCTCCTCAATGACCTTAAAATCAATTTCGCTCATCCTCAGCCGATTCTAACACCTCCTCATTGACCTTGATCGCCAATAATGCACGCGATCAAGGTCAATGAGGAGGTGTTAGAATCGGCTGAGATACTCTACTGATGACGACCGAGACCGATTACGGATCTTTCAATATACGAGGGCGATTCGTAAAGTAAGTTCCGTTTGGTTATTAAGAAAAAACACATATACATGAAGAGATTTCTATTATATACAACTTAAAGCTACTACTCTCAAATATTTTTCTATATAGTGACCATTAAGATTGAAACATATTATATAATAATATATATATATATAACATTTTATTTTATTATTTTGAAACATCCGTCATAGCGATGAAGCAGCTTTTTAATGCACTCTTCATAGAACTCTGTCGTTTGTGAATTAGATCATGCTGTAACGTTCTCCTGCAGCTCTTCATCGCTCTCAAACCGCTGACTCCAAAGACTCTTCTTCAGGTTAGGGAAGAGGTAGTAGTCGCTAGAAGCTAAATCAGGACTGTGGGGGACGCTCAAGCACTTCCCAATTAAGCTGTCCAATAGGCTTACCATGTAAGCGGCGGTATGCGGGCGGGCGTTGTCGTGAAGAAAAAAGACGTCCGAACTTAATAGTCCACGTTGCAAAGTTTCACAGTAGGCACTCAGTGTTCATTGTGGTTTCTTGTTCCATAAGATCTGCAAGAAGGACGCTTTTTTTGTCTTAAAAGGCAGCGACGATGTCTTTTCCCACAAAAAAGGTTTTACTACACTCTAAAGATTTCTTCGTAGGCGAGTTAGAGCGAACCCGCAGTCTTTACTGTCTTAATCTTACAACAGCACGCAATTCACAGTTGGTAAGATTTTCAATTGCAGCAGCCATTTTAAGCGACCAAAATGGCACGAAGAAATGTCCGAATGAATCTCTCACTAGCACTACCGGACTCACACTGAACTGTATTACACTGTAGCGCTGCAATCGCGCCGATGTTCCCACTCCTCTGTTCACTAGCCAGAAACGGAACTTACTTTACGAATCGGTCTCGTAAATACTACACTACTGGCGCGCAGCGCAATATACGTCTCCTTACTAACAACTCTGAAATAAATGTTGAGGAAGCTAAAAAAATATATTTTCTTCTTTAATAAATTTTCTTAATGGAATTTTGCCAGGTACGGAACATAACAAGCAAACCTTGTACATTGAGTTACAAAATGAATATGTTCAAAAGCAGCAATACAATTTTTGCAAAAAATTCTTCAAAAAGCTTTATTAAATTAAATAATCTAGGCATGCCCTAGATAAATTTGTATTTATGTTTTTATTGTAATAACCTGAGGATAATTAAAATAAAGCATAAAGCAAACTACATATATTCACTTCAAATGGAAGTCAATTATTCTGAGTGCCGTATTTTATTATTAACATTACGAAAAAAAAACAAGCTGAACTGAAAGATCATACATACGTATAAGTTTGTATACGGAGCCATCCAATTCGTAGCTGCAGAAAAAACGGACATTTATTCACATCGTCGACGGAAAATACGTTTTTTCTCCACAACCGCGTCGATTCTGCATCAAACTCGCTCTTAGCAACGAGTCCCACGTTTAGAAAATCACAAGCGAGAATATGCCAACATATATTTAAACCGGCCTCAATCAATCAACTTTCTGAAATGTAAGTATTATACATACATACGTATATGTAGTGCATTACAAGAATTCCATATTCACAGATATGAACGCCATAGAAAGAGATCCGTTGATACAGGGTTGACTGAAATATTTTATTTATTGATTCATTTCAAAGAGGTTATTATAGAAACACATAATTGGGACTAAACTGACGTCCAAACAATTTTTTCAGTACAAAGTATGTGCAAGTCTTTCAATTGAGATGAAAAACAGGCCATTGAAGTTTTAACACGTACCAATACTCAAGGTTTTCTATATGTGGAATATCAGTATTACGAAAACATAGAAAGTAGTCTAGGTGTCAACGGAGAGTTTAAAACTGGAGGATACTTTTCCGCTCAAGCTTCTGGTTTTTATTACAACAATAACATGAAATTAAGAAATAATAGGGTGGGAAAGAAGATATCAGCATCCCTTTTACACCAGTAAAAAGTTCCATTAATTTTATTTTAAAATGGATTAAATATCGACCGAAGTACGTGATTATTTATCTAGAAGTCAGTATTCTAAATGCGTAGCATACGCTATAAATTCCAGACTTAACGTGCTAAAAACCCGAAACAACGTATCAAGATGCAAGTATGTATACTTTTAGTCTTATTGCCCTTATTGCAAATTTGGTACTGTGCCATTGAACTAAAGCAGAAGAGTTATCGGAATTGTCGCAGTTTTCACACACAAATGTTAGAAAAATTTACTACGATCATTTGAGGATGAATAATGTTAGGGCGAATTGGATACCGACATATTTTTAAGTTAGTGAACGATAGCATAGTCACTAGTGTGCTTGTAACTTTCTGAAGCGAATAATGAATAATTAAAAAAAAATGTAATCAATTATCGAGTAGGATATTTTGTCGAAAATGTTGCCATGGAAGAGATCTAGTACGTGACCTTCACGTAGTTTTAATGTATTTTGAAGAAAAGAATAATGGCGGAGTTGCTAGTGATGGTTTAGTTTAAAGAAAGAATCATCACTAAGGTACACGGTAAGAGCCATATGTTCCCGAAAAAATTAAATTTTTAAATTTTTTTAAAACTTTTAAACATAACTTCTATTAATTTAAATGCTTTAATAACAACGATTAATTAATAATTTACAAAATCTGGAAGAACAAAACAAACTATTAGCTTCATTTCTATTTTGAATTTTGGATCTGCACGAAGTAAAAGCCGAATTATTTCAATTAAGTAAAGCAGTGATATCTCCCCTTTACTGAAAGGTGACATACTGGAATGCAGTGGCTACAGAGGATTGCTCTATAAGACACGGTTTATAAAGCTAATAGCGAGTTAATAAGGAAATAATAATGTAATAAGTAGAGACTGGACGTATCAGGCCGAACTTACGACGGACCATATAAATAGTCTATAACATTGCTAAATAGAACAATCAGTTATTGAATAGCAATATTCATTCTGTTAACCGCACATCTGTTTTTTTGTCGTTGAATTGTGACGCAATTACTCCAAGTTTACAATTAAATTCCTTTCTTCACGGGTGTAGATAGAAACGGGAGAAGTTTTTATAATTTGTTTTATTTATTAGTGTATATTTCGTAAGATAAATAAAGCACGGTGAATTAGTTTCTTTTTTTCATTGTTTTAACTGTAAATTACATAATCACATACTTAATTTTTACGTAGTTTTTGTAATAGATTCTGTTTAATTTCGTTTCATCGAATCTACTTCTCCCATTTATTTTAACGTAAGTGACCAGTGAATTTCGTTAAGTTTCAATAACTTACGCGTATATTTTTAATTTTCATTTATTTAGAGCTAGATAATTGTTTAAGTTACCTTTTCAGATATGATATGGAATAATGTCAAGAATAGCATTGTGAAACAATGTCGAGTTGGATTAATGGTCAAACCGATTGTATCTCCATTGCCAGTGATTCCGAAACATATTGCGAAGTCTGTAAAATATCATTAAAAAATTCCAAGAAACAACACGTAAAACGTCATTTAGCATCGCAAATACATACACATAAATTAGACCCACTGGAATCTGACAATTTTAACGAAGAACACTGTGAAACTTTAATGGCGGCAAATATTCCGCTAAATAAACTTAATAATCCTACCTTAAAAACATTTCTCCAAAAATGTACTTGTCGAAATGTTCCTGATGAATTCACATTACGCAAATATGATGTTTATAAGTGGTACACGAAAGCAGTAGAACCCATTAGAAGCTATGTTTCAAATCAGTACCTATGGATAAGTGCCGACGAACTGTCGATAAATTAGGACGCTGTGTGGTAAATATTGTAGCTGGTGTACTACATCCAACTATTCAATATAAGGCATATGTAATAGCAACAAAAGTTATAAGTACAGTTTATACGGAAGCAGACATTAAAACGCGACATGTACCACCTTTCCGGAAGTTGATAGACTTCTATCCGATTTTAAAAAAATTTTAAGAGAAGCACCATTGAGAGTAGCTCTTTACAGGTAAAAACTACTATCTTTGTCACTGCCTCCCTCTCCAGTAATAACTAAATGGGGAACATGGTTGGAAGCTACTAGTCTTTATGCAGAGAATTTCGATAGTTTACAAAATTTCGTTACATGTTTAAATGACGATGATCGAAGTATTTCTGAGTGCAAGGAACTAATACAAATTCCAAATTTATAAATTGAGTTGTACTTTTTCAGAAACTCTTTAGAAATTCTAGATTTATATAGATTTGAAGATTGGCGTTGTCTGCTATTAGTACCTTCTTAGCAATTTAATTTTTCTGTCTTAATCTAAGAAATACATCAGATAAACAGGTATTCATAATAAAGTAAAGGAAAGTAACGCTAGATAGTAAAGAAAATAAAATCGATACCTGTGGCCTAAAAAATCGAGAAATTTTAGAAATTCCAAGGATTAATTATTGCAATAAAATACCACAAAACTTTACGATCACTAAATCACTACAACTGTATCCGTAGAGTAAGACCGGAAAGAACGAATTTCTTCTTGCACCAGAACAACGCCAGACCGCGTTGCAGTAACGAAACGATGAAGACAGTGACAAGCCTGAAATTGACAGTCCTGATTTGGCATCTTCAAATTTCAGGTTGTTTTTAATATTACAGGAGCTATTGAAAGGTCAAAATTTTTCATCAGACACTAAAGTTGGAGTTGATGTTCGCAATTGGATCGACAGTAAATAAGAAAGTTTTTTCATGGACGGAATGAAGATATGGATTCAGCGTTTGGAGGAATGTGTAGCACTAAGTGGAAAATTATGTACATTAGTAGTACAATAAATTTACTTTATTTTGAAACTGATTTCGTTATTTTATCTCTCCTTATTTTTAATTGATGAAGTTACTTTATATACAATATGTAGCATTGAAATATTGTTAGATTTATTCACCTTATATTTTGTATTTTGGACGAAACTGAATGCGTCGTATAACAAAAACATGTGTGATTAATAGATAAGAATATGCATGTATTCATAGAGACGAGAGTGTTATTGACAAGACACTCAAGTACTTATTATTTACTTAATCCTGTAAACTCTTGTCTCTTCGGTGTCGAGTTATACTCAAGTGCCGTTATCAAGAAGAGAAAACCATGTTCGGCGTCTGCTTAAATTATATAAATAAAAATGTAGAGTTTCAAATAAAATATTTAATGGTCATTTTGTTTTAATTCATAAAACCAAAATAATAAGTAGTAAACATTCGTGATTCTTTGGCACCTGGATATACAAGTTACATATAAAAAATTAGAGCAGTAATTTTTTTTCCCTGTAATCAAGTTATAGCAATTTTTTTTAGAAAATCATGAAATATATTACATATTAGAGGCAAAAGGTTCGAAAAGAAAACGAGATACTCGGAGTTCTAGAAAGCACATTAATTCACTTACATATTAAGTAAGGATTCTGTTGTAGAGTGTACAGTAATGATTTGTCAGGAAGTGATACTCAACCACCAGCACGATATATCGGAATAAACTTAGTATTAAATTCTAATTCTGCCATATTTTTATGGTGATATGTGGAGTTAATTTCTATCTAAGTGGAAAATTCTCAACTGTATACAATGCAACCCTATATTTATTTCTGCAATAACTAAACATATCTGAAATTTTGGTTTATATGCGAACAATTTTTGACGGTAGTGTTTCCTTCAAAACGACAATTTGTCGCTAGGTTGAGAAATAAACGTGCTAATATGAGCAACTAACATGACGTATGACCATCATGATAATCAGAAACTGAAACAACTCCAGAAATAATCAATAAAATTAATGATATTGCTTCGTATGACTGAATTTGGCATTCAGGACATAGATAGTATTGTGAGCATATCTATTGAATTCGTTCATCGTATTTTCTAGGTAGAATTGGTCTCGTCTAAACTATCAATTGGGCACCGCATATCTTGGATTGTGATTAAACACATGTGATTTTTAGCAGAATCTTTGCTATGGTTGATGAAATCTAGATTCAGCTCTATCTTCGTAAATTTTCCAAGCTTTCTTATCCTTCTTCTCCCCACCACGGAAAGACAAGACATTTCCATTTAGATGCAAGGGGTTCGAAGGAGTTAATTTTCTTGTAAAAAGCAAAACGTGAAAGGAACAATATTGTTACCACCTGTATCGTTCGAGTAGTAAAAATGCAATTTCTTAAAAGCAACATAGAATGGGCCATACAAAAGCCACGTCAATCAAGTTCAAGCAAAAAATATAATCAGTTGAGATTTCACGTTGTGCCTCATCCAGTCTATTATTCGTCACATCTAGCACCAAGTGACTTATTGTCTTGAAAGGATAATGTAAGTATCATTATAACCGCAAATATGTATATTATATAGCCCTTATATACTTATTTTTTGTACAATCTCGTAATTACTTGGCTGGAAATACAACGTAATAAAACGACTGAGTTTTTTTAATCGACGCTACGTCAAATCATGCATCCGTCCGCAAACTTCTTCATATTCATCTTGTAACAGAAATAGTCCGCTTCGAATAAAAGGAATGCTGGTGTTTTTTTCTAAAATCTCCACATAGTTACATACATATATACGTACAGGTTCACTAACCTTTTACATAGATATCCGACACGATTCTGAACATGTAGGTAAAACATTTTTACATTATGTATAATATTACATATTAAAATGCAGTACACGCTCCTATATGATATAATATGTATTTAAAAATAAAACTCTGGGATTTGAATAATTCATGCGCCTGTCAGACGTAGAAATGTTGTTGACTATATGGTGACTTAATGATTACTTTGAAATAAGACAGCTTAAGGTGTAGTGATTGTTAAAGAAGAATCATATCTAGAACTTTTTGTGGCCAATAATGATCATTAATGACATAATTTAGAACATTCCTGAACTTTTGTATATATTAACCACAAAGCTTAGGCAATTGATCTATCAATGTATATTTTGTATAAGGGTTGATCACCCTGTTCCAGTCTAATCGCTTTGATATTATAACATATATTCTGTATAGGTAGCCTACATTGTCTCAACGGACAATATAATGGAATATCCTGACAATGTTAAGTACAAGCATAAAGCAAAATTTGCCGATAAAATTTTTGTCCGGTGCGCAATTTCTACGAAGGGTATATCCTAACCTTTTGTGGGAAGAGTAAGAGGCGAAGCTTTGAACAGTCAGAGCTATATTAATATCAGTCTTTCCAAATTGCTTCAATGCATCAAGAAATATAATGCTAATATAATATTTGGCATCGCGCCATTACTCAGAGACCCAAGAGATACCCAAAGCTGGCTTCGATAACATCATACACGTTTTGTTTACAAAAATAACAAATTTACCTCGGATTTATTCAATAAGAATTTTTGGGCTCTATTGTCATGCGTTGGAAGCACAAAAGTAACAAATAAGACAGCGAATTTACGTAAAACTGATGAAATTTATTTGGAGTCCGTCCAGCGCCTGATGAGAGACATCCGCGTAAATTTGCGTATGGTAGAAGTGAATGGGCAACTTCACGTAATTCAATAATGTAGTTTAGTTAAGTATAAAGTTTTACTTTATGATAACTAATAAGTGTATGAATAAATTTGATCGTTAAAATAATCATATTTTGTGCCAAAACTTTTAGAACATACGTTATATAGATCTCGGTTTCCGGGTTGGAACCGCGTCGAGTTAGGCGTAATTGCCACCGTTTCGTCCACTGTTTCAAGGGACATCTTCAGGGCTGTACATAGATGTTCGTCGTTTCGCAGAACCTTTCTTCAAGTCGAAAAATCACATGCCCTCTCGACGGCCGTTCACATTCGGAAATTCCGGTATAGAAAGTGCCCTCATAAAACTCCCAGATATCATTGCAGACCCTATCAGACACCAAACTTCAGCTATTCTTCGACGTGCCAAACCTCCTAGACCGAACGTACAGAAATCAGAAATATCTGCCCTAAAAACTCTCAGAACGAACCCCAACATTGTAATATTAAATGCGGACAAAGGGAACGCAACAGTTTTACTCAACAACAATGTCTATCAGGAGAAAATAGACACCCTACTCCAAGACGATTCTTATCGCCTCTTGAAGCGGGACCCTACGGCCCGGTAGAATGTTCTGTAAGAGATCTCATCAAACGATCATCTATCCCGGGGACATACAAAAATCTCATATCCCAAGACACTCCAAGCCGCCGAGATTATATGGATTACCTAAAATTCACAAACTCAACGTGCCTCTTCGCCCCATTGTCAGCGCTATCGACAGCACCGCCTACAAATTAGCCAAATATTTATCTAACACGTTCAAACAGTACACTGATGACAGTAACTTTGCGATTAAAAATTCTCAACATTTTGTAACTCGTTTACAGGATTTTTCCTTAGACGCTAGTGATTTACTAGTTAGTTTTGACGTTGAATCTCTTTCCACGAAGGTCCAGATCCCGGACTATCCCGGATCCCGGAGTGTCTATCATCTCCGACATTATAGCCGCCCACGGCAAACAGAATGATATATCCGAACTCGTAAATATGTGCCTCACTTCCACGTACTTCCAATTTCGAGGTAGTTCTATGAACAAGTGTCGGGAGCCGCTATAGTTTCCCCCTTATTCCCGGTTGTCGCTAACATTTTTATGGAAGCGTACGAACAACAGGTCTTAAGGTCCTTTCATTTAAAACCTAAATGTTGGATTAGATATGTAGACGATACGTTCGTTATCTGGCCACATGGGCGGCAGTTTTTAGATGAATTTTTACTTTTTCTAAACTCCCAACACCGTGACATTCGCTTTACCATGAAGGTGGAATCAGACGGAAGTGTCCAGTTTTTAGACGTCTTAGTGACCCGCAATATCAATGGCAAACTGGGCCACACTGTTTACAGGAAACCGACTCATACGGACCGATATCTGAACGGGTTTTCCCATCATCACTCGGCACACAAACAAGCGGTCATCAATACTCTTGTACATCGGGCGTTTTCTATCTCAGAACCTAAGGCACCACCCTCCGAACTTAAGCATGTTTCTAACATCCTACTCCAGAATAATTATTACGCCCACGACATACACCGTACTATAGTGAGACATCGTAACCTCAAACCTCGAAGTGAACCCGATTCTAACATCAGCACCGCCTTCTTACCGTATATTCAAGGTATCACCGATCATATAGGAAAGGTTCTACATAGAAATAAAATCAAAACTGTCTTCAGACCCCATTCTAAAGTTTCGGGCCTCTTACCCTCGGTTAAAGACAAAATATCTCCGCTCCAAGCACAAGGAGTTTATCGCATTCCGTGTTCGTGTGGCAGTGTGTACATTGGCGAAGCTAAGCGGCCAGTCGGCGTGCGTGTGTTCGAACATGAACGTTGTACTAGACTGTTACATATAGCCGGTTCAGCGCTGGCGGAACACAAACTCAACTCCGGTCATCAAATTCTATTCAAAGATGTCAAGCTTCTTTCCCGTGAATCGCATTATTCCCTAGGAAAATCCGTGAGTCTATTGAAATTTACAAACATCCCCGCAATCTCAATAGAGACGATGGCTATACGTTACATCCGACGTGGCAAACTCTACTGAACTCTACTAAGAATCACCACGTCCATACGACGCATGCCATTGGCTCATTGTCCCCAGCCAATAGCAGGCCACCATCGGACCCGGTCCCCCCTATATAAGTTTACCGGTCTCTGCCATAGCATTCTTCAAGCTACTGCGAAACGACGAACATCTACGTACAGCCCTGAAGATGTCCTTTGAAACAGTGGTCTAAACGTTGGCAATTACGCCTAACTCGACGCGGTTCCAACCCGGAAACCGAGATCTACATCTACAGAACGACCGCGGAAACCAACACCTACATTTAACATACGTTATGCTTAATACATAAATAACTAATATCATCTTTTAATCCATGCATTTGTATCACTACTGATTGATGCTGATCAAATGAATTTGAGGAACTTTACAAACGATGTTCTGTGAGTGGCGATAATAAACTAGTTTATCAAATTCTTACACATCTATATGAAGCTTGGAAAGGTGAATGGAGAGAAATTACCGAAAACATGAGTTTTACCCACTCTAGTAGAAAATGCCGCCGTACCTGGAAAACTAGGTTCGGCAGCATTACCCTCTAAAGAAACTTCGTCAATGGATCCCAACCTTATAGGTGAATGACTCAGAAATATTTAAAATAATATGCCTGTCGACAGAGATTTTGCTAGAGGTATTAAAAGAGAAATTAGGGATACCTTTTTTGGCTTCGCGCAGAATTCGCAAAGGTAATTTCCTTTTTCTATTGAAGAAATCGATTCGGCCATTGGTGCGTTCAAGTTAAGAAAGGCTCCTGGTGTTGACAATGTCTTTCTTGAATTTATCAAAAATTTTGGAATGGTTGTCCGAGAATGATTGAGAAGCTTTTATAGCAATATCTTAGATTCTGGAGACATCTCTAACATTTTACAGAAAGCAAAAATTCTAGCAATATTAAAACCTGGTAAGTCCCCGGAAGATCCTGGTAGCTATAGACCTATAGCTCTCTTGTTTGTTTGCTAGAAATTTCTAGACTGACTTATCTGCGATAGAATAGCGTCCACCGCCAACAAGATAATTAATGAGATTAATAAGGTGCAGTCCGGTTTCAGAACTGGAAGGAACTACTGTGACGAAGTCTTGACGTTAACAGCGAACCTTTAAATAGGTTTTCAGAAGGGTCTCAAATCATCCGCTGCTTTTATCGATCTCTCCAATGCCTATGACACAGTATAGAATACTGTCAATAAAATCATCCCATGTGCCAAATTAAGCAAACAATCTAGAATGTCCTGAGTAATTGCCGAATCGTAGTCTGGCTAAACAATATAACTAGTAATGGCAAAAATATAATGGTCTTCCTCAAGGATTAGTTTTGGCTCCTCTAATGTTCAACATTTACACCAATTATCTTCCACCCACAAAATCGCGAAAATTTCTATATGCCGATAACCTGATTTTATGCACCCAAACCCAGAATTTAGAAGATGGAGCATTACAACTTGCTAAAGATCTGCAAGCTTTAGATGAATGTCGTAAGAAATGGATCTTACAACCAAATCCTTTAAAATCCGAATAATGTGCATTTCATTTGTGTTATCGTATCTACACAACCCCCACCCTGAATATCTTGGCGTAGCGTTAGACTGGTCTCCGAGATTAAAGCAGTACCTTTAATGGGGAGCGAATGGAGAGACCCTGTGAACGGCACCCGTTGTACTGGCTTGCTCTCCTGCCGACCACTGTGCTGCTGTTTGGTATCAAAGCTCTTAAGCCAAGCTAGTAGATTTTCAACTTAATAATACAATGAGGATCGTCACATGTACTGTTAAATCCAATACTAGTCCCTGGTTACCGATTCTTTCTAACATTACCCCGACGGTTATCAGATGTCTCGCTGCAGCACAGACTGGACGGGCTAATTATTACAACAAAATTAATATTCCCATTCACAATGGATTGGAGAGCTTCTTCAGGATCCGACTGAAATCTAGGAGACCAATTTGGCTGGATACGGTAGTTCAGCATCCCATTAATTGAATGATTGCTGGATAGCCCTCCTCGAACAGCACTCTGAGTTGAGGAATAGAGATTTGTTATCTTATCCGTCAAAATCTCTGTCGGGCATAACCTTTCCACGTAGGCAATGGTCTCAATTAAATAGATTTCGCACAGGCCATGGAAGATGTAACTCAATGCTATATAAATGTAAACTAGCAGATACTAGACTTTTCGACTGCGGAAATGTGGAACAAACTATGATCCCGCACAGACCACATTGTAAACAACTGCCCCAGAAGAAGTTTCCCTGGTGACATCCATAAGCTGAGCAAGGCAACTCCTCCAGCTCTGGACTGGACTGGTTGAAAAATTTAGTTATTAATGTATAAATTAGTTTTATGACCCTTTTTTGCCTTAAAACTTATTTATACACCAATATCTAAATTTTAATTCAAAATAAATAAACAAATGTTTTCTTGCAAAAATCCTGATTACAGTCACATATTTATTTAAAAAATTACAAGCGTTAATTCTTTCCTTCTCGTTAGTGTTTTTTAAATAAAAATTTTGACACACGTTTTATTGTCTTTAATTTAATTTAAGAATTAAAAAATAATTTCATCTTACGGCTTTAATAAAACTTTGGTATCTAACAGTGCCATAATTTTTTAACAGAACGTGTACGGACAGATAGTACAAAGACAAAATGTTTTCCTGATACTGCAGGAATCATCTAAATATACATAAAAGCTCAGCAATACCATAACATTACATCATAAATCTTCATAATATGAATAATCGAGAAAGAAGAATAATCCACCATTACCGATACCAACTTACCGTGCATTTTTTTACAGAGAAACTAAATATCTCCTGTTATCTACCATACTTCACTATTACTCACTTTCCCCTACTTAACATTTAAACAATCTAAAAAAGAACTCCCCAAAAGAGCAAATTAGCGAACACCTAGAGACGACCAAAAGGTGCAAAGTGGTGGGACAACAAGGTATCACGAGTAGGCGTTGCGAATTGGGAAATATGAATGAAACTACTTGAAAGTGGGGGTATTCCACGGCACACTACGATCATACCTGCGCACCGCTATATCCCAGATTTCAGCGTCGCTCCGCAGGAGCGCTTCGGAAAGCGTACAGCCGACCGAGGATCAGTTTTGGTCCATTTGCAGAGCGCAGAGTTTCGGAAAAATCGTGCCGCATTCTGAGAGGGTCTACATGGAATTATGTTACGCGAAGTATGTTCGCTTTTAGAAATATTATTAAAGAAGTAGATGTTTCTAAGAAACTTTATTTAAATTATTCAAAAGAATATTGTTCCTTTTTTTTAATAAATAAAATTTTACGGTGATCAGCAAATAGACAAAAACATTAACAGAGAATCAGTACTGTTATGGTATTATACACTACTATGCTAAATATTGTGGAAGACTGGTGAATATTTACTTCGTTAAAATTTATGTTTAAATATTTTAATTTATCTTTGAGGATCACAGCTAGTTCAGAGAGTGTTTTTTTATTTAATATGTGTATGAACTTTATGGAACAATTAACAAATGTCTTCGTAAAATTGTAAGTACTTCTAACTAGATATTTTTTTAATTTTCAAATGTAAATTTATACTTCATACTATTCTCGTATGTAATCTGTAATTTCAGGGCTTTAGTAAAGATACTCTTACATATGTTACATACACATATATTATATCATTAAGAGTTGTTTTCCCTTAATATTACTTGCTAACATATTCTGCATTGTTTAATTATTTTATAGACTTGTTCTTGTTTTACATGTAAACAAAAAATACGTTTATTTGCGATACTTACTATTAGGTGTTATCATTACATCCCATATTATTTGAAAAACAAAACCATAAATATTAGCTTTTTTATTATCCCTTTAATAATAAGAGAAAGTAATTATTAAAACGTTAATGGGAGTGGTTGCAGATATGCAAATTAACAGAAATTTAAATATCATGAAAGCTTTAGATTTCAATATAAATATTAGTTAGAAACGTATAAACTTCTGACGTACAAGTAAATTCCATATTTTCGAATAACAGTGTTACAGTTATCAATTCTATTTACCATTCCTATTCTTAAATTATTATACTAAATCCTAATTCTTTAAATATTCATATTACACTATTTTTATTTGCTGTAAACATCTTCAATTGTATAGGGTACAATGTATGACATTTAATGATTTAACGTTAAAGTTAATACGCTTTATGTTTAATTTATCCTGTTCGTACATATGACATATTTTTCATTTTAAAATTTGTTCCATCAAATTCATGTAGAAAATTTACTTTTTCCTATTAAATGTCTTAGGCTGAAAATAGTCATTTCGAAAATATGTTTTTCTTTTGAAAATTCTATCGCAGAAGTAGGAGTTTCTTAAATATTCTATTTCAATTATTTAAGAAGTAAATGTTTGAGTAAAATTGTGAATAATAAATCTTTCTTAATTTTCCTATTAACGTGTTAGTGTTTATACTATTTTCGCATATAATCTTTTATAACTTCCAGGATTTTAATATTTGTTGAATTCTTTTTAAGTTCGGCCAGTTCAATCTTTTTGTAATGTCTCAATCAGTAATAAATAGAATTCCTTCAAAATTAATTAAAACCATTTTCTTGAATGTACATATATACATATAATAGCATTAAGGAAAGCATTATTTTTTTATTATTTTTACTCTGTAAAATATTCTACAATATTTAACAATTTTGTGTGCTCACGGATGCTTATATCGAAATAACAAATACATGAGCAATTATTTATTTCTATATTTATTTGTGACGCTTGTTTTAGGTATTCATACTTTATCCTACCCATATTATTATGGTAGGATATATGATAACAAAACTCTAAAAAAAACTCTTTATTATTATCCTTTTAATAATAAGGGAAAGTACGTCTTTCAACACGTAAAGGAAGAGGCTACTAATGTGATATATTACTTCGTATAGTCGAAACTTCTTCAACTTCTAATTTAAATAGAATTTAGAAATATGTACTATTTTGACACACAAATAAATTGCATGTTTGTAAATGATAATGTTACAATTACCAATTCTAATATAAAATATTAATAAAATTACAAATTATGTGTATGAACTATTGAGAAAAGTGAAGTGCATAGTGAAGATATATTCCAAGCAGTTTACTAATAATCAATTTATCGAAATGTATCCAGAAGAACAAATTGCATTGAATATCATTACTTTTCACAAGATAGTGTTAGAATAATGAAGAAAATACTTATATTTCTGTACGGCATCTATTTCAACTACTAGGTAAGCGCCACTTTACAATTATTCTCTTCTTTAACTCTGATAGGACACGCTACGCTTACACCTTCGTAAAGTTTAAGTTATCCATCAATTTCACCCCCAAAAAATAATATGTTTTTACAATGAATCCAGTTTCGTTAGTGGTATAATGACCACGTGCTTAATAACATTGATCAACAAAATATTACTTTCTATTCCGATAAAGCATGGTTTCACCTGTTTGATTATGTTATTAAAAAGTTTTAAAAAAGGTCGTGAACTTGATAAGATCAAGAAATTTTTACGGTGTAAAATGTTAGGTGTATTTCATCTCAGGGTGATTTTTCCGAAACCTCATTGTGTTAATTGTATGGTTCTCATTACTATTACTTTGAGTTAGCTTTTCTTTTTTCTGTTTAGATTTTTAAATTTGACTTCGCTATTTTAAATTTCATACATTTCTCAGTGGCTACTCAAAAACTTAGTACCTATTATTCTATGGAATGCACAATTGGTTAAATCACAACGCAGATATCATTCTGATTTGCGAGACCTGCTGTAAAGATTCAGATTCAATTCACTTTAGAGGTTTTATTATGCATAGGGTTGATCGCAGTGATAGACATGGTGGTACAGCCATTTTATTTAATGAATTAATAAGATCTTTCGTTTACAAATAGGCTGAAAAACGTGATTATTGTTATCTGCTATTACTGAAAAATGTCGTACAGAAAAGTTGACGTTATGTTGGCTGGTCTACATATAATCCACTTAATTTAATCGATGCACCATTGCAACCTGTTAAAATTTGTGCTCGTGTGGCAATGTCAAGACAACGAATTATTGAGCCAATATTCTTTCAAGAAACAATTAATACCCAAAAGTACGAAACCATTGTTCATTTATAAATCAGTTAGATAACATGAGGTTAACTTATGATTATTCCTAAAAGGTTTCTGCCACACCATACATTCCACATTCTAATTATGAATTATTTACATTAATTTTTCCTAGACCGCTTGATAAGTGCAGATTTAGGAGTTGATCGCCTGATTCGTCTTTTAATTAGTTCTTATTCCTTTTGTTGAGGATACATTTAATATCCTTTCATAATATTTTAACTTCAAACATTTTCTTGTTAAATATAAGTAGATATTGGATATAGAATTCAAACATAATATTTTCAATTTTATTAATTTTAACGTCCATTTTCGAGTTTAAACCACTGTATAACATAATTTTAATAACACGTTCAAAGCTTTCTTTAAATTCTAAGAAAGCGATATTGTTTACACTTACGAATTTATTTATTACTTACTATAATTTAGACCACTACCACTCGTTTTATTACCTATGGTTATTAATATTCGGGATATTTTTCCAAATTATTTATTGCTATACATCAAACCGCTTCTTTATTGCTTAGGGGTATTATTGAACGATTTCAATAGACGATATTTAATATGGCCATTCATTATTAACTTAGAGTTCCATTACTGTACAAAATAATTAACCGGAACTACTTAGGGTTATGACACCTACTAATACTTAATTAGTAATGATATTTTATTTATTTATTAGTAACTATCTTAAACCTCGGATATTGTTGCTTGTTGGCATAATTTCTACGAAGTAAGAACAATTTCCCGTTATGACGCCAAACAATACCCAGTGTAACCAATCCGCGCAAGTAAATAGGTAATAGTTATAATTTTTACCTACTTGTAAAACAGTACAGAATCAACTCAACATCAGTACAAGACACAATCTTCTTCAAAATATCATATTATTAAGTTAACAGGACTTTTATGTTAGTATAAATCGTTGTAGATCCAAAATAAATGTATATAGTGTAAATAAATATATTTAGATGAAATTACTATTATTCGTTTATCAAACAGTCACCGAAGATTTATATAGTAAAGTGTATACAGTCTTATAACACGTGCGTCTTATAACCGTATGAAAAAAGAACATTTTTTCCTGATTTATGAGATTATTATAATGTCTAATTTCGACTCTTTAATATTGTAAAAAATGTAGGGCATAACTGGCAACTTATTTTAAAACATTATTTATTTATTGTAGTTTTGAAAATAGTATCATACTTGCCATGTGTTACTTTAGAAAAAATGATATATTTTTTTTTACTGGGAAAGGAGCTCATCGTGAAATTATTATAATACATAATAAGGAATTTGAATAAAAAACAGTTTTTAATAGTAAGGGTATTTATTTAAAACTAAATAAAACAAATAATAATTACAGAATGCGTTCAAATTGTATTCAAATTATAAAGGATCTTGTTATTCGTCTTGCACTCGCGGCGACATTTATTTGTTCTGCGCATTCATTAATACGTTGTCTGAGTTCATTGAAATTATTTATTGGTTTAGCATAGACCTTCTCTTTTATGCAACCCCAGTAAAAAAAATCTAGTGGATTTAAATCCGAAGACTTGAAAAACTCATGTGAGCAGTCGATTTTCTCGAAATTTATAAAAGAGCCATTATCTCTAAAACTAACATATTTTTACTGATATCATATTTAGTTATTCTGGCTAGTTATGAGCTGACCTATCAACCTGCCTAAGAATAACGTTGACTTTTGGGACACCTGTATTTAAAAAAAAAACGAATACATCAACAGAATACTATTTTTGTGTTTGCTATATGTACCTATATAAGGTATTTATATTATATTCTACCCATATTATGTACTTGGGAGAGAACAACTATAAAAAATAACTTTACTATTATCCATCTGCTAATAAGAGGAAGAGATAACCAAAACATAAGCGAAAAGGTTATTAATTTTAAAAATTAACAAAAAAATTAGACTGAGTGTTCTTGACACAGAAACTGGCCTTTTTATGGATAAATAAATTCAATTCACTAAAGTTATAATATTAGAGTTATCAATTTTATTTACCATTCCTTCTCTTATATTATAGGAAAAAAATCGACATGTAATTATAAAAAAAGAACCCGGTATATATGTACTTTTATGTAGTACCCTCCACAATTAGAATATTTTTTTCACATTTTCTTATGTACCCATTAAAAATATTCGGATAATATATACATACATATTATGCAAAATCGAAATTAATATTCCAACAGTCAAAGGAAACATATTAACAAAACAAGTGCCGTGTAAAAATTTCGGTGGTATTGATGATATATTGCATTTATTATTATAGAACATACACGATTCTATTGTTTAGGTACGAGTCCGTTTAATAAACCGTTGTTTCGCTGCAGGAACATTTCGGGGTACCTTAAAAACAACTAGAGCGGTACTATTTTTAGATACGAAATTGTAAATTATATCCCTATTTCATTAGCTTCGATTCCCACGAAAGCAACAGATGAAACACAGAAAGTATTTTGTTATAAGAAAGGAACATGTGATGCATTTGATAGTAGGTAGAGATAGTATATTTTACACACGATCTTTCTAATTATTTGATTGATCACATCGTAAAAAATTAGGATACACAACACAACTTATAACTACTGACATTTGAGAATATTAGAACTAATTTTCAAACAAATAACATACGCAGCGTTTCTAATTTCAATTTCATATAGTGTTTACGTAATAATTCCGTCGCACTGAAATACCCAGATGATACGCCACCGAAATATAATTAGACCTTATTCTCATGCTTTACAATAATTTAAATAACGTGCCTTTCAATAATGAGTAATCTCCTAAAAGATATTAGTATATTAATACGATCTGCACCCAGAAATGTGTTTTCCTAAAACTAAAGTTAAATCTTGGGGAGAATATTGAAACACACTTTCTAGATTGTGTAGGTACAAATTTTATAGTAATGTAGGTCTTCTGTAATAAGAATTTCTAGTTGTCACGCAAGATGCGATTGGCCAAATGTTACGTATTCAGCGTGGTATGGAAGTTTGGATATTTAATCAAAGGGGTGTAAACAAATTTGTCGCTTTTTAGATATTAATTTTATTGGCTGACTCCAAAGAAAACGTGGGCAGCTAAAGTCGTAAGCCGCGTCGAAATAAAAGGAATGGGTAGGGGAAATTGTAAGTGCTGTCAGGGAGAGACAGTTTCAATATCTATAACAGAATGCGTGGCGTACTATAAGTCATAATAAAAGATATACAGTAGTGTATCAAGAAATTGAGATAATTCTGATTATTAGAGTCCGGATTATATGCAAAATTTGCTTTTTTTAATTGCCTTATTTCATTCAACAAACATTAAATAAACCAAGAAAACTCATAATTTTCTTTATATATCTTTTAATAACAAAATTATTCTGTTTTCTGGGTTTATTTAATGTTTTTTTAATGAAATAAGGCAGTTAAAAAAGCATATTTTGCATATAATCCGGACTCTAATGATTATCATCCCACGCGAAAGAAATGACAATTGAAGAAAAAGAAGAAGAATTTCCGATATAACGTTAGCGTAACATCGTTAAAAACGTAAAATTTGAATCTGTTTAAAATGTACTCTCCCGGTAACTCATTATTCAGCATGTGTTGGCATGCAAACGATATTTTTTCAGGGGAATTTAATAGTGACGGGTTTATATACAGTGCATTTTTCTTTCTTATTTTTGTTGCGCGTGTTTATGTATGTAATTCAAATGAATTTTTTTAAGCTTATTTTTTTATTTTGTGCTGTAATAAGGTTTTCCTGATATGCAAATAAAGTTATATTATTACTATATCATTTAGTTCATGGATATTCAAGTCTCTTCATTCCTTCATAAGAGAAAGCTTTATCGAACTTTTCGAAATGTGTGTTAGTTTTGGTGATTACTAAAATCTCTGGCACCGAGTCAAGCTTTTAGTTAGGAAAAAAGAAAAAAGTCTGAGGTTGTCAAATTTGCTAAATTAGCTGAATAAGGAAGCAGTTCCAAATACAGTTCAAGAATTTTTATCATTGAAACAGTCACAGTATGAACACGTGGATTATTCTCTGAAGAAAAAGCACTCGTTTCTTCTTTAAATGGGACCTTTTCCGCTGTATATAAGAATACAGTTGATCTAAACGGAATGCATAGTATTCGCTTATTGTTTTACCTTTCTGAAGATAATATAATCAAAAAGAAAAATTTCACTGTAGTCTCAAAAGTTAGTAGCCAAGTATACGGCCTTTGTCTTTTACAGAGCACTTGTACCAGTCTGGGTCCATCGTTTCGAATGTTTGTTTCATTTCAGAAGCAAATGGTATAACCAGGCTTCACAAACTGTTTCTATTCGGCACCAAAGTCCTTCCGGTCATGTATTAACTTGGCTAAACTGAGCGCTGAAACACGTTCTCGTTATCGTTTGTGGTCCAATTTCAACAAATACGACGTCCATCTTGCACGTCATCTTTCATACTCAATTAATTATGCAAAATCGACGCCATTAATCCAGATGAAATATGTAATTGTAGAGCCCTTGCAATTTCGAGCACTTTTATTTGACAGTTATCTAGCAAATACATTGGTTTGGCCACGTTTGAACTCAGCTATCCGTCTTTTAGTGGTTGCCATTGATCAAAAAAATTCGTCCCCTTAAGCAGACTCCAGCTCAGATAAGATTTCATAATTTGTTTCGTTCTCTGAAAATAAGGACTTATCACTGATCGATCAGTTCTCCACTTTTTTCATATTACAAAATAAGTTACTTTTCACACAAATAACACGCGTCGTTTCGATCGAAATGAGCGCAAATTTTTACCGTTACGTTTCGAAGGATCACCAACATGAAATAAAATAAGATCGTTTTAGTGCTGCCGTCTATTGCCAGGTGCACCAATTACTGATAGGTAATCGTAATATGTAATTTAATATATTTTTCAATAACTATTCTATTGTTGTCAACAGATAGAGAACTAAAAATATGTATTTAGATAGGCTTTTTTTTTTATGTTTCACCCTCTAAGTCACAATAACAAAAAGAATAGTTTTGTTCCATCTTGCTTTTAGTTTCGTTCAGTTGTCGATCGTTATGTACGTTCGATACAATTTACATTTATGTCTTTGATTAAAGACAGACCGTCGCTAAATAGGGCGTTTAACGCCTGTAGTGTACACATCTTACATATTTTTTTAATTTACCGTCTTTAAAAATTCAGAATAAGTTTTTAATAGCTGACTTATCGATCCCTTACCAAACTTATACACAATATTATCTTCTAGCATTATTATAAACATAAAAATTGCAGTGTGTGTTTACAATAGCGGTCTTTTGAACTCTGTTTCATATTACAAAATAAGTTAATATCCATATTAATATTATATATTTGCTACCTCTCATAACAAAAAGAAAAGATTCCTGTAATACACATAATATAATAATAGTGTCCCCGCACTAGCCTTACGGCTTTTGAGATAGTAACATGGTAGGCTTATTATAACTTTACCACTATTATTACCACAGAGTTTTACCTTCATGTACTCATTTTTGGTCAGTCTAAGTCGAATTGAAACCGAAAATATGCTATCGACATTACTGGCTAGACCAGGGTTTGAACCTGATCCATACAGATTCATTGTCTAGTGATCTACACCCACTAGACCAACACGGTCCTACATGTAATATACATTAATTTTGATCTTACTATGTGCCCTCACAAACAATAGTTCAGAGCTTGACTAAATCATGGGTATATATGTGGACAGTTATTACCATAATAAAACAACAAATGTATGTATAATAAGAATAACAAGAGAGAGTTAATTAACAATAACCCAAAACAGAACAAGAAGCTTCATATATGCATATATGACAAACTTTCTGTACGATAAAACCGCAATGTATTATAGTAATAATAAGTACGAGTTTAAAAAGCAACTAACAAATCAAGAACAAAATATTGCAAAAATCTACATAAGGCTTTCGAGCCACAAAAATTAATGTATAAAAAGGTCAGTACGTCAATGACCAATTAGATAATTAAGGCAAAATAGGTATATAATTGACTCAAAAGTAACAACTGGACATGAATTAAAGACTCACCCAGTATAGTAAGCTGTATAAAAAACTAAATTGTGCACTAATAAACTATGCCTTAACGGCAATAATTGACTACTTACGTTAAATTGAGTAATTTATAAATTTGTTAAATATAATACAAAAATTAAATGATCTCAGTTTACAACTATATATAATAAAAAAAATAGAACAATGAAAATATACTATAATTTTTCTGACATGCGTTGGTCTATACCTTTCTGCAAAATGAATGAATTTACAAAAGTTTTGAAATTATTCTTATGAGAACGAATGATAATTAACAAATACATAATCGGGCATGGTCCTAGTACGACATGGAAAATTTAGATAACCCTGTATATGCAAATTTATGTATATTGTTATCTTAAATTTTACTAAAGAACCATATACACACAAAAAACATTAATGAATCTAATCTACAAATCCTTTGTACAATTTACATTAAACAGTTCGTTGTAAAGAGTTGAAATAAACTGCCTGCAGTCTTTAGGTAAAATTGAGAACAACAGTTTCTACCTTGCGATATTCACAATGTGCGTGATATCGAAATGCTCGCCAGATGGTTGAACTATCTATCCACCTTGGACATGAAATATGTGCTTGTAAACTTAATCTGGTGCTAACAAAAGTACCTCGTCCTAACAAAAAGAACCTCTACTGGCACTAGCAAACATAGCCTCTACAGGAACTCGAAACGCAGCCTCTACAGGCACCTTAATGAATAGTAAAAGATTAAAGAGAATTCGAACCTACGGTCACGTGCATATATCACTTGAGAATTTTCTTTAAATCCGTCGAATCTAACGTTAAACAATAGTTAATAAGATTTGAAATAATACTAAGATTTTAATATTTAATTGCTTGAGTAATAAATACTTCAATTGCAGGCTTAGCCTAAATAATTTGATAAGCAATTTATCTAAGATCTTTGATAAATCTCACATCGAGATTCTTGTACCGTCAGTATACTAATTAGTTATGAAGTACAAAAAAATGTATCCACAACTTTTAAATCGTAACAAAGAAAAGTAAACAATGAAAATATATTATAAATTCTAGACATACTTTGGTCTATATGAAACTACGAAGTGATAATTAATATTCATAATTTAGAAAGCTTCTTACGTTATCAACAATTAATTGAATAAAAATAATAAATTTGACATAACCCTAGTACGTAATGAAATATCGATTACCCTGTATCCACTAAAATTAGAGGTATCGATTACTTAAATTTTACAAAATGAAATACATACAGAAAAAATGAATGACTCGAATTTACAATTGCCTTATACAATAGACAATAATAATTCTTTCGGAGTAAGTTACTTTTGACTGTCTGTAGGCTTCCAAGGAAAAATAGATGCACAATTCATACCTTAATATCTCGATTAAATAACGCCCACGTGCTTCATTTAATCTCGTACTAGAAAAAGTATCCTATAGTTGTACTAACCTCGTGCTTCATTTATCATCTTATTAGAAAAAGTACCATAAACAATGGCAAATATAGCAAAAACAATGTAACGAAACAATATCATAATGAAAGAGACAATGTCTTTAGACAAGGACATGGTATAAATAAACTCACCTAATAAGATCGAGTTAAAATCAAGTGCATGCCTAGCTAAGCATGTACTACATACAGGACACACTATCGACTTCGACGATACAAGGACAATAGCTCGAAGTACGAATTTAACGTACAGAATAATAAGAGAGGCTGTAAAAATTGAGAAACGACAAAATTGTATGAATAAACGTGACGATGGACAGCGGTTGCCTGGCACATGGAAGTCCATCTTGTTCAATAGACAGAGTACGCATACGCGACGTAATCATAATAACTTACCAGTAACACCAACACGGACCGAACACAATCGATCGACCAATAGCCGCAAGCGACAGAACAACCGACAGACCAATCACAAAGAGCCAGACACGTGTCCCAACTACTACAGAACCATATAATACGAGCGGCAGAGGAAATCGACGCACTCTTAAAGTTACAACTAGAAGATCCTCTAGAAAAGGTGAAAGTGATGTCACCCAAGCGTCAAGAAGAGAGTTGTCCTTCTCAGGACAAAATCACCCAAACGCGGCGAAATATCCAGAAGAACACCATTTCATATATATATATATATATATATATATATATATAAATATATATATATAATATATATACTTTGAAGTAAACCAGACCTTTAATCGCCGACTTATTAAGTTTACCTTATATATATATATATATATATATATATATATATATAAGGTAAACTTAATAAGTCGGCGATTAAAGGTCTGGTTTACTTCAAAGTATATATATTTAAAACAACCCTACATGTTTCGCCAACGGTTATATTTTGTATTCCCTTGACAAAGGCGTTTGCCGAAACATGTAGGGTTATTTTAAATATATATACTTTGAAGTAAACCAGACCTTTAATCGCCGACTTATTAAGTTTACCTTATCATACCAAGGTCACGAAGATATTATATTTATATATATATATATATATATATATATATATATATATTTATATATATGTATATATATATTAAGCTGGTTCTGTCTTCAGTTTATTATTTATGTGAATAAACAATCTTTGTGAATATTTCAAGTTTAAATTTGAAATATTATATCTTATTATATTTAAATTATGTCTGATCGCGCCAGCTATTTTGGAATAACTTAAGTAAGGTTATCTATCATGCAGTTATTTACAATTTTAAATGTCAATTTATCTTCTAACTTATTGTTTATTATTTTGGATATTTAAATACCTACAATTTGTTTAAATTTTATTTTATCTAGAAATTCAAACCAACAATTCAAATTGGTCACGCCTTTTGCTTTTCGGCGGCAATTTTTCCAGGTAGTCATCGTGCTAAAATAAGGGAACGTGGTTTCGTAGGCAACGGAAAAAAAAGAAGGGATTAATGAAGAACCAAAGATGGTGAAGCATCGCTTTTTATTAAAAAAGCGATATCAAGATTTAAAAGGCGATTTCTAAGTTTAAAATCGCATTTAGAAGCTGAAAAATTAAGTATATTATCATTCAAAAATTTATATTACGTTGGAGTTATAAATTTACCTTTGTTTACTAAGTGCATTTACAAGTAATTGTTGATCCACAACACACAAGTATCGAGCCAATATCCTGTTACAATAATCCTTCTAATCCTTAATTTAATTTTATTATATAAGCCATCCAGTTAATTGCGCTGAACAACCTATTATCTGCCACTTAATCGGAAGATCTATACCTGTATCCAGTTCCGAATACTTCCCGATGGTCCCTATACTCAAAGCCATGGTATTTTCTGTTACTAGTTTTTCAGTGCTCATAGTTAAGTTAGAATTTACCCTATAAATAAAGCATTTTTTTGTATTGTTATTATTAATCGTAGATAGTACAGCTCCACTAAATAAAATATCACCTATTTGAATACTTAAATGTAGAGTTACTGAGCTAGTATTTTCATAGACATATTGGTTGATAATTAAGGCATGACTTACCTTAATTTGCCCTGAGATTAAGATATCATTAATATAGAGAACAGATTCCATTTTTAGGTTAATTCTTATCGATTTGCATTGATTATTATTTTAATTTCTTTCAATCCACCTAAAGGGAATTTATTTACAAACCGAATAAGCTTATTTTCCATCTTCATTCTAACCATTGTTTGTCTGTACTTGAGTACACTTGCACTCAAGAATGTTATAGCGGGGGAAAATTCAAATTGTAACGTATTTTATTATTTAAGTTTATGTTTATTAAATTGAGTTTATCTGTTCTTATTGTGTTTCCTTTTCTTACATCTCATATCTTATAATATATATATATATATATATATATATATATATATATATATATATATATAAGGTAAACTTAATAAGTCGGCGATTAAATGTCAGGTTCATTACTTCAAAGTATATATATTTAAAACAACCCTACATGTTTCGGCAATGATGCCTTTGTCAAGGGAATAAAAAATATAAATGATATAATATATATATATATATATATATATATATATATATATATATATATATATATATATGGTAAACTCAATCAGTCGGCGATTAAAGGTCTGGTTTATTACTTCAAATGTATATATTTAAAATAACCCTACATGTTTCGGCAATTATGCCTTTATCAAGGATACAAAAAATATAAATGACAGAATATAAATGTCGAGTAATTGAGTTGCTATGGTTTAAATTATTCAAAGATACATTCTAATAGTAATAATAAATCATGCCTTAGTATTCCAAAAAATAGATAGCAAGGTGTGAATATATGTGTTGTTCGCTGCTAGCAACTTGTGTCTCTTTCTGGGTATGAACTTGTGCGTAGGTTTCTGCTGGCAGCTTGCGTCTCTCTCTGGGTGCGAGGTTTTGTGTTTGTGTAAACGCGTAAGTGTTGGGCTTTGTGTGTTGGCGCGTTCGTGCGTGTGTTTAGTGAACGGTCGCGTAAATTTAGAGAGATCGGATAACCATCCGTTGCGTAGATAATAATGATGCCTTTGTCAAGGATAAAAAAAATATTTTTTATATCCTTGACAAAGGCATCATTGCCGAAGCATGTAGGGTTGTTTTAAATATATATACTTTGAAGTAATAAACCAGACCTTTAATCGCCGACTTATTAAGTTTACCATATCATACCAAGGTCACGAAAATATTATATATATATATATATATATATATATATATATATATATTTAAAAATTAATTTAAATTCGGGTAAGCGGTCTGTCAATTAAAAAACTCCTTTATTAAATAACCCTATATTTCGCAACAAAATTTGTTGCTTCTTCTGGGGATAAAAATGTAAAGTTGAAAAATAATAAAATTGACATACAATAAAAATTAAAAAAATAAATCATTTTTATTTTTATTGTACGTCAATTTTATTATTTTTCAACTCTACATTTTTATCCCCAGAAGAAGCAACAAATTTTGTTACGAAATATAGGGTTATTTAATAAAGGAGTTTTTAATTGACAGATCGCTTACCCGAATTTAAATTAATTTTTTAAAATATATTATGGTCGATAATTTCGTTTCAATTATATATATATATTTATTCAATCGACGTAACTAGACCCAGTATGTTCATGATACCAAGCCAAACCCAGTGTGTAACACATGAGTTGTTATTCAATATACGGTTTTAAACCCGTCGATTCCACCGTCTTCCCAAACCCAGTGTATAAAAGTGGTACATTTACCAAACTCAGTGATTCCCGACAGCATATACATAACCAATCCATTTGGATAGTTCTGTGCTGATTATAAAATAAGCTTAGATTTAAGGTCTTCATATTTTTTGCTTAAAAAAATACGAACAAAAATATTAATAAAAAAGTACTTACGTTTAAATATACAAATGTACGTACATGTGTACCCATATAATCAAAATAGATTGTGTTGAAGTTAACTTAGACGTTATTATTCCTAGTTATTTTACTTTCTTTACTCTATCGCTCTAGATATATCTAATAACAAATAGATAATCTGTACTTCTTTCAGTATTTTTTATATACTAATATAAGCTGGCCCTTTCAATAGGAACCTACATAAATGTCCAATTTTGTCGGTTTCGTTAAATCTTAAAACACAGCTATCTAGCTGAGATTAGAAGAGATGCAATTAAGCAAATCAAACTCTTTAAATAATTCTAAAAATAATGTATAGCCTGTTTCTGATATAAAAATAAAATAATACCGTAAACGATAAATGTAAATATTTAAATATAGACGATACTTTAATGATTTATTTACGATACAAAGAACAAAAGTGAGCTACACACTTTCATTCACATTCAATAAAGATACGCGTCAATATAATTAGAATTCTCTTGAAGGTTTACTCTAATAAAATATTTGATTAAATGTTACTACTTATTTTGTTTAAAAAATATACCAATTACAACAATAAGAATTGTTTTCTGGATATAATTGTTTCTCCTTTCGTTTTTTAGGATCAACTATTAAACTAAAAAATATTACGTTAACAAGGATGTTAATCCTTTCCTTTTTAAAAAATTGTTGGTTTTGAAAAGAACCGATTGAAACACATTGAGTCAACGTTAGCAAGAACATGTAACTTTTTAAACGCTCAATAATAACCCGTTATAAAGAATATATATCACATATCAGATTTAATAGACCAGAAAAATCTATGGTAGCTCACCATACACAGATCACAACGTGTCGGTTGAAGGGTTAAGACTTGTCAAAGCCATCAATAACACCAGAGATGTTGACGCATATGAAAGCATTCATATCGTTAAAAATAGAAGTAATACCACAGATTATATAGATGTGTCACTTGTGGTCGGCACCTTTGATGTTCTTGTAGCAGATTTTAAGTTCGCGCATGGATTCTATAATTCCTCCACTCATATGAACAAAGCCTAACTAAGACATGAATCAGAACCGAAATAAGAACGTATTCTTAAATTTATATATAAATATACGATATATGTTTGTATGATATATATTTAGGCTTTATAGTAGAAGTAATGAAAAAATTAGCTCTTATTTATTCTATATACTTAAACGAAAATTTTAAAACAAATTCAGGATTTTTATAATTAAAAAATTACACATGATTGCATATTTGAAATACATCAATTTAAATTAAATTTGCTTTTTAGAAAGTATAGTTTAAGAATTTCCAAACCTCTGAATATATAAAATATTGTACATTTAAAAGGAAATATTCAATTAGCTAATTAATAAAACCTGGATCGAAATACATGAATTCCTTTTCTATTAAATATTCCTACATTACCTGTATTTATCATATACAAATTCTTTATGGCCATAATAAATTTATAAGAATCTGTAATTACATAATCAGAAAGTGTTGTTTAAAAAAACACAATAATGTTCAATTATTACGTTTACATTATGGTCAGAAGTATTTATCTTTTTTTTTTTTCATGAAATTCAAATGGAATTTATTTATATATACAAAAGATGTTCTGAATTCGAAGTTCTATCTTAATTAAGAAACTAAGCACCATAATAATAGTATAAAAATGAACGCAACTCTAACGGTAGTTTACCATTATATTTTAATAATTATAAAAAATAAAATAGAAAAAAGGCTTTTTTGTTTAACATTTTATTAAAATAGTGCTACCATATGTTCTAATTTTCTAAATTTATAATATTTTACAGTTGTAACCATGTCTCTCTATTTAAAAATGTATGAAAAAACTTAAACCCAACACAGTCGGACACAAAAATACTTCGGAGTCATCTTTAAAAAAATTACAAAAGAAAAACTATTAGAAAAATAAATTTACTAGTATACAATTATTCATTACTTAAATATATATGTACACTATTTAAGCAATAAATAATAATTATAAAAGTCCGCGCAAAATACAAAAGCACTACCGAAACTTACAATAAAAACAAAAACCACTCTTACACTCAAAAGAAAACTTATGAAGTACATATTTCTACGGGAACATACAAGAGCATCAACATCGTCGAATATGAAATGCGCATGTTCCAAAACGGCGCACGGACTTCGTACTTCATCCGTGCTAGGACTACAAAAAATCAAATGTTAACATGAAAATTGGCCAAGTGATCCATCTATATAATCTGTGATAATACGTTGAAGGCGGACAACGGTAATCTTCCATATGGTTGTCTTTTTTCAATCTTGGAAAAGAGGCAGAAAAGGCCAATGGCGGAGAATGGATATTAAACACATGTGATGCCGTTATCTTAAGAGAGGTAAGTTTGTCGTAATTTTAAGTCTGTAAATTTTATTTTAAAGTTAGTGTATACGTGGACGCCGTGTAAAGTTATTGCGCGTTTATATGTGTTAGCTTTACTGTGCACCATGTGCGACACTTCAATTAGGGGTTTTACCTAATTATTATGACAACTTAGTTGTCGAAATACGTATTCAGGATACGATTATTAATTGTGGTAAGGGTTTTATAACTTTTTTGAGTTTTTACTTAATTACAGTCTCCAAAAGAAAGACTTAAATCAAAATAAGTTAGATGGTTAGCTCAAGAAAAAAAGGTTATGCTAAGTTATTTCAAAACACATATTGAAAGGAAAACAGACCCTAAGAAAAAGGAATGTCGACTTAATTACAAAATACCGAACATATTTACAGAGAGCGATTGGGTGCAGGTGAAAATCTTTGTTTATAATACTTACCGAAACCTGTAATTAGATTTTGTACTGTTTCGTCAATAATTTCACAGACAATACAAAATCTAAATCTAGAAAATGTTTGATAATATAAAAACTGTACAATAGACTTTTTTATACAGTTTTTATATTGTCAAACATTTTTATTTTGTGATTTACTTTGCGAATACATTTAGTTTAAAAGAGAATGAATGTTAAACTTATTCAGGATCTAGAATATAAATAAATATTTGTTTGTTTCATTGGAACACATTATTATCCTATACTTGTATATCCCAAGAATATTATCGAATGACAATCTTCTTGCTGGCATCATTATGTGCCTTTGCTACATTCAACATTTCACAATCTACGCTGCACTGAAGCCATCGAGTGTGACACGTAGTTACACGCGACAATACACCGAAGATTTTACTCCTGACGTCGGCCGCGAAATCCTACGCACTTCCATGTATATTTATTATTTACTATTGACCTAATACGTAAGACTTCAAGATTTGACACTTAACAGATTTCATTAATACGTTATTGTCATATAACAGTATTTATTACGGTGCTCGCTTTTAATATTTTGTCGAGAGTAATTTAAAGTGATAAAGAGTATTGTAAAAAAACTAGAACGTTTGTTCTTCGAGTATAATTCAAGTGGGTTTTACGTTTAAAATGATTTTACGTAGTTGCCAGTTTTAGGGCTTGATAATGTCGGTATAATCTAGTGGGTTTGACAACGTAAGCATAAACGTTTTTATACATATACATCTGGCCCTCTATCAGAAAACGCCGGAACTGAACTAGTACATAGGTTGAAATTATACCGCGTTTTCAGCCCCAAAACAAAAATTGCCATGGCTTCTGTCATAAGCATTGAAAAATAGACCTAAATATACCAAGAAACGTTGTCCGACCCAAAACCGGGTTTGACACCGTCTCCGCGGGTGTGGCAACTATTACTATATGTAGCTGTTCGGGTCTGTATAGGCGGTTAAATAAATATATATATATATATATATATATATATATATATATAAGTGAATAATATAATTAATTAAAACGGGTAAGCAGTCAGTCAAATATTTTTTTCTGTTTAAAATAATTTATTTTTAACATATTAATTAATATATTGTGGGTCTTGTTAATCTGGTGGCATCTCCCGAACAAGCAAGAAATGGTTCCGAAATATAGAGAGTGAAGTAAATAGTTTTTTATTTGACAGGCCGCTTACCCGTTTTAATTAACTATTCACTGATATAATACGATCGATAATACTTGCAAGTCACAAAAGATATTATGAAAGTGAATGCATCTTGAGTAGGTAGAAACGTCTTCACTTTAATTCAGGAAGCAGATTTCAGTTTAGTATTCTTTTGTTTGAAATGAAAGTAACATTCGGCGCAAATATGCGTAGGTAAAATGTATTTGAAAAGATACCAGACAGTATCTTTGTTTCTTCATCCAGTCGGTTGGAAGATGCGTATAATAGTGACAGCTCGTTATTTACATACGCAAATTCCAGGAGCTTGTGCGAAATGGAATTTGTCGGTATTAATGCACACATGCTGTTGATAATGTGCCAGAACGAGGCGTATTATATGAAATAATAACAATACGAGATCAAACAATAATCAATTATTTTAAATCAAGTATTATCTGAGCTGATAAAAATGAATATAGAGGTATATCTAACGACATTCACATAGCGAGTTGATTGAAACGAGACTTGCTTACCGCAGCATATTCGTCATCGTTACTCGTATTCCATAAATGTAGGCAAAGTCGTATGGAGAGGGTATGCAAAGATATCAAAACCGATTGATCAAATATTGTGCTAAGCGATGAAAGTTCTTTACTATTAAATGTTTTCAAAAAATCGTAAAGATGATGATTTAGATACTTTATTAGTTGTAGTAGTATTAATTTTTACATTGTGTATTTTGGTAAAAAAATTTTTTTTGTACTAATTTTTGTTTCTGAAATATCGCTCGCTTTTTGTTTCTGTTCGTCTACTGAATAATACAATTACAATTAAAAAAAAACAGTTTAATAAAATTTAAGAAGTAACACATGCAAGTATTTTTAATGGCTACACTAAGAAAAATGTAGCTATACAGAGAATAAAATATTTTTAGTGAATGCATTGTAGAAATATACACTACAATTGTAATGTAGTAAACAAAAACGTGTATTAAATCCATCTAGAGTTAAACTATAGAAACTATTTTTTTGGAGTTTGGTATTGTATCTTTTACAAACGTTTGACGCGTAAATAAAGCAATACTTTCGAAGATAATATATAATATAAAACACAATTAGAACTCAAAAAGAGAAAAGTGAATATCGAATCATAAAAGTAAAATTAATCATTATTTGCTGAAAAACAATATGCATTCGATGTTTATCGAAGGAGATTATTAAAATCGAAACAATTATCATTGTTTGTTGTAAGCTATACAGGCTGATTCTCAATCTATACGTATAAACTTTGGGGATTTATTCCTCATGACAAATAATGACTAATAGATGAAAAATTGTAGTAAAAGCTTTAGTTTCCTAGATATCCGTGAAATTTACTTTCAAATCAAGAATTCATAGAACGTTTTGAAATAACATCATAGCAAGTGTTCGAAGTTATTTCCCATATCTTCTATACACAATTGGGCTCGCTGAATCCACGATTTCCCGTATTGGATCTGGCGGATTATCTCGGCAGCAGCATGTATTTCGCAATTCTTGCTCAGTATTAACTTCGGTGGCGTACACTATCTTTTTAAGTGACGCCAAAAAGAAAAAGTGAACGAATTTATTCAGTGTAAGACTTAGCCAGGGGTTTCCATCTAATGCCTGTTTTGGCGTTTGTGATGTTTATATCAGTTAATGAGCGGCGCTGAGTGTTCTACTACGCTCCTTCTTAATAACTTTTGTTATGCTTGTATTGTAGTAAGGTGGTTATTTATGTGAAAGTATCTGTCCAGCGGCATGTACTGATGATTCTATAGTAAGATGAAACCTGTGTCTGCATGTCCGAAAAGATACTCTTAGACAAATGTGAACTTGTATTGTGTAATCCACACCCGACTTTTAATAATATTTTTATGTTATTAAAAATGTTTTTATATTATTAAAAATGTTTTTATTTTATTAAAAAAATTTATTTTATACAAAATATGGTGAGGTTTTACCTACTTAAGTATGTTTAAGATTACTTTGTAATATAATACATCTCAGAAAATAAGATTCATGTATTTTGTTTACTAAATGCTGTGATATGCCTATTGTTGAAGAAAGTCTTGCCTATATCTTCTGCCTCGTATATAAACAAAACAGTTAAAAATAAAACAAAAATTGCTAAAAAATTTAACAAAAATTATTTTATTTATTCCAAATATTCTTCTTCAGCAGAAATACAACGCTTTGCATGTTGAAGAAGTGGATCAAATATTTTTTTATGTAACTAGCTGCAAGAGCGTTGAGATTGCTCATTACCGTATTGCCGTTGAATATCGTGTCTTTTTAATTCAAAACGGTTTCCTTCCATACAGTTTGGCGAATCAAAATAATTGGACGTTGTTAAATCAAGGGAATATGGGGAAGGGGGATTTGTCAAAAAATCAGTTACAATTGACGAACAACGAGAAAAGCCATTATTGTGTAACGGCTGCCTGGTTCTCGATAATTAGGGCCAACACAACGAACAGGGCCTATCAAACGCATCAACACAGCAAAATAATGCTCAAATTAATCGCTATACCACTTGGAACAATTTATTTGTGGAGAATTGTCTTGAAACAAATAAGCATTGTTTTGATTTTTAATTGCTGTACATTATCCTTTTTTTAAATATTCTTCATCTATAGACCCCTGTTCAGTAATTTTACGTTTCGCCTCTGACTCGTACCACATCTAAGCAGCAGTGACTGTTGAGGATACATTTAATATCTTTTCGTAATATTTTAATTTCAAACATTTTTTGGGGTTAAATATAAGTGAATCTAGGATATAGAATTCAAACATAAACATTTCCAATTTTATAAAATATTTAACGTTCAGTTTAATCCATTGTCTATCATACGTTTATTAGCACATTCAAATTGTCAAATTGCAAAAACATTATTTAAATTCTAAGAAAGCGATATTCTTTACATTCACAAATCTATTTATTACCTACATTATAATTTAGACCACTCGTTTTATTTCCTAGTGTTATTAATAGTCAGCATCTATTCCAAATTTATTTATTGCTTTATACATCAGACCGATTGTTTTATTGCCTAGGGTTATTAGTGAACGAAGTGTAATTTGGATATTTATTGTTAAGATATTATTTCTTAGATATGTATAACAAATTTTATTACTCTAACAAGAGACGACCTGGAACTACATACTTGATTTTTGACGCCCAATAATACTTAATTATGAATTACATTTTATTATTTATTAGTTTTAGTTAAGATTAGATTTTTTAAGACATTATCGTAAACGTTGGGAGTTGTTGCTTGTAGGCACACTTTTTATGAATTAAATAACACGTAACGTGTTAATATGTAATAGTTAGCCCCTTTCGTCTACGCCTTGGCTTCGGTATCGCTTTTGCATTCTTCAAAGCCCAGGTTGTCTCACAGCGCTTTCGATTTTTACGTCAATTACTTTTCATTCAATTGCAGTTGGTCTGCGTCTGGCTGTTTCCAGCCCCGCTGAGATCCACCAGAACACGAATCAAGTTTTATGGTTTGAAGCACCTGTTCGTCGTTTCCTCGAAGTTTCTTCTCATATCTTCCCATTTGGAACATTTGAAAATTGTATGTTCTACATCGTCTATCTCCCAGCAATAGCTGCAAGAGTGGGATGTCGCTTGTTTTCTGTCGAACAGGTATTTGTTAAAGCATCCATGTCCTGTCAGCGCCTGTGTGAGAAAATAGTCCACCTGCATATGGTCTATCTATCAACTCTCTGATGTTAACTATAAGTCTACGGGTCCAGCTGCTCCAGCCATCAGAATCCCAAGTCCTCTTGCCACACATTTCCTATCTCTTTCTTTGGTCCTACTTGCTTGTATATGACCGTCTTCTCTTCTGTACAGTATTTCCCTCTCGTCTGCCAATATATGAAAAGGTATTGCACCGGCAATTACCTGGAAGGCTGCTACCGATACCGTCCGGTATCCGCTTACCATCCTTAGTAGTATCCGCCTTTGTATTCTGTCCAACTTCTTTCTTTGTCTTTCCACCGTTAGCCCCAAGATTGGGGCTCCATACATCACAATCGACTGGACTGAGTTGTATATAGCTTTTCGCTTGGAACTCCTTGGGCCTTCTATGTTCGGAAGTATCTTTGTCAGAATTACAATCTCTTTTTCGGCTCTTTCTCCACATACTGACACATTACTTTATGCTTGACAGTTTCATTAGGTTTCATTGTAAAAAAAGGTTATGGCATTGAAATGATACTACAACAAAAAAGAAAACAAATAATTTATTTAATATCGAAATCATAATCAAAATTTACATGTAGCTCCAGAAGTTGTTGAAAATGTTTTCCATTTACATCTAAATAAATTTAATTTTCTTAATAAAAGTTTTGAAAATTTTGACACAAACTTATAGTTTCATAGTCAAATAATAAATGTCATTATGTAGAAGTGGCTTAAGTACCAACCCAATTTCACAGTCTACTCCAATTATGAATTTTTCGATGGCTCGCTATAAATCACCGTTGATGATATTTTCTGAATGGATTTCTTGCAGAAATTGCTCGAACTATGGTGGGAAAATATGTAGGCGTTGGAACCAAAGTAAAATCGATTGCCGAAAATTTCACTTACGGACATTGCAGCATCCACAGAGAAACTGTAGCGTTAAGGTATTTGCTAGAAGAATTTAGACATGTTCTGTACGAGGCTGTCAAGGTGGTAAATTTTACAAAAGTCTTGTTTTTTTTTTCTAAATCGCATTCAGAAATGGGCGCCGATTACATTAAATTGTTGCTTCATGCAAAGGTTGTTGCTTTCTCGAGGAAGAATGCTAAGCAGGTTATTCGAGATATATCCGAGGTTCAGTAGTTCCTGTTGGAGACTGAACTTATCTGATATTTTTAATCACCTCAACGACATAAATTTATGTTTTCAAGATGAAGCAATGAATCGATTTTCAGTAGACAAAATAAAGGGATTCATCAAAAAATCTAAATAAGGAGTACCTAAGAGTGTTTCGAATGAAAACACTGTCTTTTCATAATGCGGAACACGAAACTAAGGTTTATTAATAGTATCTTGCGATGGAGGTTTGACAATAGACATTTATTAAATTAGAGGTGGGTGATTGTTGGTTATGAGCTAAGAATATTTATTCATTACTGTTCAGAAAAGCACTGTTATTTTTAATATAATTTATAGCCATCTGTCTTTATGAAACTGGATTTTCGACCACATTGACAATAAAAAGGAAATTACATAATAAGCTAAATATTGATCCAAATTTTATTAAAACTAAATGTAAACGATCCTGACACCTGCTCACTAGTGTCGAGTATACAGCCACCATATTTTTCATTGAGCTTTTAGTTAGACTTTCAGTTAAGAATATAGTAACATTGTTTTTATAAATAAATAATTAACACTTTCAAAAACGATTGACATTTTTTAATCCTTATCATTCTCAAACGTAGATCTATCAATTGTACTCAATCTTAATAAAATTTTTAATAGTTTAGTGACGTGCGGCTGATCCGTAGTATACATAAGTGTCACTAGAAAAAAATGTTTGAGACCCTTTGGTCTAGGTAGTATTTAGTTTTATATTGAGAAAAGTACATTCGAAAATATTTTTGTTTTAAAGTGTAGTAAACTTGTAACATCACGCCAAATTTGATTTTGAATTCAATTAATGGATATGAGTAGGAAATTTGCCACTGTCCAAATCTTAATTGTAATCACTTGGAATGTTTACTTTAACGAAATAATGTTTGGTTAATTTAATTGTGGAATTTGAGTGCGTTGTCTTCACATCACATTCCTTCGGGGTAATTTTATTTTCTTGCACTTTTTGTATTTATTTAACGAGTATATTTTGTCTAATAAATGTAACATGTAAAATTGAGCATGAGTCCTTTCTCGGATTTTTTTTTTATTTGGAAAATATTTATATCAAATGCATACTAAGAAAAAGTTTTTAATAATTTACTTCTTTAATTAGATATAGTTTCCAGTTATTCCAGTTTAGTATAAACATGGTAGCATAAAAAGTAAGATTTACAAATGCAGACATTCCTCAGAGTTTTAGTCTTGATTCTATACTTCTTATAATTGGTACCAAAAATAACATAATTTATTATAATATGAATTAGCAGATATAGATATTAGTGTCTAGTTTTAATAATGCGTATGATAAAATATCCAAGATATTCTGCAGTTCTCGTAATAATCATAGCCTGGATTTTGTATATAATTCTTAACTTCAATCTAAATGTTGAAACTAAAATCGGACAACGGTCAAGTAGATATCTTTTTATTTTATTAGCTCTCAATATTCACACAATCGAATGTAGTTTTCGTTTATATTATTTTAATATCAAAACAAAGACTGTGACGTATTTACTATGACGTATCAGAATTTATTTAAGGTGGAGTTTTAAAACCAACATGAAAATGATAAGAATGTATAATAATTTAAATTAAACTTGTTGAATCTGAAGTAATAACTTAAGAATGACTTACTGATATATAAACGCTTATTAATTTTGATATTGATCTTAACTAAACTCATTTATTGTTAAAACATATATTTACGGAGATAACTGTAAAGCACCTGAGGAGGTCCTATTAGATGACAACTGAATAACGTAAATTTGTTTTCACTAATAAATTTTTCAAATTAGTACTTTTCTTTATAATTCATTTATATTATATGCCATTGAAAATGGGTAGTTCGTTTCCCGAGGGTGACATGATATCCCAGAACACAACTTGTGAACTGCATAGGAACTTCCTTGTCTATATAATTATCATTAGAGTCTAGATATGTCTATACAAAATATATATTATCTACAATTTCAATAGAGTACCAACATAGAATTACTCAATGCGTATTAGGCGGGTGATAAGGCCGGCTACGATTGGTGTCCTCTATGTTTTAACATAATTCAATTTATGAATTACATTGCTAAATTTCAGATATTAATAAGAAAAAACAACATTGAAGCGTAATTAATAATAGTGAAATTCTGTGCAATTTTTATAAATTCTATGTGAGGATATTATATATCTCACACAGTATTGAATAAACAAATACTTTATGCTTTAATGTTTACGCACTATTTTTATATTTTTAACTTTGATTAATTCTTATCTTTACAATGATTTATCCACACGCTTTTAAAATTTTACTCAATAAAGTATTATGTTTTATTGAGTATTAGTATTATTTTCGTAGCGAATAATTTTTAGCACGCATTGTTTGTAGCGTATATATACTTTCGATTATCATAATATGGCAATTTTATTTGCGATTTGGTATAGCAGATATTATATGTTCATACATGCATATCGATATTTAATTTATTTAAATTCTAACTGTTATTAAATATTATAGAGCCAATTTACATATTGCATGTAAAACAAATAATGTAAATTGTTTCCAAATGCAACACATAATCTGATATGAATATTCATTAGAACTACGTACATATACGTTTAATTTAAATAATTATTCTGAATCGACTAATGTTTAGTAATTTTATAGATTTAGTAGTTTTGTTATAATAAAATATTAATTTTGAATTATATAAAAATTGTCGTTTGTGTTTCAAAAAATAATACACAAATTCGTTTAATTTTAACAAATTTATTTATGTAACGACAAGACATTTTTTTATAACTAACTACTCACCCGAAAACTATGAAACTGGTGTTACTTTTCAACGTAATCTCCCTGCAGACGTACACATTTTTCACAACGTCGACGCCATGATTCCATGGCCGCGGCGAAGGCTTCTTTAAGAGTCTGTTTCGACCACTGGAAAATCGCTGAAGCAATAGCAGCACGGCTGGTGAATGTGCGGCCACGGACAGTGTCTTTCATTGTTGGAAACAGCCAAAAGTCACTAGCAGCCAGGTCAGGTGAGTAGGGAGCATGATAAATCACTTCAAAGTTGTTTTCACTAAGAAACTGTTGCGTAGCGTTAGCCCGATGTGCGGGTGCGTGTCTTGGTGAAACAGCACACGCGCAGCCTTTCCCGGACGTTTTTATTGCAGTGCAGGAAGGAACTTGTTCTTCAAAACATTTTCGTAGGATGCACCTGTCACCGTAGTGCCCTTTGGAACACAATGGGTAAGGATTACGCCCTCACTGTCCCAGAACATGGACACCATCATTTTTTCAGCACTGGCGGTTACCCGAAATTTTTTTGGTGGCCGTGAATCTATGTGCTTGCATTGAGCTGACTGGTGCTTTGTTTCTGGATCGAAAAATGGCATCCACGTCTCATCCATTGTCACAATCGACGAAAAGGAAGTCCCATTCATGCCTTGGTTGCGCGTCAACATTGCTTGGCAACATGCCACACGAGCAGCCTTGTGGTCGTCCGTCAGCATTCGTGGCACCCACCTGGAGGACACTTTTCGCATTTTCAGGTCGTCATGCAGGATTGTGTGCACAGAACCCACGGAAATGCTAACACTGGAGGCGATCTGTTCAACTGTCATTCGGCGATCCCCCAAAATAAGTCTCTCCAATTTCTCGATCATGTCGTCAGACCGGCTTGTGCGAGCCCGAGGTTGTTTCGGTTTGTTGTCACACGATGCTCTGCCTTCATTAAACTGTCGCACCCACAATCGCACTTTCGACACATCCATAACTCCATCGCCACATGTCTCCTTCAACTGTCGATGAATTTCAATTGGTGTCACACCACGCAAATTCAGAAAACGAATGATTGCACGCTGTTCAAGTAAGGAAAACGTAGCCATTTTAAGTATCTATAACAGTTCTCATTCTCGACGCTGCCGATACAATTCCATCTGCCGTACAGTGCTGCCATGTCTGTGACGTATTGACAACGAACGCACGCTCATTTTAAAACAATGCACATGCTTCTATCTCTTTCCAGTCTGGAGAAAAAAAATCGGAGGCCTTAGAACTTGAATGCACCTCGTATTGCTCATTATTTTCTACAACAAATGTCCATCTTTCAAGCAGCCGATTAATGCTACTGCTTTTGATATGGAGTACTCCTTCAAGATTAGTTCAACATCATTTTGGTTAGGAAATTTTTTTCATTGAACATTCTTGTAGTTGTAAAATAAAGAATCTCAAGACTCAATGTCCGAAGAATACTGTGGATGTTATAACAGCCCAACTTCTTCACAGATTCAACTATCCAACAAAGTACGAACTTCCAACCAATGTAACAATGCATTCAAAATTTCGAGTATGACATTTTGAATGCTGCTCTAGTTACCAGCTAATTCGCACACAATCTTCTAAATAATATCTTTGTAATTGACACAAAAAAAACTATTACTTTGTTTTTATTTCTTTATTACAACAGATAACGTTACTGCAGTTTCGACATTAAAAACATGTCATTCTCAAACGTAATTAACAATACTTATTGTAATTGTAAATACAAGTAAATACTTGATTTCCAGTGATTTATAAGACATTTGGTGACATACTGAAAATTTAGCTCGCCAACAATGAGATTTTATTTCACATTGAAAATTTAACAATATTGAATTTGATGAACTCATTATTTTTCGACCTACAATGTGTGAAACACTACATTACGATTTCTTTACTTTCGATTTTTTACTCATCTCGTAGTAGATGCTGAGTTACCTATGTTTCAACTTTTCTTTTTTTGTAATACCTTCATTATAATTAAATTTCTTCACATCTCATACAATGACTACCAACATTCTTTGCTTTCGTACGCATTTACCATATTTCGTGTTTTATTCTAAGGTTACCCTATATTTTCCACGATAATTTTGTATAAATTTGGTCAATCCGTACGCGATTCGTTTGGGATTTTATTTAGGGTTTGAATTGCGCGCCATATGTGTTCTGTGAAACAGAGAACATCCACAAACCGTTCGATGTGAAAATAGTGCGTTTAATAAATGAACAACGAACAGCTGTTTTATGAAGAGGGATGGTCTTTTACGATTGCTTTCAGAAAAATTCGTACAAAATTAGGACGAAGCAAAGCACCTACAGAGTTAACGATTCGTGGCTTAATCAATAAATTTGAAGAAGCGGATTCTATCATCGATAAGGCAACTGTTACAATATTTTATAGATTAGTCCCCGTATACTCTGATACGTCGTTAGTTAGCTTAATTTTTCTTCGATGACTGCGCGACATGCGTGTTCGAATTTTCCCATATTAGTGGGGTAGAGATTGCGCGCGACCCGGCACTTTTGGTTGTACGGCTATCGCAGGTTGTGTCGATTAGACGGAGTCTATTTTTGTGAATTTGGTTGTTTCGTTTACCGTTAATTATCGAAAGTTGTGGATGCAACTTCATTTGGTGATTACACCAAATGTATGTTCAACTTAAGTTGGTTAATTTTCACGACGTTTCTACTTAGAAGAACACTTAGAAGTACTTAGAGGAACATACGTACAAAAATTAGGGCGTAAAATATTGGGAAACTTCCACGATGTCGATAGATTATTCTGCTCTGCATTTCGACCACGTGCGACCAGAAGCCGTACGTTCGATCCAGAAGGTTTATCAACCACTCAAGGAAAGTTAAGTGTGAAATTTTGATTCTCTCTGTGACCCGAAAAATATTGTCATTCATTAGATCGAATTTTAATCACCCAATTAAGAATTACGAAGTAAACTCTTACCTATCGGAATTTTATGTACCAGGACGCTTTTCTTTTGTTTTCCATGTGTGTAATCGTGAACTGGATTTATGGAATTTTTCTCTATAGTTTCTTTTTTTTTGTAGTTGCTGTGCTTATTTTTATTTATATTTTATACTGTTAAACAGTCTTATGAGAATCGTTTGCTCTTTTATTACTAAATTGGTTTTAGTTTATTTTTGACTTAGATATACATATATATATTATACGAGGTTATAGTATAATTAATTATTTGTTATCCTTGTTATTCTTGTTCTAATAAGCAACCATAATCAATTCTGTAGCTTCCTTTTCAAACCAACTTTCCTTTATATCACCTGGTGAGTTTCTAATGTGCTCTACAATCTAACCAACAAAATTATAAAATACGCAGTAGCGCCCGTTATCTCATTTTTGAGCTGAATAATTTTTGACAACGTTTCGAAAGAAGCTGCACGACCATCTTCAATCGACGCTAGCCTGGGTCTGGCTCGTTGGCTCTGTATTTGGCTACATCTCGCTCACCGTTCTCGTTCACATCAAGTCCCCGGAGCGCTACTGAATTTTGTAAAATTTAAGAGCCAGTTTCGTGTTAGACATTTATTGTTACGATTATTGGTAGCACATCATGAATACGTCCGCGTCGTGTTCGGTCAAATGCCAATAATGCTACAGTGAGTGAAAGTGTACTTGAGGACCCAAACATTTCAATTCGACATAGTTCATAACAATTGAACATTTCAAGAGCCAGCACGCATCTGCATCAGTTGACTCAACAATTAAAAGTTACAGATAATTTACAAGGTCGTATATATCTGAATTGGGTGTTAAGTATGAACCAAGATGATTCTGATTTTTGTCACGAAATTTTTCTTGCGATGAAGCACATTTCTATCTTAAATGAAGAGTCAATAAACAAAATTGTCGAATTTGGGGTGAATAAAATCAACATGTTCTTCAAGAAAGAGTAATTCATCCTCAGAGACGCACTATTTGGTGCGTATTTTGAAGTGGTGGTGTAATTGGATGATACTTTTTTGAAGATCTTAAATGAAGAGCCAATAAATAAAATTTTCGGATTTGGACTGAAAAAAATCGACATGCTCTTAACGAAAGACTAATTCATCCTCAGAGATGCACTAATTGGTGCGTATTTTGGAATGGTGGTGTAATTGGACGATATTTTTTGAAGATTAAATTGATAATGCTGTCACAGTAAATGAGGAACGCTATCGTGACATGTTAAACAATTCCTTTTTCCACCAAATTTATGACTTGAACTTGAACAACATGTAGTCAGCAAGACGGCGCAATGTGCCATAATCAATTTCCAGATCGTTTAATCTCTCGGCATTTAACATCAATTAGCCTGCAAGATCACGTGCCAATACCACTGAACTTTCTATCTATGAAAAATGGAACATGTACGTAAATAAGCTAGCAACAATCAGTGATCTCAAAGAAAATATTCAACGTTATATTCGAGAAATAGAGTCTATGTGCCAGTATTAGGGAAAATTTTGCTAAACGAATAAGATTACGCCAAAGCAGTCGAGATGGCCATATGAATGATATTCGTTTGCATTTTGTATCTAAAGTTTAGAATGTATGTTGAAGAATATGTAACATCAGTGTTACAAATATTATGCGCTTTGTTCAAAATTCAAATCCTGTAGTTCCAAGCTTCCACCTTTATTAAAAGTCTTTAAATAGAGTTATTTGATCCGTCATTCAGTATACACTAACCCGCAAACTAGACTCTAAATACTACAAATATATACATTGTAAATTATTTATATTTATATTTTTATATTACCTTATATTATTCCTTGAAATACGAATGTACCCCAACTTATATACTGTTTGTCGATTGCAAAGGCGCTTATAAAAATGTAAGAAGAGACAGTTTAGTTGATACTAAAACATCAATAAATCCCCTCCTAGTTATCTAAATTAACAAAAGTAACGTTACAAGGATCAGTCACTGCTGTTAGAAGCATTCCTAAAATAGACAGGAAGTATGAAATATAAAAGGAACTAAAACAGAACGACCCATTATCGACAGTCTTGTTTAACTTAATACTAAACGATATATTAAGGACCTACCAGTGTCTTTGCCTATAGTGCCGATGTCGTATTACTCGTGTGATGCAGGATAGGTGAAAAAAACTTTGAAACCTATGCATCTTCAATTTAATGAAATTTATGAAATCAAAATCAAAATTACTAATCCTAAACACCCAAACCTCAAAATGAATAAGTAAAACGGCAACAGATGAGAATAATTTGAGAAAGTTGAAAACTATACGTAATCAAGAGCTCTAAAATACAACAAATATGAACTTTATGTGAGAAAATAGTGTAGGGATCTATTTTTTTTTAAATGTTAAAAAACATAGTGTGGAGAAAATCCAAAATGATGGTGTGGGAAGGTTGGGGACACGGGAGTTGACGCCGAAGAAAATCTGAGAGAATTTAAAATTATGGAGAGATAGTAATGGAAAGGAGCAAATGAAAAACTCTGAAACAGCTGTAGTTCTAACTGCTATTTTGAAACAGCTATATATATATATATATGTTTTTTCTCTTTCATAGAAACAATCAATTTTTACATAATTTTTGTAAGAAATAAGCAATAATTTTGCGGAAAATAGTTTGTTTCTTAAATATGTAATATGATTTCACATTTACATATATAACGAACTTCTTAAGAAGCAATGAAGTATGAGCTGCCCATAGGGATGTAAACAACATATAAAAAAATTAGGGTACTTTATGTATACAAATTGTGCAGAAGAAATTTTTTATTTAGGGTGTGTATAACCGTTTTGAATGGCACTGTATGCACGCTTTCGTATGCACAATGAAATAACTGATGCACTGTTACACGTGCGCTATCCGATACAATGATCAATTGATGTCTTTAACCTACCTCAACGTCTGAGAATGCGAAAAGAAAATAACGGATAGATAATGCGCTGTTAAAATAAATACGCTTTTATACGTATATTTTTTCACATCGCCACGGCAGATCCACATTTCGGAAACCGCTGAAGTGGGGAGTTATTATAGTAAATGTTCGAAGTTGCCACCTCCCTCTTCAATACAAAGGTTTAATCGTCGTGTCGATGATTCACGAATGCGTTCCATGTTGATGCTGTCTGTGATTGATTGTGCGCTTACGTAGCTGCGATTGATCAACTCATTTACGTCGTTAACTGGGGTTGCGTAAACAATATTTTTTAAATGTCCCCACAGAAAGAAATCCAGCGGAGTTAGGTCTGGAGATCGGGGCGCCCATGCTTCGGGTCCAAGACGGCCAATCCATCTTCCCGGAAACTGAATGTTCAAGAAATTTCGCACTGCTTGTGCAAAATGAGCCGGAGCCCCGTCACACTGGAACCACATACGCTGGCGCACATCTAAAGGTACATTTTCGAAAAGCTGTGGTAAGTCCTCTCTCAAAAAGTGTAGATACGCTTGACCATTTAAAAGCTGCGGCAGTACAAAGGGTCCTAGGATTTCATCGCCAATGATTCCGGCCCATACATTTACCGTGAATTGATGCTGGTTGTAGTGCCTGTGTATTGCATGCGGATTTTCAACAGCCCATTGATGTGTATTGTGCATATTGAACATTCCATTTCGCGTAAAACGGGCTTCGTCGGTAAATAAAATATCGGCTAGAAAATTAGGATTGTCATGTTGCATATTCAAAAGTGATTGACAAAACCTAAGTCGTAGTGGATAATCAGCTGCTGTTAATGCTTGTACTCTTTGCACGTGGTATGGATGGTATTGGTATTCGTTTAGAATTTTCCACACAATCGGTTGTGACAAACCTGTTTGACGCGCAATTTGATGAGTACTTGTATCAGGAGATTCTTCAATCAAAGCCAGACTTCCTCTTCGGCGTTCGCTATGCGTCTGGGTCTCTGGCGACCTCCATCTCGTCCGAACTGAGGCTTTACACTGCCAGTGTCTCGAACACGCTGCACAGCAGCTAAAATTGTTCGAGCATTCGGCCGATGTCGCTGAGGAAAACGTTCATAATAAGCACGTGCTGCAGCCTCCATATTTTTATGAAACTCTCCTTACATTACAATTATATCTAGATATTCATGGTGCGTATAACGATGAGCCATTTTAATAAACAAAAAATATATTACGCTAGCGAGAACGGTACAGTAATTCGTAAAAAAAATTCACCTCGACAAATTAATAATTTTATTTAACACATGCACTCACTTCGCTGGTTGAATTTATACTAACTTAGACTGTTTGCTTTTCGCATTCTCAGACGTTGAGGTATGTTAAAGACATCAATTGATCATTGTATCGGATAGCGCACGTGTAACAGTGCATCAGTTATTTCATTGTTCATACGAAAGCGTCAATAACATTGTGTGCATACAGTGCCATTCAAAACGGTTATACACACTCTAAATAAAAAATTTTTTCTACACAATTTGTATACATAAAGTACCCTAATTTTTTTATATGCTATTTACATCCGTATGGGCTACTCATACTTCATTGCTCCTTAAGAAGTTCATTATCACCCGGTATATATATGTAGGTTTGTTTAATCCGTTGCCTAGGGTTGGTTGATTAATTAGGCCTGAGCACTTTTTATTATTTATTTTGTCAATAACAAGTATTTAACTAATTCGTTATAATTATATAAGTTTCAGTAATATCGCAGGGTATGTCTACTTTTGATGTTTCTCTTACGATCGTTGATGACTGACTGACTGACGCTGTCGCATCGATGTATTGCGCAACTAAAATCCTACATTTGGCCATCTGACTCTGAATCGGACTCCGATTCATCAAGGCCTTCTACCCATGCCTTCATGTATTCTTCGCATGTGGTGGTTTGGATCGGTCCCTCGTGTATTCCCACTGCTATAACATCGTATGGTCCTAAATATTTCTTGTGAATTTTTAAACCAGATCCAAATTGAGTTCTTTTAATAGCGACTAAGTCTCCTTCTTTGTAGTTCTTCGGTTTCCTCCGGCGCAAATTATATCTTTCTCTATTCTCACGTTGCACTTTCAAAATTTGTTCTCGGCATTCTTCTCTCAGTTCCTCTCTACTATCCTCGAATTGTTTCATGGCTTCTTCCTCCAAGATTTCTTTTAGCAGTATGTCTTCCTTATTTCTCATCTTGACTCTAGTTGTAAGATCTTTTTTTTGCATGTTTTTTTTGGAAAGCGGAGCAGTCGGTTACCATTTTGAACTTCGTTCCAAACAAATAAACGCGGAACTTCTTGACTGCCTGAATGATTGCAAGGACTTCGAGCTCATAGCTGTGATAATTTTCTTCAGCAAGTGTCGTTTTTCTACTCATGTATTAAACTGGGTGTAATTTTCCATCTGCATCTGATTTTTGTAATAAACAAGCACTATATCCTAACTTGCTGGCGTCTGTGTGTAGTTCTGTCTCTTTTCCTTGTTTGAAAATGTGTAATACTGGGTCGCTAGTGAGTGAATCTTTCAACTTCTCAAAAGCATTTCGCTGTTCCTTGTCATATGTAAATGTTTGATTTTTCCTCAACAGATCGCTCCAAGGCTTAGCTATGGAAGCATATGAAGGGATGAACTTGCCACTTGCAACACCAACTTTAATCTCTCAATTCCCTCTTCCTAGTCGATACTGGGTATTATGATGTCATCCATGTAGTAAATCGCTATGTTCTTCCCTGAGAGGGGTCTCAAAACATGCGAAATAAACCTTTGGAATACCGCAGGGCTGTTACATGCGCCAAATGGACATTTAAGAAACTCATATTGATTATTGTGCGTTACAAAGGATGTATATTTGATGCTACTCTCTTCTACAGCAACATGAAAAAATCCATTTCTCAAATCAATCGTACCGAAAACTCTGGCATCCTGCAATTTATCGAGGACGTCTTCGATAAGCGGTAGTGGAAAACGGTCTCGTACCGTCATTTTATTTAATTTGCGGTAGTCGCGGCATATCCTGGTTTCTCCATTTTTCTTCTTCACCAACACCAACGTGCTGTCGAAATCAGAAGAACTGTGCCTGATAATACCTTTTCCTAACCATTCCTCCATTTGTCTTTCGACTTCTTCCTTTTCTGGTATCGAAAGTCTTCTAGGGCCTTCGTAGATTGGTTCTTCCTTCTTTAGAATGATTTTCATTTCAACATCCGTGGTTTTGATCTTTTCTGGTTTGTAATTCTCGATTATGTCTTTTACAGCTTTTTTAATCTCTTTTACTTCAATGTGTTCTAAGTTATCTTCTTCTTTGCCTTCTTGGGCATCTACAGCTATTTCCATTAAAAAGTTGTGCTTCTCCTTCCTAGACACCGTGATACCATCTTCTCTTATGCTTATGTCGGCTTGCATCACGAGATCATTTCCAATTATGGCTTTGAAGCTTGAACAGTCTGTAGGGACGACATGGAACTTTAGTTCAAATTCTTCATCATTAATTGAAATGTTTCTACAAAATGATCCAAGTGTTGATACTCTGTTTGGTCCAATTCCTCTCAAGACAATTCTGTCATCGTCCTGTTGGTTATTCTTTAGACAGACTCTGTAAACATCCTCTCTAATGGCATTAATGTCGCTTCCTGTGTCTAACAGTGCTGTCAATTTTACGTCTCCAATATTAAGATTCAAGCTATTCTTGGGTATAATCTCTATGGTATTCATACAAGAAGTACTAGATTTATGAGCTTCTTTGATCGCTGTTTTTTTCGGACACTTCGTCGCAATATGCCCGTAGTCATCACAGTGAAAACATTTGGTGCCTTTACTCTTGTGAGGACAATCTCTCAAAAAATGTCCTCTACTACCACAATTGAAACATTTTTCTGGTCTTTTCCTCTTCTGCTGCACATCCTCCCCTCTTTGTTTGTCGAATGTGATCGTAGTACTCTTTTCCATCAATCTAGAAGTTTTGATTTGTTCGTAAAGTTTTGTTTTCTCTTTGAATTCTGGAAAGTTTTTTGCCCCATATAGGATTATTTTATTGGATGGATCATCTTGTATCCCGTCGATGATATATTGCATGACAACTTCTGCTTCGACATCTATTCTTCTTCCAATTTCTCGCATAACCAAGACATATTCTTGCACCGATTCATCACGTTTTTTCCTGCGTGACATCAACGTTTTATGTATCTGGGCGCTTCCTACTTTTACTTCGAATTCTTTAATTAGTAGTTCTTTCAGTGCGAACCAAGTCTTGATTCCTTTCTATGACTGGATAAATAATTTGGCCAGTCCCGTCGACGACTTTTTAGCAAATATCAACTTCTGTAATTCGTTCCAGTTCATTACCTCGGCTATCTCTTCGTAATCTGATATCCATTTTCTAATTGGGTAATCGGATTTTCCATCATACGTCCTGACGCTATCTTCAACATCACGAAAAGTTAACGAGAACGATTCCAAATTTCTTGTCACGTTTGAAAGTGTTTCGCTCGTGTACGTCTTTGCGTTCTTTGTCCTTCCTAAACCATTATTAATTCTCGGTCCGTCGTTTTTCTCATCCTGTTCTTCCTCTTCCACCGCAGAGTCATCCTCTTCGTCTTCTTCATCTTCGCCTTTATCGTCTTCTGCCGACTCCAGGTTCGTCAAGAAAGAACAAATCCGATCTGCCACGTCGTCAGTCGTTCCAGAATAATTCAAATTGAGAATCTGGCACACAGCGATAAAGTCGGCTAGTTCTAGCTTCTTCTCGAATCCAAAACCAGTAAATGATCGCAGAGCCTTTCTGACTCTCCGCGGCTGGCCCTCATCTCCCAAAGAAATAAAATGTAATGCCTTCATTGCCTTCAAATTACCATGCGTAATGTTATATTCGATTTCCGCAATATCACCCAACGTTGCAGACATTTTGTAAATTTGCCAAACAAAATTGAATAAACCCTGCATATTACGTTTGAAATATTCGTCATATAAATACGTTTCGTTTTGCGTCTTTTTTTTTTCTTTTCAAAGAGTTTGCGTCTTACAATAATGTTTATTGTGTCTATTCTCTTTTTTCAACGTCGACAGTCAATCATCAAAATGTTACAAAATGAAGAAAAACTTAATTCAACAAATAATAAATAAAATATCTTCCTGCTAAGTTACTTTACATAAACGTTACAATATTATTGTATATATTTTCTTTAATCTTTAAAATGAATCAAACCTAACATATAAATTCGCATTAAATTTAAATTGAGTATTTTACTTTGATTTATACCAATTTACTACAAATACAAAAAATAGAAAACATTTGTCGGTCTAGCCGTATATAAAAAAGTGTGAATCTACCTCTTGCTCTTCTTCCGTCGCTTACGATATAGACAGCGTGCATTCAACGTCCCTTTCCCCGCAGCTCAAACGATGTCTTCTTTCTCCGTCTTCGTCTTACATTCGCTAGCTTCTGCAAGGACCGTCTGCGCTGGATACCCGTCGTTCGCTATCGGTTCTTACTTGTTTGTATTCCGTTGAATCTCGGGCGAGCCTCCAAAATGCATGTTTGTTTAATCCGTTGTCTAGGGTTGGTTGATCAATTAGGCCTGAGCACTTTTGATTATTTATTTTGTCAATAACAAGTATTTAACTAATTCGTTATAATTATATAAGTTTCAGTAATATCGCAGGGTATGTCTACTTTTGATGTTTCTCTTACGATCGTTGATGACTGACTGACTGACGCTGTCGCATCGATGTATTGCGCAACTAAAATCCTACATATATATATATATATATATATATATATATATATATATATATATATATGAAAAATTTTGTGAAAAACTTATCTGCGCGGAATGTGCATATATCGATATTTCACTGTTTTTTACAGATCATCAGTGCACCTTACCGAAGACAGACATGATATTCACTTCTATACTACGTGTATATATACGAACTGTAATGAACTTCATGTGTATGAGAATTAATAATTATTAAATCTCATTTTACATGCGATTGTCGCTATAATTTGTTGCATTTAATTATAGCGACAATCGCATGTAAAATGAGATTTAATAATTATTAATTCTCATACACATGAAGTTCATTACAGTTCGTATATATACACGTAGTATAGAAGTGAATATCATGTCTGTCTTCGGTAAGGTGCACTGATGATCTGTAAAAAACAGTGAAATATCGATATATGCACATTCCGCGCAGATAAGTTTTTCACAAAATTTTTCATTTATACTGACAACTTGTACAGTTGATGTCGCGGCTTGTTGCGTCTACAATCTAGGGCAAAAGTGATTTGCCGAATTGTAGAATTAAATGCAACAAATTATAGCGACAATCGCATGTAAAATGAGATTTAATAATTATTAATTCTCATACACATGAAGTTCATTACAGTTCGTATATATACACGTAGTATAGAAGTGAATATCATGTCTGTCTTCGGTAAGGTGCACTGATGATCTGTAAAAAACAGTGAAATATCGATATATGCACATTCCGCGCAGATAAGTTTTTCACAAAATTTTTCATTTATACTGACAACTTGTACAGTTGATGTCGCGGCTTGTTGCGTCTACAATCTAGGGCAAAAGTGATTTGCCGAATTGTAGAATTAAATGCAACAAATTATAGCGACAATCGCATGTAAAATGAGATTTAATAATTATTAATTCTCATACACATGAAGTTCAAATATATATATATATATATATATATATATATATATATATATATATATATATTACAAAGATATTTTTAATAATATAAAATAATAATATAATAAAATATAAAATTTGGTGTGAAGAACACAAATACAGGTTCACTATTAATATGTTTGTGTACGTGTCCGAACATAACCTTCCCCAGAGACGTAGATACGTATTTCGCCTTTCTACAGGCTCATCGGCACGCCCCTGCTGGAGAAAGGATATCTTCAGACACATTCACAATAAAGAACCACATCGCCACATCACAGATATTATCCAGACCGAGCGTAGAAGTAAATTCAGCGCTGCCTGTTGACAGACAGTCGAAGTACCTCGCCCAGTCCACATAACCAATGTGAAAGGTCTGTATAATTTCTGTGATGTGGCGATGTGGTTCTTTTTTGTGAATGTATCTGAAGATATCCTTTCTCCAGCAGGGGCGTACCAATGAGCCTGTGGAAAGGCGAAATACGTATCTACGTCTCTGGGGAGGGATATATTCTGACACGTTCACAAAAATATTAATAGTGAACCTGTATTTGTGTTCTTCACACCAGATTTTTAATAATATTTTATATTATTAAAAATACCTCTGTATTATACAAAACTGGTGGGGTTTACCTACTAATGTATGTTTCAATTATTCTGATATATATATATAAATATATATATATATATATATATATATATATATATATATATATATATATATATATAAATATAATATTTTCGTGACCTTGGTATGATATGGTAAACTTAATAAGTCGGCGATTAAAGGTCTGGTTTATTACTTCAAAGTATATATATTTAAAACAACCCTACATGTTTCGGCAATGATGCCTTTGTCAAGGATATAAAAAATATAAATTTATATTTTTTATCTCCTTGACAAAGGCATCATTGCCGAAACATGTCTTTGTGCAGAAATGAAATTGTTTGTTTCGTTTTTAAAAATAGTTTGGTCAGAACATGTGTTTGGGAAAAATATAGTATATTTACAATGGGATTTTTTTTTTTGTGGTTGGGGTTGTCTTCTTATTTATATTTTGTATACCTTTGATAAAGGCGTACCGCCGAAACATCTAGAGTTTTGTAAATACATATATTTTGAAGTAATATACAGAACTTTAATCGCCTACTGATTATGTTTACCATATCATACCAAGGTCACGAAGTTATTATATATATATATAAAAAGCGTTCAAATAAGCTTTGCCTCTAGTAGGCCATTCCTTTAAAAACGTATGATTATTAATAATTTAAATTTGCATTAGTTGTCAATTAGACAGATGCATAGTTGACAAAAATTGCTTTGTAATTTAAAATTGATTTAACATGGTTTTTACTATACAACACAATTCATTCATGCTAGAATCTTATTTTCGAAACGGACATAAGATTGACGGACAATGGCAGTATTCTCTTCAAGATTGTTTAGAAGAATTTCAATCAAATATCTCATCTCATAACCAACAAAATTCCTATTAAAATTAGTAACAAGCTAAGACATAATCATAATTTCCAAGGGCTACTTTGAGGTAAAATTTATTTGAATTCTTTGTGTATATATATATATATATATATATATATATATATATATATATATATATATTAAAATAATAGACATTTTCTTGGTTTAGCGCTAAACCGAGCGCTAAACCAAGAAAATGTCTATTATTTTAATATTATGACGCGGCCAATAAAATAAATAAGAAACAAATTTTAATTCTTATTAACACTATATATATATATATATATATATAAATATATATATATATATATATATATATATATATTGATACGTTTCTTAATATTTAGAATACTTTATGTATGAACTTTTAATATTTCTTAGTATGATATTATGTTGCGGTTCATTCTCTTGATGATCGTGATAATGTTAAATGAGACGTGAAAAGTAATATTAACTGTTATGTAAAATGTTGATTTTATAGTTAACTTAGAAATGGGCTTATTATTCTTTTCCTTTTTTTTTTTTATTATCGACGGCTAGCTCAACATTTTGTATCTCCAGGGTTCAAAGTCGGTTCAGGTATTTCTACTCCTCTCTTAGCTTATTTATTTTAATAAATCAAATCGAACAACACTTCAAGCAATTAAAATAAAACCAAAAAATAAAATGATAAAAAAAAACATTAACTTTATTGTACAAACAAAATTCTTAAAAATTCAAAATTAAGTCGGTATTTCGTGGAACACAAGCAATGATACATGCGATAAAAATTGGTACTAATACAAATCTTCTTTGCTGAATAAACATGTGTTTAACAATATGAGTCTAATAAAATTGTGAATATTGGAAATAATAGATTAAGTTTAAATAGTTTAAAAAGTGCAAAGTGAACTTCAATCTGTTTAATAACAGTTTACAGTGTTTGAGGAACAAATAACTGTAAGTACGAGTAAATTGAGAACAACCAGTTCTATATGTGAATATGACTATTTAAAATGGCGTGTAACAATTAGTATATAAAAAACCTGTATTTTCGGGAATTAACTTCGGTGATCTCTGTCTATAGGTTCTGGAATGGTTCTTGAGTCAGGAAAACGGATATTAACCAGATCGGTTCCCTTAGGATGGCTTCTTCGTGATGTTTCCAAAGTCCGACGACAGCTGATTGCTTGGCGGCGTTCGTGTGCTCCGTTGAATGGCTTGATCTTCGGTGAACCTTTTTTAGTAGACTCGTATGATTTATATGTCCCAAAATTTCAAAAGTTTCTATCTCCGGAATGTGATGGTCTGGTCTTTTGTAACCTTCTCAGTGTGTTGACGACAGGTATTGTAAGCGTTTTAGATAAATTTAACACTTGGACACTAATTATTTTAGTAGAAAAAACTTACTTTTATCGGAGCGAAATTTTCGTGACCGTTCGTTACAACAATTGTGGTAAAAGACGCCGTTTTATTCTTTTGTTTTATGTAAAATGACTGGCCGTTTATTGCCTTGTTCGTACTCATAATTATGTTGTTATACAGTTATAATTTAGGTAATATTTCAATGCAAATGGGTTTACAAAATTATTTTAAGAATTATTGAATAAGTTTGGTTATGAAACATATGTTGTTTTGTTTACAATAACTCTGTCAACATATGTTCCTATACAGGTTATTATGCCGTTATAATTTGGAGGCGGAGCTTAATTGTTTCAAATACATTTGAATATAAATACCTTAACCCTTAACTGTGCTAGTGGGGTCCGCGCGGACCTGGCGGTATAGTTTTCTGTTAGCATTCTTTAGAGTATTAAACAGATGGCGTTGTGGGTCAACGTAATCTTAAATTAGGTTAGTTATAAGAGACGTGTGTAGCTGTAAAGCCAACAGCTAAATTATTTTGAAAATTATAAGACCTCGAATCTTTAAAGACCCCACTAGCACGTAAGTGTACAGTGAAATTATTATTAGCTCTTCAAAAACGTAACTATATAATGCATTATTTTTAGTGTATTTTTGTCAATTTTACCATGTCAATGAATGAGTGAAGAAGACCTTTGACTGAATCAGAATTAAATGAAATAGCGAATGATCCAAATTTTTATTCCGATGAAGAAAGCGCAGCTGAAGAAAACGAATTTCAAGCTAGCGATCATGAAACAAATTCAGAAGCTTCTTCAGATGGCGATGAAAGCCATTTTGATAACGATTCCGATGATAGTAATGTATTTTATGGTAAGGATAAAAATTTTAAATGGCAGAAGGCATGTAAAAGTCGTTCACGTACTCGCACTCACAATCTGATTATACATCTACCAGGCCCCAAAGGGAGAGCCAAAAATATCGATAAAAATTACAGCAGTCTGGAAGTTATTTTTTACTGATAATATGCTAGAGACCATCTTGTTGCATACAAATGTGAAAATAAGGAATAGACTTGAGCAATTTCAAGTACCTCGGCCATCGTACACAGCTGAACTGGATATGATTGAACTAAACGCTTTCCTTGGTCTTTTATGTCTATCAGGTGTTATGAAATCTAATCACGAGGATATATCTGCTTTATTTGCCAATGATGGAACTGTTCGGGATGTTTTTCGGGCTACAATGAGTGTAACTCGTTTTCTGTTTATTTTGTCATGTTTGCGATTTGATGATGCACTTACAAGAGATCAAAGAAAAGAGCATAATAAATTGGCTGCAATACAGGAATGTTGGGATATTTTTATTGCGAATTGTGAATCTTTATATACTCCAGGAGAATATCTCACCATCGATGAGATGTTGGTACCATTTCGAGGCAGATGTTCATTTAAAATGTACATGCCCAAGAAACCGGCGAAGTATGGTCTAAAAATTATGTGCCTCTGCGATGCACGTACTTTCTACCTGTGTAATGCATTTGTTTATACTGGCAAGGAAAATACAGTATCAATAGAAGAAGAAGGGATTTGCCGGTTCTGGACCCTCCTCCTCCTCTGACCTTGAACTTGACCTTATGACGTCACAACCCAACGACCTTGACCTTGAACTTGACCTTATGACTTCACAACCCAACGAACTTGAGCTTGAACTTGACCTTATGGCGTCACAACCCAGCGACCTTGACCTTGAACTTGACCTTATGACTTCACAACCCAACGACCTTGACCTTGAACTTGACCTTATGACGTCACTTCAGTCATAGACCTTAACCTTCAAGGTCATTGACCTTCAATGAACTCAATGAAGTCACAACCCAACCCAATCACGTCATACTTACATAACAATGACGTCACAACCCAACCCAATGACGTAATACTTACGTGACAACCTCCTCCACACTGATATACGAGGTTCAGTCAAAAACAATGACATCATAACAGACATTACACAAGTAGCAGGTAGCAGGTAGCAGGTAGCAGGTAGCAGGTAGCAGGTAGCAGGTAGCAGCTAGCAGGTAGCAGCTAGCAGGTAGCAGCTAGCAGGTAGCAGCTAGCAGGTAGCAGGTAGCAGGTAGCAGGTAGCAGCTAGCAGGTAGCAGGTAGCAGCTAGCAGGTAGCAGGTAGCAGGTAGCAGGTAGCACAATTAATAATATTTCACAATATTATAATTGCCGTTAAATTGATAATCGCGAAACAAGATTTTACATGAATTTTTAGCAACTCAGTTAATTATATATCTGAAACGCCACAAGGATACCTAACAACCTCCTCCTCCTCCTCCTCCTCCTCATACCAGTACCAGTATCAGTAAAAAAAAGCAAAAAAAGAAAAAAAATACTTACAAGATGGGCAACATAACCACACACACCCCCTAGTGGGACCACCGAAACATAACCTCACAATTTAATAAAACACGAGCAGAGAGAAACACAAGTACACTCGACGAAAGCTAGATGAACACTGAAGGAAGTTCTATCCGGCGCGCTATATAATTAAGATAACAATTAAAATGCGCAATACATTATTTTCTAAAACCAGCTTTAGGAAATTATTACGTCATATTTTTAAACATGATAGGACACGATTTTTCTGGTGAAACCTGTCTAGGCACTTTAAATATTTTTTTTATTGAGGGGAAATTAAGTTTTAAAGATATATTATTCAAAACTATATATATATAAATTATAATATGTTATTGAAAACAAAATGGCGGATGAGGGTAAGTTTGAAAAAGCAAAAAAAAAATCCGGAGTGTTATAAGTATATTATTACGTCATATTTTTGTATATTATTACGTCATATTTTTTTTAAAACATGATAGAACACGATATGGATTCAAAAATCGAAATTCAAAGGCACTACTCACGAGGCTCGATGTAGGCAGCTAGGAACACGGACAAGTCTACCGTCAAGTAATTTATAGTCGTAAAGACCCCTTGAAATTCAAAGGCCCTACACAGAGGCTCAAGGTAGACGGCTCTTCCTGTTAGGAAGATTTCATATGGAGTTAGCTCTTAAAAGCAGTAAAGCTTCCCCAACGTCAGTAGGTTTCTGTCGAAACATTAGGGTGTCAAATGTCTCTTTGGACCGAGAACCACAGCTAATAAACTGCCTAACGTATTTGGGTAAACTCCTGAAATGACCTGTCTCTTCAACTGATAAGTAGGAAGATATAAATTCACATGTTAACGTAAATAAATATGTAAAAAGAAAAAGTGTATGAATAAATTATGTTAACGTAAAGTATTGATGCTAAATATAACCCCGAAAGGGTTGAGGTGTCTGCAAGGAGATACTAACTATGAAGCACCCTCCGAAACATAACCACACACGCCCCCTAGTGAGGCCACCGAAACATAACCTCACAATTTAATAAAAACATGCGTGCACTTAACAAAAAAAACATAGCCACACAGTAAGTTTGAAAAGCAAAAAAGAAAAAATACTTACAAGATGGAGGCCCCTTGGAGGCCGTCAGAAGCAAAAACCACACACACCCCTCGAGCCCCCTTGTGGGCCCCTCTGAAGCACCCTCCGAAACTTAACCGCACACGCCCCCCCCTCGTAATATCACAATTGAATAAAACACGTGAGCACTAGACGAAGGTTTCATATATACTAACTCATATAATATCTTAAGCAGTAATTAAACTATCCCCTCTCCCCCCCCATATGTTTTTTCTAGAACAATTATATTTCATAATAAAAATGCAGACTGTAGTGTAACATGATATCTGATGTTATTCGATGTTAAAGTCACGTCCGGCGTTCTGTAGCTATGTAAAAATGATGAATATGTTTTTTTTTAAATTGCTGACTGGTGTAATATAATACCTTATGTTATTTGAGATTAAAAAATTTGATTTTAAATAATTGATACCTATAACCAAACATAATTTTCTATGTTAATAGCAAATTTATGGAATACTTTTTAATTTAAAATGTATATATATCACCATAAAAACAATGGTAAGAATGTATTATTATAAAATAGATAAGATACTTAGTTATATTTACAGAAAAATGTATCAATTTGATTGAAATGTTACTTTTAAAATTAAGTAATTGAAGCTTACATATTATAATAAAATAGAAAAGTGCGATATTTGTTTTATATCTTTTTTATATAGTCTGTAGCAGTATTTAATAAAATATATATATATATATATATCACCATAAAAACAATGTTAAGAATGTATTATAATAAAATAGATGATACTTAGGCATATTTACAGAAAAAATGTAACAATTTGATTGAAATGTTGCTTTTAATCGGAAAATGCTGATCATACAAATCACAATAATAAAATTTTGGCAATAATCGAAGAGTTAAGAGAGACCGGCATAATTATATAACGTTCACATATATTTTCAAATATAATTTTCTATGTTAATAGCAAATTCATGGAATACCTTTTGAATCTTTGTTTTATAATGACAATCTAAGAAAAATTAATGGATATTTGAAAAAAAGACATTACTTAGAAATAATCTTTCCAATAGAATAAACCCTGTATATTAAATTCGTATGTTATTACAAGCCTTAATAAAATAAAACTGTAAAATCAGCCAAAAAAATTATGATAAAGTTCCACATGTTACAGTGTAGGATGTCGATATTCAGAGTATTTTATCTTTTTAAATTTGCAAAAAAAGTCTGTTAATATATAAATATATAGATAATTCTTATTTAAAACGCTGCTATTTATATCTAGATGTAATCAACTTGGAATAATATACCCGCTTTTAGTTAAACTTGAATAAAACATGTATTAAAAATTTATAAATACCTTCAATTGTAAAAGTAATCGTTATATATTAACTGATATTTGAAAAACTCCTTACCTAGAAATAATCTTTTTAATAGAATAAAACCCTGTATATTAAATTCGTATGTTATTACATGCTTTAATAAAATAAAACCTAATTTTATTGTTAATATAAATATTACATGCTTTTATGTTTTTAAAAATCATGGAAATAGTCTTAAATTTTACAAATCTATATACCTCTAATAGTATTTCTAACAACGAAATTTTGTATTCTTCCTCATGTAATACTTAAAATATATTAAAATATTTTTTTTTTTAAATTGCTGACTAGTGTAATATGATTCCTGATTTTATTTTTGAGATTAAAAAAATTGCTGCCTGTGGTGTAATATGATACTTGATGATTACGATGTAAAAGAAATAATTTTTTTGCTTATTTCGCTTTTAATATAATTGATATACGAGGTTCAATCAAAAAGAAAAAAGTGTTAATATATTTTCGAACCAAAATTATGATCTTATACAAAATATTTGCAAATAATGCAATTGTTTTTTTATTATAAACATATATGTATATATATAAATATAAGACAGCTTGCTAAAAACGTGTACGTGCGCAGACATACAGAAACAATATATAATTACATGCGGGGATTATAATTAAAGCAGATTTTACGTAATTGGAGTATAGTACAATTTACTTCTTCATGATAAAAAAACACTTAAAAATATTATTTTATTGAATATTATAGGGTATCAGAAAATTTATTTTATTATCAAAGCCGCATCACCGTTTACTAAAAATAAAATCATGATTGACATAAACGTTGTAAATAGCATATGTAACTAATAAAATTTTCTAATGACCTACGAATTATGATTAAAGGTAATAGTAGGTATATACATCTTTGTTTCTAACTATATATGGAGTATATAATATGTTTCTTTGTTTAATATGATTGATTATATAATACTAGTCGATTAGATAATTAAATCTATGACATTAATTTATCGTAGTATAAGCAAAATACACACTATTTATTGTTTTTATAAGGTAAAATTAAAAATTTCAATTGAATTTATACTATTACAAGTTAGATATATTGTTTATAGAAGAATCGAAATAATGATTAACAAATTCAATATATAGGGTTTGAGTATTATTATTTTAATAAGAGAGCAATAAATAAAATAATTAGGAAATTAAGTTTTATAACATTTATTATTAAAACTGTATATATTTACAATAAGAATATATAAATTACAACATGTTATTATAAAAATTCATGTAAAAGTAGGGTGTCGAATGTCTCTTTGGACCGAGCACTCCAGCCAATAGACTGCCTAACGTATTTGGGTAAACTCCTAAAATGACTTGTCTCTTCAAGTGATAAGTAGGAAGATATAAATTCACATGTTAACGTAAATAAATATGTAAAAAAAGTGTTTGAATAAATTAGCATGTCTCGGTCACCCCAAATGTTTTGTTTGTTATATACTCAAAGAGGTATCTGATGTAACCAGTAATTTTTCAATATTTTGAATTTTATTGTTTATTTCAGTTATAGTCTTGGAAATATTATTATCGGGAGTTTCCACTATTGTTTTTAAATTCCGATAATTATTTGAATGTTCGGATTTTTCTTTACGAACAGCCTGTCTGAGATGGTTTAGTGTTGAGAAATTTTTTCGGTTTTCCATTTCTAAGTCCGCAAAGAGTTTTAACACATATCTTTTATTTACACTATTATCAACAGCAATAGGGTCCGCCATGAATCGAATTCGTTTACCACCAATATTTACGTCACCATCGCTTGTCAGAGGGAAACCAGCTGGTTGACGGTTGAAAATTCTCTTAGCAGACGATGTGGCTTGTACTTTATTACTGTGACGTCCAAACTTCTCGGTACTCATTTCAATAATGACTAAAAAAAATATATGTGAACGTTATATAATTATGCCGGTCTCTCTTAACTCTTCGATTATTGACAAAATTTCATTATTGTGATTTGTATGACCAGCATTTTCCGATGCTACTAGAAGGCGTAAGCGGTCAATTAGTTCATTTATATCATTCCAATAAATATACTGATAAGGAGTGTTTTTAACAAACATATTAGATCCACGACCGCCCCAAATTTTTGAAGGCTGTTTCTGTTTGTTTAAAGTTAATGGTTTAATTATACGCTTCCATTTCAATCCACTATTACCTTTAAACTGTTTTGTACTATCATTAGATCTACGATGCGCGCTGGTATACTCCAATATTTCATGATAGCGTTTTAACTCATCATTAGTATACTTTTTTGGATTTGATTTAAAAATAAGTTCAAAAAGGCCAGTACTACCCTCGTATATTTTTTTCCCAATTACAATACTATCTCCCTCAAATTACTATTTTATTTCCCAATTTTAATTTATTAACGTCTGGCTCATATACAACACCATATGTGGAATCATAAACATTTCTAGTATCTTTAAAGAAACCGTCTAGGTAGTTTCTAGCTATAGGGCTCATATTTTCATAGAAGTCGTCGAGCACTCTCTCACTCATTGACTGATAGAGGCTTCGAAACGAGTCATCGACTGGATCTACTGATGTAGAAGCTTCTGGAGTAACTGTGAAAAAGCTCTCATCCTCTAAAAAATCTGGCTGTCTCAACGATTTTGTTAATAACTCGTCGGTCGCCGGTGTTGCTGTTAACTGTATATCTTTAACAGCCGGTGAAGCGGGTATCTCTTCTTTTTTAAACTGTTCCGACTTGATGTTTTCTATTTGAAATTTATTTGCATCAACAATTTTCTTGAGGGGCTCCGATACGGGCTTGAACATTTTCTGTAGTAACTCATCTTGACCTGACCGCTGTAGTTTTAATTGTAAATGTTTTTTCCTAACAGCGTCAATAATATTAATAATTTCTTGTGTAAGTTTTTCGTTTAGAGATTTTTTTTTAATCTCCGTGCGCTTCAATATTTTATTTTTCTTTACCATGATAACGTTCTAACTAACAATCGATACTGGTAACAAGCTTAACTGAGCGGTGCTAATTAAAATCAACTTTTTATTATAGCATAAATGCATACAAATATTGAGGCAAAACCTTCACCAAATAAACAACACAAGCCACAACAATCGACTATTTTATTACAACAGCATACATTCTCTTTAACTATATCTGATGGGTCATCCATCTCGACACAACCAACTCAAACGAATATCTAGATTTGAATGTATAAAAATTGGTATTTACAAACTTATATAACAATCAAACTTATTTCTATATCGACCGCTATTAATGTCGCTGTCCTTATCAATTATTAAAAATCCAAACCGATCTTCCCAACACTTTGCACATATAGATTTAAACTCATTAAATGACATATCAGTACCCACGTGATCTTCATATACATGTCGAAGATTGGTATCGTCTTGTTTAAATAATATTAAAAAAATTAGCGTTGTCCCTAATTAAATGCTTTGGTATGCGTGTGTATGTTTGGCAAAATAAAAACTATCAACACACTTATGTCGACCCATACAAAAATACGATCGAATCTTATCCTGTTTATCGCAGGCTACATCATCAAATATGAATATAGAATTTGATTTAATATCTGCCGGGTCTATGATATCATCATTTTCTTTATAGGGATATTATTTGATGTCTGGCAGTCTCTTCATAACATTTTCGAGGAACTGATATTTAGGTTGATAAAGAGATTTAGAGTAAACATAAATGTTTTCGAATCGAAGCCCATTTTCATCAAACAGGAGTGATAGCATTACATTTGTTTTACCACTAGCAGAAGGGCCACATATAATACAGCGAACCGAGTCGGGTATCAGAGTACTGTGTCTACGATAGGCTGTTTGACTCTCAACACACGTATCTAAATTCAATATGTTCAACTGTTTCTTCTGTCTTATTAAACGCATCTCTTAAAACTGAGAACTTTAGTTAAATACAAATTACTATATACACAATAAATCAGTTCAATGCTGACATTCAAGGAAGGAGGAGGTGTTCTTAATTCTACTAACCGTGCCAGGTAACAGAGTACTGTGTCTACGATAGGCTGTTTGACTCTCAACACACATATCTAAATTCAATATGTTCAACTGCTTCTTCTGTCTTATTAAACGCATCTTTTAAAACTGAGAACTTTTGTTAAATACAAAGTACTATATACATAATAAATCAGTTCAATGCTGACATTCAAGGAATGCGGAGGTGTTCTTAATTCTATTATTAACAATCTACCAGTTGAACTACATATACCTGGATATCAATTCTGCGGACCAGGTACAAAACTAAAGAAACGGTTAGAGCGAGGGGACAGTGGAATAAATCCATTAGATAAAGCCTGTAGAGCCCACGATATTGCATATTCTCAATATAAAGATTTACAAGACAGACATAAAGCAGATCGGATATTAGAAGAAACAGCTTGGTCTCGAGCGACAGCCAAGGACACAGCAGTTAGTGAGAAAGTTGCCTCGTGGGCAGTCACAAACGCAATGAAAGCTAAAAGAAAAATAGGAATGGGGTTAAAAAAAAAAAACATTCATTCAACAAATCTGTATTGTTTAAAGCGAAAGGCGTACTGTAGGGATATAGAGGCGGTAAAGTTAAAGCAGGAGCGGGTTTATCATTGAAAGCCGCCAGAATTGCCATTAAGAAAGCTGGTGGTAGAAAACGAATAAAAATACCTCGAATATTACCAATACCAAAATCTGGAGGGATTTTACCTTTGATACCGCTATTTGCTGGTTTGAGCGCCATAGGTAGTCTCGCAGGCGGAGCTGCTGGTATCGCTAGAGCAGTTGGTAAAACAAGAGAAGCCCAACAACAGATGGAGGAAGCAAAGAGACATAATAAAATTATGGAAGCTGTTGCATTGGGAAACAAGACAGGTACCGGTCTATACCTAAAACCCTATAAGAAGGGTTTGGGTCTGTATTTAAAACCCTATTCAAAAAACTAATAAAACAGCTGCCCGATAGAGCTCTCAACGACAGAGATATTATTAAATTCGCTAGCAATATACTAAATTTTCGAGGCGTTTATATGCGAGACAATTTACCAAAAACACCTAGACGGGTAGAGTGTTGTATCATAAATCTTGACTCGAAATTTAACCCCGGCTCACACTGGGTGGCGTTTTATAAAAATGGTTCTGTAGTAAAGTATTTCGACTCGTTTGGAAATTTAATACCGCCAATTGAGCTGATTAAATATTTTCAGAAAAATAATAAAAAAATTGAAATATTATACAACTATGATAGATATCAAAACTATAATGAAATCAATTGTGGACACCTATGTTTACAATTCTTATTAGACAACAGCAATTGATATAGATTAGTATCAAAGTAAACGTCGAGAATGTCGTACACGTTCACTATAATTGGTTCAGCTCTCTCTACAGATTATTATCCTCCAATCGATTTAGACCCCCATTCTCAATACACTCTGGGTTTAATTGGTCTATACACATACAACACTATTCCTAATGTTATGGAGGGGAATAATAAGATCTATTATGATACCAACGATAAAGTTATTGTAATCCCAGACGGTTCATACGAAATAAGCGACATTGAGCAATATATTAAGGAGCAATTGTCAGTGAAAGATGATGATAATGATACATTCTCTCTCAAACCAAATAATAACACTCTGAGATACATGTTGAAAAGCAAATTTCAAATAAATTTCAAACATAAAGATTCTATTGGTCGTATGTTAGGTTTCAGTTCTAAAATACTGCTACCTAACGAGAAGCATGATTCAGATTTGCCAGTGCAGATTATAAAGGTACGAACTGTAAGAATTGAGTGCAGTATTACAACATCAGCCTACTATGATTCACGTCTATCGCACACTCTGTATGAATTCGCTCCTCAGGTAGAGCCAGGATTTAGCATTAATATTGAACCACAACACGTTATTTACTTACCTGTTAATAAGCGGGACAGCATAGACAACATAGCTATAACTCTAGTTGATCAAGACGGTAAACTTGTAAACTTTAGAGGAGAACAGATTATAATTCGTTTGGAGTTGAAGAGGGATGGGTATATCGTTTAGAAATTATAAAACTTACAGACCCCTAAAACAAACAATTAGTCAGTCTCCCGACAACCGACGGATAACACCTACGAACATAGCTTTCTTAAAATCTATTGGATTGAAAGTGAAAAATGGAGGAAAAATTAGAACTTTTTGATGGAGTAAAGTTTGATGATGCCATCACAAAAGAACAATATCACATCTACTATCCAAGAACTAGCAATTTTAATCCGAACGATGAAATACGCATTTTCGTTCAACATCAGGATATTTATACATTACCGAGCAATAGCTTCATTCGAATAGAGGGGAGATTCATTGTAGATGATGAGGGAACCGGTACTTGTAAATTAACAAATAACGCGTATGCGTTTCTGCTCGACCAGATGTGCTATCAAATCAACTGTATAGAAATTGATCGATGTATGAAACCAGGTATCACCACAACAATGAAAGCATACGTTTCTTATAGCGAGAATGAGTCTAAATTATTACAAATGGCCGGTTGGTGTCCATTCAAGGATGAACAGCCCACCGTCTCAGCTGGAAAGTTTAAGGCTTGCTTACCATTAAACTTTTTTTCGGTTTGCTAGAAGATTATAATCACATTTTCTTAAACGTTAGTCAAGAATTAATATTGAACCGCAGTAAAACAGACGATAATTGTTATATAAACACTCAGTCAGGCGAAATTGGAAATTGAAAAGATTGGTATGTGCCGCATATAAATGTGAACGATAAAACCCGCTTGAAACTGCTCCATGCCCTCAAGGAAAATAAAAATATATATATATACCGTTTAGAAAGTGGGAGTTGTATGAGTTGCCCGCATTGCGTGCTACAAAGGCCGATATATGGCCTATTAAAACTAGTACAAATTTAGAGAAACCTCGCTATGTTATAGTAGGCTTTCAACATAAAAAGAAGGATAATATACACGCAGATTCTTCAGATTTTAATCATTCCGCAATTACCAATATAAAATTATATTTAAATTCAGAGAGCTATCCATACTCTGCCATGAATTTGGATATGGGCCATAAGCGCTATGCTATTGCTTATCATATGTATGCAAATATCCAGTCTAGCTATTACGGCCGGCAAAACCAACCACTCTTGGATTATAAGCAATTCCACGACTGTGCCCTCTTCTCGATAGATGCCAGTAAACAGGCTGATAGCTTAATTAGCACTAATGTTGATATAAAGCTTGAATTGGAATGTCAGGAGGAATTTAACGCAGATATTGTAGCATATTGTTTAATCATAAATGATAAGCTTTTTGAATATGAGCCCTTAACTGGGTTGGTAAAATAAATAATTTAAATTTTATTTTTAATTGTAACAAAATGTAATAAAAAATTTTTGTTTTTATTAATTTTTTTCTTTATTTAAACTACAACACCCCGTACGAAAATAAAAATTTACTTACTATGCAAATTAAATTACATACGGCATATGAAAATAAAAAAGACATGCGTCAACATTAAAATAATGACGACGCATGTCTGTTACTAAGCGAATCACATCTGGTGTAATATGATTACGATGTAAAAGAAATATTTTTTTTTGCTTATTTCGCTTTTAATATAAAAAATATGATGACAAAGCAATATGATGAGGAATGTGTTTACATACTATACTAGACTAATTAAACTTCCCTAAAGCAATTTCGATTCTTTTATTATATTAACTTATCGTGATAGTTCTTAAATTTGATTCGGGTGATAAAAATTTTAATATTTATTTTTATATATGGCTGGTGATGATTTAAGTCTTTTTTTTGTTTGGGATAAAACTTGTTTATTTATAACTGCATTTGCATAACTAAATAGTAAATACTGTGGTGTAGGAGAGCTGCTGATATAGGTGTTAGAACAATGTAACCGATATATGGATAATAGTAAGTTAGTCAAGATTTATAATTAAATATTTTAAACCCGTATTGTTAAGATTGGTGAAATATTAGTATCTATGTTTTTTTAAAACTTTTTTCGTAAAACTAATATATTTTTTCTTTATTAACCCGAACAACGTTTATGTCTAAATTATCGTTTGCCAAATCTCAATGAATAGATGACTGTCATAATGGCTCATGTTGTGTAGAAACAAGGGTGTAATATTTGGAATTTTGAAATTTAGATTATAATTTGAATGCACGGCACCCCTGAATTTCTCCGTTAAATGACAGTGATCTGACACTTTATCTCCATTTAATGACAAATCACAAATGTGACAGATAATTGCGTTATTAACATTATTTTATCTCATCAATAGTTAAGGATTCATCGGGAACGACAATTTTTAAATAGTTTTTATGAGTAGGCCTCATATACAGAATAGCCGGATCACTGTTGCAAGAGTGTATTGGTTCCAGGATACACTTAAAATCGATATAAATAACAGCGTTTCCAATAAGAATTATCTATATTTATATATTAACAGACTTTTTACAATTTAAAAAAAATATAATACGCTGAATATCGACATTCGACACCGCAACATGTGAAACTTTTCATATTTTTTTTTTTTTGCTGATTTTACAGTTTTATTTTATTAAGGCACGTAAAAACATATGAATTGCATATACAGGGTTTATTCTATTGGAAAAGATTATTTCCAAGTAATGTGTATTTTTTTAAACATGATAGAACAAGTTTTTTCTCGGTGATTTAATTTCACTGTCGCAAATGATGGGAAAATAATATATTGTTCACTTTAACAAGGTATTTCTATTTTCAATAGATGTTTTATTTAAGTTTAAATACACGTGATTTTTATTCGAAAAAATTGTTAACATGTAAATTTTGATTGAGAAATTCAAAATTTAGTAAAGAATGATAAATTCATTATTTTAATATATTTAAAGTATTAAATGATGAAGAATATAAAATTTCGTTATTAGAAATACTAGTAGAGGTATACAGATTTGTAAAATAATTCTATTATTAACAATCTACCGTTGAAATGAAATGTTTTCTTACATTAAACTATAAACTTAGATAACTGCGAATGTTAGCACTTCAAAAAAGAAATTCTTGCTTATTAAGTATTTCGTATGAAAATCTGGTAAAAAAAAAACAAGATAAAATTTCATCTGGTGTCATATTAGAAAAGAATGTAAATGAAAAAAGCTTACTATAGTACAATATGAATACACATCATTTGTTGTTTCTAACAAATTCAATATATAGGGTCCATTTAATAAACAAGTTAGGAAATTTTAAAATAACATACTTCAAATATCTAATGATATATAATTGTTTGCTTCATGTTGTTGACTAGAAAATAAAAAATTCTATATATACTACATTACCATATTGATGGCTCAGGTGGTTGATAGCAATTAAACATTCTTTATTTCACAAACATGTGTCATTATTATTTCTTTAATGCTGATGCATACATTTTTATTTTTCCTACACCTGGAATATTTAATTTGTTTATATCGCTTTTAAATAATTATATTCAATTTAAATGTAATCGAAACATTAATCTAACTAAGATAATAAGAACCTGGGAAACTGCTTTGCTATTTAGTAGGAGGGTATATCATCATTCATTATAATTGATGGTATTAAGATTGAAATGATGAGAAAATAATATATTGTTTATTTTAACATGATATTTATAAATTTTCCATAGATGTTTTATTTAAGTTTAAATAAACGTGATTTTTAATCAAAAAAAAAATGTCAATATCTAAATTTTTGATTGAGAAATTCAAAATTTAGTAAAGAATGATAAATTCATTATTTTAATATATTTTAAGTATTACATGAGGAAGAATACAAAATTTCGTTGTTAGAAATACTATTAGAGGTATATAGATTTGTAAAATTTATGACTATTTCTATGATTTTTAAAAACATAAAAGCATGTAATATTTATATTAACAATAAAATTAGGTTTTATTTTATTAAAGCATGTAATAACATACGAATTTAATATACAGGGTTTTATTCTATTGAAAAGATTATTTCTAATAAAAGTGTTTTTCAAATATCAGTTAATATATAACGATTATTTTTACAATTGAAGGTATTTATAAATTTTTAATAGATGTTTTATTCAAGTTTAACTAAAAACGGATATATTATTCCAAGTTGATTACATCTAGATATAAATAACAGCGTTTTAAATAAGAATTATCTATATATTTATATATTAACAGACTTTTTTTGCAAATTAAAAAAGATAAAATACTCTGAATATCGACATCCTACACTGTAACATGTGGAACTTTATCATAATTTTTTTGGCTGATTTTACAGTTTTATTTTATTAAGGCTTGTAATAACATACGAATTTAATATACAGGGTTTATTCTATTGGAAAGATTATTTCTAAGTAATGTCTTTTTTTCAAATATCCATTAATTTTTCTTAGATTGTCATTATAAAACAAAGATTCAAAAGGTATTCCATGAATTTGCTATTAACATAGAAAATTATATTTGAAAATATATGTGAACGTTATATAATTATGCCGGTCTCTCTTAACTCTTCGATTATTGCCAAAATTTTATTATTGTGATTTGTATGATCAGCATTTTCCGATTAAAAGCAACATTTCAATCAAATTGTTACATTTTTTCTGTAAATATGCCTAAGTATCTCATCTATTTTATTATAATACATTCTTAACATTGTTTTTATGGTGATATATATATATATATATATATATATATATATATATATATATATATTATTAAATACTGCTACAGACTATATAAAAAAGATATAAAACAAATATCGCACTTTTCTATTTTATTATAATATTTAAGCTTCAATTACTCAATTTTAAAAGTAACATTTGTAGTACAAAGTACAAAGTAACCTATTGACGTTGGGGAAGCTTTACTGCTTTTAAGAGCTAACTCCATATGAAATCTTCCTAACAGGAAGAGCCGTCTACCTTGAGCCTCTGTGTAGCGCCTTTGAATTTCAAGGGGTCTTTACGACTATAAATTACTTGACGGTAGACTTGTCCGTGTTCCTAGCTGCCTACATCGAGCCTCGTGAGTAGTGCCTTTGAATTTCGATTTTTGAATCCATATCGTGTTCTATCATGTTTAAAAAAAAATATGACGTAATAATATACAAAAATATGACGTAATAATATACTTATAACACTCCGGATTTTTTTTTTGCTTTTTCAAACTTACCCTCATCCGCCATTTTGTTTTCAATAACATATTATAATTTATATATATATAGTTTTGAATAATATATCTTTAAAACTTAATTTCCCCTCAATAAAAAAAATATTTAAAGTGCCTAGACAGGTTTCACCAGAAAAATCGTGTCCTATCATGTTTAAAAATATGACGTAATAATTTCCTAAAGCTGGTTTTAGAAAATAATGTATTGCGCATTTTAATTGTTATCTTAATTATATAGCGCGCCGGATATAACTTCCTTCAGTGTTCATCTAGCTTTCGTCGAGTGCACTTGTGTTTCTCTCTGCTCGTGTTTTATTAAATTGTGAGGTTATGTTTCGGTGGCCCCACTAGGGGGTGTGTGTGGTTATGTTTCAGAGGGCCCCTCTTACCCATCTTGCAAGTATTTTTTTTCTTTTTTTTACTGATACTGGTACTGTTATGAGGAGGAGGAGGAGGAGGAGGTTGTTATGTATCTTTGTGGCGTTTCAGATATATAATTAACTGAGTTGCTAAAAATTCATGTAAAATCTTGTTTCGCGATTATCAATTTAACGGCAATTATAATATTGATGTCATTGTTTTTGACTGAACCTCGTATATCAGTGTGGAGGAGGTTGTCACGTAAGTATTACATCATTGGGTTGGGTTGTGACGTCATTGTTATGTAAGTATGACGTCATTGGGTTGGGTTGTGACGTCATTGAGTTGATTGAAGGTCAATGACCTTGAAGGTTAAGGTCTATGACTGAAGTGACGTCATAAGGTCAAGTTCAAAGTTAAGGTCGTTGGGTTGTGACGTCATAAGGTCAAGTTCAAGGTCAAGGTCGTTGGGTTGTGACGTCATAAGGTCAAGTTCAAGGTCAAGTTCGTTGGGTTGTGACGTCATAAGGTCAAGTTCAAGGTCAAGGTCGTTGGGTTGTGACGTCATAAGGTCAAGTTCAAGGTCAGAGGAGGAGGAGGGTCCAGAACCGGCAAATCCCTTCTACTAATAGATAAAGTATCTGTACCAACCCGCGACGTCCTAAAGCTCATACCTCCCATACAAAACACAAATCGGAATGTCACAACTGATAATTGGTTCTCTTCAGTCGAGTTATGTAACAAACTGAGAGAACAAGGCTTGACCCTTTTAGGAACTATAAGAATCAACAAACCGCAATTACCACTTGAGTTTAAGCCTAACAGAAGGAGACAAGTGGGTTCTACGATATTTGGACATAACAATGATATAACAATAGCTTCATATGTGCCTAAAAAAAACCTATCGGTGTCATTGATATCTACCATGCACCACGATAAAAAAATAAGCACTGAAAATGGAAAACCTGATATGATCAATGATTATAATAGGACCAAAGTTGGCGTAGATGTATTAGATCAGTTATGCGCCAATTATTCAGTAGCTAGACGTACCAGGCGTTCGCCCATGGTAATTTTTTACGCTATGATAAATATAGCAGGTGTAAATAGTATGGTAGTATTGAACTGTGGGCGAGAAGAAACATTTAAAAGGCGACATTTGCTGGTAAGCCTCGGAAAAGCCTCATTACTGCGCATATGCAACGAAGAAATCTCAGCCGATTACCGCGTGAACTGCAAACAATAATTTGCAAGCAGTTGGGTAAAGAGCTACCTACAACCTTTACGAACAATGAGCCAACACGAAAAAAGCGATGCGATCTCTGCTCCAGGGACAAAGACCGAAAGGTTAAGAGTGTATGCAAAAAATGCGGCAAACACATTTGCCCAGATCACACCAGTTTAGTTTGCAATATATGTTTTAATAACGTTTAATCGCTTATAAATATTACTGTTTGTTGTATTTCACTAAAAAAATAAATAAGCAATTTAAACATTTTTTGTTTTTATCAACTGGAAATTGGGGTTCGGACGGACCCCACCAGCAGATAAGTGTTAGCTTATTTCACCAGCACTGTTAAGGGTTAAATATGTTCTTATAAATCGCGTTAAATATTAATTTGAATTAGAAAATGAGTATAAACATCAGTAATAAAAATATAGAGAAAAATAAGTGAATTATTTTAAAGCAAATTTGTCGTCATAGTAAAGTATTTATATTTTGAATTAATTCCTCCCCTCACTGGCATGAAAACATATGGTAAATATGAACATTATAACTACATAGCTTGTTTTTCTATCCCTTTCAGAGGAGAAGCCTTTCTTGTAATGCTTCAATATATGTATATATATATATATATATATAGTAAACTTAATAAGTCGGCGATTAAAGGTCTGGTTTATTACTTCAAAGTATATATATTTAAGACAACCCTACATGTTTCGGCAATGATGCGTTTGTCAAGGATATAAAAAATATAAAAAATGACAAAAGCATCATTGCCGAAACATGTAGGGTTGTTTTAAATATATATACTTTGAAGTAATAAACCAGACCTTTAATCGCCGACTTATTAAATTTACCATATCATACCAAGGTCACGAAAATATTATATATATATATATATATATATATATATAATAACTTCGTGACCTTGGTATGATATGGTAAACCTAATCAGTAGGCGATTAAAGGTCTGTATATTACTTCAAAATATATGTATTTAAAAAACTCTACATGTTTCGGCTGTGTACGCCTTTATCAAGAGAATACAAAATATGCTGTCCTTCATATTTTGTATTCTCTTGATAAAGGCGTACACAGCCGAAACATGTAGAGTTTTTTAAATGCATATATTTTGAAGTAATATACAGACCTTTAATCGCCTACTGATTAGGTTTACCATATATATATATATATATATATATAAAAAACCACATCCGTCCAGAAACGTGCATATATCGATATTTCACTGTCGTTACAGATCATCAGTACACGATATTCTAACATGGACATGATTTTATTATTATACTTTCGTGTATATATACGAATTATATTGAATTTAATTGGAGTGAGAAATAGCAATTATTCAAATCTCCTCTCACATGTAATTGTCGCTAAATTTGTGCAATTGATTCTTCAATATAATTCGTATATATACACGAAAGTATAATAATAAAATCATGTCCATGTTAGAATATCGTGTACTAATGATCTGTAACGACAGTGAAATATCGATATATGCACGTTTCTGGACGGATGTGGTTTTTTTTCATACAATTTTCATTATCCGCACAGGTGGATGGCTAACGTCGCGACGTGTTTGCGTCTACATTCTTCGGCAGGAGTAATCTTGTCAGATTGTAGAATCAATTGCACAAATTTAGCGACAATTACATGTGAGAGGAGATTTGAATAATTGCTATTTCTCACTCCAATTAAATTCAATATAATTCGTATATATATATATATATATATATATATATATATATATATATATATAAGGTAAACTTAATTAGTCGGCGATTAAAGGTCTGGTTATTACTTCAAAGTGTATATATTTAAAATAATCCTACATGTTTCGGCAATGATGCCTTTGTCAAGGATATAAAAAATATAAATATTAAACATAAGGATATAAAAAATATAAATATTTTTATTTTTTATATCCTTGACAAAGGCATCATTGCCGAAACATGTAGGATTATTTCAAATATATACACTTTGAAGTAATAACCAGACCTTTAATCGCCGACTAATTAAGTTTACCTTATCATACCAAGGTCACGAATATACTATATTTATATATATATATATATATATATATATATATATATATTAAATAAAACGAATATATCAGATGCCCTGTTATTATCGGCTCCTTTATACACATAATGGGCTGCGTAGAATTTAAGAACTTTACTATTTAATAAAATACCTATGTATGATACTTTATAACAAGTTTTAAAATAATTATCAAAATATTTAAGACGATTTTTGACCTTTACGACCTAGTATGTAATTTATTCAAATATGTATTAGATTAGAATAAAATCAACAACCCTACACCACATGAATAATTTCAACTTAACGTATGCGACGGACCTCCAAGCAATGTGTTTTGCTAACTTCAGAGGTGACCCAACTGATAATAACTTTAAAATTTATACTTCAGTTCCCGTGCGTACTGTAGTCGTAAATTAAATTTTGAGGCTATTGTTCATTGGACAAAATTAAAAAGCAATTGTTCTGGTTAAATATAAAAGAAATTTGTTTTTGCTATCAGGACAAAGCATAAAGCTTTTTGTTTAAATTAGAAAGCGCTTAATTACAATTTTTACAAACAGGATTTATTTAATCTATTTGTTTGTCACATACATATAATAAACAAGACGAATAAAATGAAAAGAACCTGCTGCCAGAAGCCTATAAACAAGCTGTTTAGTATTTAATAATAGACATGTTATATTTATTGTACTAATTAAAAAATACCTTGATTTCTTTTGGATGAATATTATTTATTACGTTAGCATTTCTTTTTAATCTGATTTCTTTAAATTTTATGTTTATTTTTAGATTTTGGTTCTTTTAGAAAATAATTTATTAGCTCAGAATCTTTAAATACTAGCAATGGGTAGTAATTAAAGAGTACAATCCCGGGATCTCGGTATCCCGGCCGGGTTTTGATCCCGTAAATCCCGGGACTGTACTTGGCTAATCTCGCGATTTTCGGGATTGCCAGTTTGCATTCCGTAATCCGTTGCGCCTTGACAATGACATTACCTAGATTATATTAAAGGAGCTTATTACATAAAGACAAAAAATCAACCATAGGTACGCCGTACGATAAAAGAACTACATAGGTACAGCCCAAATAATATGTAACTTAGAACGGACTTCCCCGCCTGGCATACTTCAATACAATACTGTTAAAGTAATTCCCCAACGGGCCAACTGGGGAATCACCCGATCACCTCATATGATATATCATAATATTGTTGCGAGGTATTCTCCGTCGGGGATTCCCTGTACGAAAGCATAAATACGCTTATTAGGATTTACTTTTTTCATTTATTATTCTACCAGCGACAAGGTTACGCAGGTTACGTCATTTAAATTTAAAAATCAATTATCTGAAAACGTTATTTTAGATGGCGGGAGACTTTGTTCAACATAAAAAGAAACAGTGAGTCAACGGGATTATTTTTTAGTAGCGAAAGACGGGAATAGTGCTAAATATAAGCGATGCCCTGCCATTCTCAAAACTTTGGGTGGATCGACTAAGGGATTACATACACATTTGTCATCAAAACATAACATTAAGATTTTAGCTGACATTAATCTTTTAACAGCTTCAACAAGTCAAGATTCTGAAAATCTGAACACAGCACCGCCACCAGCTAAACGAAAGTTAGAAGATTATTTTACTAAAAGTGCCGACGATAGCCTGGATGATGTTTTGGCAAGAATGATTGAGATGGATTTCCATTCAGTGTATTCATAACTTCAGACGATTTGAGAAAATTGCTCTTAGCGAAATACACGGATTTACCAAAATCAGCCGTCACAATTCGAAAGCGTGTTATGAATTACAGTGAAAAAATCAGAAAGCAAGTATTTGCAGAATTAAAACATTTGAAAAGTGCAGGTGAAAAATTCAGTCTTCAGATCTTTCGACGAGTGGACATCAACGTCCAATAAATGATACATGGCTGTCAGCGTTCATTCATATAACGAAATTTGGAGCTTAGGACTCGTTCCTATTCATGGAAGTATGACGGCCAAAAATTGTTTCCGTATATTGAAAAAGCGTCTAAAATAGATTTGATATTTCCCTGGAAACTGATATCGTGGCTACTGTAACCGATGGACCGAACGTTATGATGAAGGTTGGACAGCTTGTTTGCACTTGCACTGAACAACAACAGTGTCCCGCACATAGTATCAATTTGGTCGTCTGTGATGTGCTTTATAAAATAAAGAATTATTTTCAAGAAAGGCAAGACAGCCCTACCTCAAACTCAGATGATACTATAAATGAACTGCTGATTATATGAATGATAGCGATGATGATGACAATTTGGAAGATTTAAACTGTCCAGAATCAGGTTTAATCTTAATGTATCAGAATAATTGAAACATACATGAGTAGGTAAACCCCACCAGTTTTGAATAATACAAAGGTATTTTTAATAATATAAAATATTATTAAAAATCTGGTGTGAAGAACACAAATGCAGGTTCACTATTAATATTTTCTGTGAACGTGTGCGAATATATCCTATCCCCAGAGACGTAGATACGTATTTCGCTTTTCTACAAGCTCATCGGTACGCCCCTGCTGGGGAAAGAATATTTCCAGACACATTCACAGAAAATAACCACCTCGCCCTATCACCGTAATTATCCAGACCGAGCGCAGAAGTAAATTCGGCACTACCTGTTGTCAGACAGCCGAAGTACCTCGCATACCGTCCACATAATTAATGTGAAGTAACGAAGCCCTTCCAAAGGTTAGCACAGCCAAACACTCTAGAAAACTGCATTTTGTTTGTGCCTTCACTCATACTACGGCTTAACCGCATGTGTAATGTATCAGAATAATTGAAACATACATGAGTAGGTGTAAACCCCACCAGTTTTGTATAATAAAAAGGTATTTTTAATAATATAAAATATTATTAAAAATCTGGTGTGAAGAACACAAATGCAGGTTCACTATTAATATTTTCTGTGTATTATACAAAACTGGTGGGGTTTACCTACTCATGTATGTTTCAATTATTCTGATACATTACACATGCGGTTAAGCCGTAGTATGAGTGAAGGCACAAACAAAATGCAGTTTTCTAGAGTGTTTGGCTGTGCTAACCTTTGGAAGGGCGTCGTTACTTCACATTAATTATGTGGACGGTATGCGAGGTACTTCGGCTGTCTGGCAAGAGGTGGTGCCGAATTTACTTCTGCGCTCGGTCTGGATAATTACGGTGATGATGGTTCTTTTCTGTGAATGTGTCTGGAAATATCCTTTCTCCAGCAGGGGCGTACCGATGAGCTTGTAGAAAAGCGAAATACGTATCTACGTCTCTGGGGATAAGATATATTCGGACACGTTCACAAAAAATATTAATAGTGAACCTGCATTTGTGTTCTTCACACCAGATTTTTAATAATATTTTATATTCTAATCTGCTACGATAAAATACTTATGTAGATGTAGTCCATTAACAACCAGCCAGATGGCGGTAAATATACGTAGCAGCTTAGCTGTTCGAACGATAGGTAGCCCTCCAGACAAAGTCTCTTTCGCCCGTAAGATGTCAATTATTAAATAGTTGTCTTCTTATAGGACGGAACTTGCTTGATCTATGCGGGCTATTTCAGTAAATTTAAATGCAGATACAAACCAGTTGTTTATAACAGGTTTGTATTAATTTGTATACATTGCTTCACTAGCTTAACTGAGGACGCCTAGATAGCAGAAACATATGTATTAAGCAGAAGTAAATGCTGAAAATACGAGGGGTTTTGTCCATGTGCATATATAACTATGCACATGGACAAAACCCCTCGTATTTTCAGCATTTTTTCTCGACCTTTTCTGTTGGCATTTCTAGGGCAAATATGACAACGTTTCTGACCGACAGGTTGATTTCTTTTTTCCAAACTAGGATTCTTCCACACCTAAAATATCCTGAATTAGTAGACGTAAATATCTGGATATTGTTGGCACATTCAGTCTGCTTTCCAATTGTGGTTTGATCAATTGCATGCCTAAGTTTTGAAGAAATTGTCTTCTTGAGATGTATTTATAATCACTATTTCGTTTATGTTTGTTGGCGTTATAGATAACATAAGCATTGTTTCCAATTCCATCTATCATTCCATAAAATACACGTAAAGGCCATCGACGGGTTTTTCGTGACACAGTTTTTGAGTGACATAATGATCATATGTATCTACACCACCTTTCGTCGAATTATAAAATAAAATGATTTCGGGTTTTTTAGTTTCGTCTTCAATTTCGCCATAAGTGTGAAAAGTTGATAACAACAAAACTATTTTATTCTTTTTAGGTGAAAACGAAACGATAGTTTTATTTTCGTCGTAAGCAAAATCAGAGCTAGGAACAGTAGCTTTTTTCTTCAAGAAAGTTGGCGGAATATCTGCTTCATTTTTACGTAACGTTCCTACCATGGTTAGTTTCTTTTCCAATAATTTATTTGCCAAATCCGAGGACGAGAACCAGTTATCCATGGTAACATTCCGGTTTGTTCCATATATGCTTTCACACAGTTTCAGGACATATTGAGTAGGTAAAGTTTCAGAACTAGTTCTTCTTTCTTTTCCAATATATGGAATAGCAGAAAGCAGTAAAATGTTTTAGAGTCGCACATCTTAACAATTTTTATGCCATATTTATCCGGCTTATTTGTAATATAGATTTTGAATGGACATCTTCCTCTAAAACCAAGAAGTTGTTCGTCTACAGTTACATATGCGCCAGGTGTATAATTTTCTGAACACTTTTCAATAAATTTATCCCACAGAAATCTGATAGGTGCAAATTTATCATCCTTACGCTCTTGTCTGGTATTTTTGTCATCAAAGCGAAGACAATTAAGTAAAAACTCAAAACGTTTTCGTGACATGGTTGCTCTGAAAATGGGTAATCCATATTGTCTGGACCATAAATCAGAAGTACTTAGAGAACTTGTTTTTAGAACCCCACTCATATACAACAGACCGAATAAGGCCAATATTTCTTGTCTATTAGTACACCCTATAAAGCTTTGATTATTAGCATATTTGGAGGATTGTCTTGTTATTTCTTGGTTTGTGGGTTGGATAATACAATTAATCATTTCGTCGGTGAAAAATAACTTCCATGCTTAAATCTCATCTGCAGCTTTTAATGCGTTTGACTTTGGCCCTGGTAATCGAAGCACAATGTTCTTTTGCACTGTACGGCTATTTTTTGAAAAAAATGGTGATTTATACCATTTGTAACCATTTTTGCCATAAATTGCCTTTCGACGTGTAACAGATTCTTCTTCGGACTCTTCTCCCTCACTGCTAGACTCGACAGAAAAAGTATCTGAATGCTCACTGTTTAAAAGTTCCTCATCTTCAGATACACTGTCGTCGCTCACTATTTCTGGAACAATATTGTCCAAATCTGTTTCGCCTCACTCGTAAGAACGTATAATATCCTCTAACTCTGCTTGAGTCAATGCTTTATTTGTGGAAGCCATATTTTTATAAATTTAAAAAAATAATATCAAGAATTGTATTCTGGAGTCGTATGTGACACAACCAATTGCTATCGATACGAAAAACAGAACAGAGCACTTACAACTACCGCATTCAAAGCTGTACTGACACGTCGAGAGGTACGTAGGTGGTCGCTAACTTCTCTCTTCAATTATGCGTTTGGGAAAGAGATAAAGTGTAGCTGTGTCATAGGCGACACCAACGTACCATTCTAGGGTTAAAAGACTAAATAGTCGAGATGGCACGGAAGAGGAAGAAAGGTCAGGATCACAAACAGACGATGAGACAAGGCAACAAACCTTCCAATCCAAATTGACACTAAAGGAAAAGTTACAGCTGGAAATTAATAAGAGCATGGAATCCCCAGATCCTGCAGTACAAAATGAATCGGGGTTGATAAATAGTATTAGACGCGAAATGAGCCTGTTCGAAAATGGAGGAGTTCGTGGATATCACTTAGAATTAGCATATAAATATCTATTGTATATTCCTCCAAACCAGTGTAGAACCTGAGCGAGCGTTTTCAGCCGCCGCTTATGTTGGCAATAAACTACGAAGCAGGCTTGGAAGTCAAACATTGGATGGTCTGATATTTCTGCGGTTATATTTTCGAAATTCTAAATAGTTTTTTGTATTGTATTTTTTGTCCCTTATTTTAGTATATTGTGTGTTGTGTTATGCAACAATATTAATAAATAATTTTTAAGAAATTACTTAAGTTTTTTTTTCATTTGAGCCCAATTAGAAACATAGTCTAATCCCGGAATCCCGGGATTACGCTTCAAGAATCCCGTAACCCCGGGATTGAAAAACATGCTCTGGATTGTATCCTCTATTAGTAATACACTACATTTCCAAGACCGAAATAGACACAATAATAATGCGGTAATCCCTCCTCCTCTAGTTTCAATGACTTCACAACTTAATTGATATTTTAGTACCGCCGATTTTTTTACTGTTAACTGTTTAATTATGGGCGTAGAATCCAAAATAGTAGTCAGATTTGGTCTATGGGATCTAGTTTTTGGGTTTCGTTATATTGGGCCGTTTTAGGATAAAAATATTCTTACTCTTCAACTAATGATTATTTCAGGTTACTGTTTGGCAGCTTTCTTAGATATTTCCCAGGCTTTTGATAGGGTTATTGTTCAAACTAAAATCTAACCGCACCCTTACTATCAGATTCTCAAAAGCTATCTTACCGATAGATATTTTCTGATCAAGTATCAGGATGAACTTACAGCACTGAACCGAATACGAGCTGAAATACCCCAAGGTAGCATTATTGGTCCTATCCTTTATCAAGTTTATTCTGGCGATACACCAACAGCGCATGCTACAACTACCGCGACGTATGTCGATGATATAGTATTACTAGCGACAAGTAGTGATCCTAGAGCGGCATCGTATTATCTCCAAAGCTCATTAAATAACCTACAGGTCTGGAAAAGAAAGTGGAAAACAAAAATCAACGAACTAAAATCAGTGCATGTAACATATAAATTACGTCGAGATACTTGTCCTCCTGTTTCATTAAACAGTGTTCAGATACCCCACAATGAAAGCGTCAAATATCTGGGAATTCATTTGGATAGATGGCTAACCTGGACTAAGCATATCTTCTCGAAGAGAAAGAAGCCAAGACTGACATTCTCCAAACTACAGTGATTCATTGGTCAGCGATCTTCATTATCTCTGGAAAACAAACTTATTGTGTACAAGATGATTCTGATGCTAGTGTGGACCCTATGGCGTTAAACTGTGGTGAACCGCGATTGTCTCTAATTTGGAGATACTCCAACGGTTTCAAACTAAAGTACTGAGATCAATTACAAATGCGCCCTGGTTTGTAATAAATGTTACGCTACATCATGATCTTCATATGCGAACATTGCGCGAGGAAGCCAAACACGCAAGTATCAAGTATCTCACATGCCTTGAAGTACATCTAAATTCTTTGGCATTGATTTTTTTGGATAATACCTTGCTGCAGGTTTCTAGTTCATGTCTTTTTGGATATGATAACAACTTTCATTTAATACCCGAAATTTACATGAAGTCATTAAAAAAAATACGTTATTATTATTTGTTCCAACTGCGACTTAAAAAAAAACAAGAAATACAAAGTGGGGTGTTTATTTCACAAAGTAGATAAATGTATGTTTATTATTTATCATAACTTTTTTTTTATACTACCTTCTAGCTTGCAATCTTCCTAGCCAGGTAGTCTGACTGAAAACTTGCTAAATCTGCTTTAAAATTGCTGTCGTTTTCTGATTGCATACATTGAACCTCACCAGACGTCGATTGTTTGTATCATCTTCTGCTGATGTATCGAATTGGTATTTCTTCAGAATGTAGTAAAGGTTGTCTTTGTTGAATCTAGGTCAGGATGTGTCAGTTTGGGTCTACTGTTCGGATCGACGCCTTTAATATATACGAGACGAAAAACAATTATCGTTATGGTTTCCTGGTCTCCTCCACATCATTTATGCTACAAACTTTAGGCACTTCCTCTTTCCAACATTGTCACAAAATGTTCAACACATGTTTTACAAGTTGGTTGGAGTGTATGCAAAAGTAAATTGACTTTAAAGGCGAAAAAAGTGGAGAGGGGTCATATCGAAGTGTGTGATGTTTAGAATTATGAATTAATTAAAAGCGCGAGCTAAAAGTTGCGATATCAATGACACAAATAACATTAAAATATTCCTTGTGGAAGAAGCTTTAAAATAATATTCGATTTGAAGTAATTATGATGAAGAGTATGTAATTAAATTAAATAACTTAGTTTAAGAAGGAAATGTAAAACATTTGTAAATGAAAATATAGTTTGAATTCATATTTTAAAATTGAAAATATTTGAAAAAAATATATATTAAATTTAAATTAAAACATATTTATATACAGGCTGATTCATTTTCGACCCTCACCATGGGGATCTCTCTTATTATTGGAGGTAGAGTATAGGTTTAAATTTGGCAAAGTTGTTAAATTTTGTGTTTTTTATAAATCCGTAAAGAAAATAGACCTGTGACAAATGACCTTCGTTATTTAAAAAAAAAACGCGAAAACCCCATTTTCTTCTTTTACCTGTAGCATCGACATTTGACCTTGTACAGAATATACAAAATCACATTCTTGTGGCCATTTCTAAACCTCTATCCAGTGGTGTACTCTAAATTTTTATACGATGTTTCGTTTCTTTCTGGCCATCATCAACTATCTAATTTCTTATAGGCGCCATATTGGATTTAGACATCTTTAGAAAGAGTTTTCTTTTCTGATTTCAACCATGTACAACATGCTGACTAAAGTTTTTGACATTAGGTTTTATTTGAAAGAATAAATTATAAAATTAAATAAGGTAGCCTTTGGAATTTCAGTCTGTCAAACATTTCATTTATTGTTCATTAATAATACAAAAATGTCATACACTAACGAAGAGAAACGAGATATGATAAGTATTTTTTATTCTTCGAAACGAAATTCAACAGTAGCGAGTACAAGATAACAAAAACATTAATAAAAATACATAGAAAAGTAAACAGTAAACAATTACAGTAAATGTTCAACAGCTGCATTGTGTACTGGTGCGCCATCTTGTTGCCACCATAAATATTGTAATTGATTTAATGGGATATTGTCGTCAAGATAGTCAGATACGTATGTACTATCGTGAGCAAATGAAAGTGCACACTTTATTATGTTGGCATGTCGAAATTTCAAAATTTATCTAATGTATACAGTACCTTTGTAGTGTCAGTGTCAGCATTTAATAATAACATAAATAACATTAGCTTGACAATTTGGTAAAATTTACGCAGCTATAATAGTGCGTTTACTTTCAATTGCTCACAATACTACGTAAAATGTTTAAATATCTTTCTCCATTTAAATGTTCTTCATACATAACTGGTCCTAAGAGACGATTTGCCAAAATACCCATCCAAACGTTTATTCCAAAACGATGTTGTGGTCTTCCAGCCCTGTTTTGTCGGGGATTTTGTACTGCCCAATAGTGCTCCGTATTTCTGTTGAACATTCCAGAATTTGTAAATTTTGTTTCATCTGACCAGATGATTTTGCTTAAAAAATTCTCGTCATTTTCTATCCTTCCCATTAACCAATTACAATATTCTAGCCTTCTCAAATTATCTCCAGGCAGTAAAGAGTGACTAACATGGATCCTGTATGGTTTAAACCTACTTTTATGTAAAGTTCTCCAAACTCGGGACTGGCACAAATTTAATTCTGACGCTACTTCGCGTGTAGAAATTGATGGATTATTATTTATCTATAAAAATACAAGATTAACATGAAATTTGAAAACAAGCTTTTAATTTACCATTTGTAAAATATCTTGTCGATTTTCATTTAAATTCCTATTGTCTTGACCACTACGCGGCTTAGTAAACTATCCATTCTCGACCAAATTTCTATCGAGATCTAGAAAAATGGTACGATGAGGCTGTTGTCGTTCTGGATATAATTGTAGATATCTTGTACTCGCTACTGTTGAATTTCGGTTCGAAGAATAAAAAATACTTATCATATCTCGTTTCTCTTCGTTATTGTATGACATTTTTGTATTATTAATGAACAATAAATGAAATGTTTGACAGATTGAAATTCCATGGCTACCTTATTTAATCTTATAATTTATTCTTTCAAATAAAACCTAATGTCAAAAACTTTAGTCAGCATGTGGTACATGGTTGAAATCAGAATAAAAACTCTTTCTGAAGATGTCTAAATTCAATATGGCGCCTATAAGAAATTAGATAGTTGATGATGGCCAGAAAGAAACGAAACGTCGTATAAAAATTAAGAGTACACCACTGGATAGAGGTTTAGTAATGGCCACAAGGATGTGTTTTTATATTTTCTCTACAAGGCCAAATGTCGGTGCTACAGGTAAAAGAAGAAAATGGGGTTTTCGCGTTTTTTTTTTAATATCGAAGGTCATTTGTCACAGGTCTATTTTCTTTACGGATTTATAACAAGCACAAAATTTAACAACTTTGCCAAATTTAAACCTATACTCTATCTCCAATAATAAGCGAGATCCCCATGGTGAGGGCCGAAAATGAATCAGCCTGTATATGAACTGTAACATTTGGAAAATCAATTATGATATTTATGAAATTTTATCCGTGTCTCTTTTTACATCGTTTCCACAGATATTTCCGGTAGACCTCGTATTTTAATATGAACAACCACAAAATACCCAAAAATATTTTTCAAGACCTATTCTAGTTACGTATACATTTTTAAATTTGCGTGAATATCTTTTCGTCAGTTTCTTTACATTTTCAATTTGTTATTGAGCAAGCACTCAAAATAAACTCTCTCCGTGATGATTTTCTGTTGACTGCAAGCACAGTCTTTCCGTTTTCTCGAGATAATTGTTTCAAGATAAAACACTCGATTGATGTTGAGCCTTATACTGGTAAATATCGGAACTGTCAATGTCGCCCGGACTTTTCCTGTGATTGATGTGAGAGCTGTAACACTGAACTTAGATTGTTAAAGAACACGTCGCTGTGATTATTAACGTTTCAGGATTTATACGAAAATTTCTTATTTTGTGTTTTATATAGTGAACTAAGTTTATTGTAATCATTATGATGGGAATTGTCAATATCGAAATATAAAAAATAATTTAATAGAAAGAATTGTGTTTTTGATAGTAATCAATTTTTAGAATATCTTATTAATTAATGATATACCTTTTGAACTTACTGCAAATGAGAATTAATGATTATTAAATCTCATGCAAATGTCGCCTTATGTAATGCGTTAATTACTACAATTCGACAAACTAAGAACACGCCGCAACATCGACCTACTTGGTTGTTAGGATAATTGAAAGTTCATGAAGAAAAAACGTCCATCACAAGAATGTACGGACGCATTTTGTTCTTATTGAGGCATGTCAATGTGCGGTATCCTGGAGACAGATATTACTTTTCACTTCTATACTTTGTATATATGGAGTTAACATTCTGAACATACTGCAAATGGGAATTAATTTCTATTAAATCTTATTTTTACATGAAAATGTCGTCTTATGTGATGCTCTAATTATTACAATTCGACAAACTAAGTTTTTACAAGTATGGGGAATACAACACGCCGCGACTTCGACTTTCCTGGTTGTTAGGATAATTAAAAATTATATACCCATTATGTACCAGTGTGACAGAGATTAGTTTAAGAAAATGGTAAATTCGTCTATCAGAAAATTTTACGAAACATTCCTCTTTGAGTTGATAATTTATAAGAACGCAGTGTACTGTATATTTTTAAGAAAATGGGTATTCAATCATGCACTAAATGCATACGAATGCATTCTACTCTATATCTGGAAATATAAAGTAGAAATTTAAATGAATAGTTAAAAATGTACGCGGAAGGTGACAGTTTTCCTACGATGCTATTTCTTTCGGAAAATATATACCTGGATGAAGGCGGGATAAGATCGGGATAAGATCCTGCATTCTACGAAAGAATAATTTAGGAGATTTTTACAATACTAGTATAATTATGGAAATGAGAAAACTAGTCCCAATACTTAATTATTCTGTCAATTTTTTTGAAAGATCGCGTAATGTAAATTGGACATTTAATAAACAGCTTCCAAGATTCCAAGTGTTTGTTTAATAAACTACTACAGCTTATCTAACAATAGTAAATTGATCGGTTTGTTACTCACCGCTTGTTAAGGTCCTTAGTTCTTGTTTTCTTTATGTAAAGTGATACAAACCGTACCATTTATTTATTTTCTTGCAGTACTGAAAGTATAATACTGCGACAAAACAGTATCGCAACCTGTTCATTCAAACAGCGCATGCTAATTAAATCCAACAAAATATTCTCTTCTTAAAACACAAGCTTTCTAAGGCACTATTTTGTCCCACGAGTACGACTAGAGGCCTGATGAAACGAATTCTTTATACTATTTGTTATATTTTGGATTTTTTACATTAATAAATTGAAATTATTTAATTTGAAAGTTCAGAGTTCTATTTTTGTATAAAGTATGCAGTTGGTCACATTGAGACTTGACATTTTCAAATTTAAATATTGCTATGCTCGAAATATTCTTTTTCGACTACCATGATCTAATTGATTTATTAGACATTTACTACCTCCACTCTAATGAGATTCATTACGATACAGGTCACGACCTTCTTCTTCTTCTTCTCTGTTTTGGGGTGGACGCCACCATGTCCAGGCACTTGAGCTCACTGCTCTTTGTACTATCCCCAACAGATCTCTCAATTCCACTCTGTTAGTCTTGTGTCCTCGATAAAAGCCACTATCCTCCTCAGGAGAACTTTGAGTACACTCGAAGGATCCAATAGATCTCTCCCGAAATATTTCTGTCTGAGTTCCTTCAGTTCCTCACACGTGCATATTACATGAAGGCTAGTTTCCTCCTGTTTTTCACATCTCCTACACCAGGGCTCGCTAACCAAGCCCATGGTGTTCAAATGCTTCCTTAAAGGACAATGTCCGGTTATTAACCCGGTAATAATTTTAATTTCTTTTTTGCTACTACGAATTGGGTTGGCTGAGAACTTCCCGTCCAGACCCCTTAGTAGTGTTTTGGTATGGAGTTGACCTTCCGTTAACCTCCAATTATTTTTATGTTCTTTTTCTAGCCATGACCAGATCTCCCTTTTAGCGGAATCCTTTGTGATTCCACATACAGGTTCTGGTCCTATGAAGTTCCTATTAGTACCTTCTTTGACCAGTTTGTCGGCTATCTCATTGCCTTTAATTCCCTCATGTCCTGGCACCCATATTAGCGACACTGTATTATCTTGTCCCAGGTTATTGAGGACCTGTTTACAATAGTTCACCAGCTTAGACTTGGTAGATGGGTTCATAATGGCTTTAATAGCCGCCTGACTATCAGTCATTATGTTATTTTTTTCCCGAATTTCATCGGGGCAGGCTGCGACTGCTAACAATTCGGCCTGGAAAACCGTAGCATGTTTCCCCAGACACATCGATACCTTCCTTCCAGGGCACATTCCGTATAAGCCTGCACCTGCCCCCTGACTAGATTGTGATCCATCAGTGTACTAGGTGCCGGCACCACAATCGAGCAACTTTTTGCCTGTTCCCTGGTCGGTACAGCTAAGCTGAACATACTTCAGCTTAGCTGTAAACATAATTTCAAGTGACATACTGTCCACCGGCACTTGAAATATCGGCTCTTCCAGTATAGTTCCTGTGATATCTGTATGGCTCCCTACAACCTTATTAGGACACCATACGTCATTGGCCTTCAGCCTCAGTATCGCAGCCAGTGCCTCCGCCTTTATAAATAGTTCCAGCGGAGGGAGACCCACGATGGCCTCCATTTAAGCGGTTCCCGTGCTGTTCATAGCTCCCGTGATTCCCAACAGGGTCTGTCGCTTGAGAGTCGTGAGGAGCCCCACCGACGATGTCCGCTCCGTCCTCCTCCACCAGACAACTGCCCCATAGGTAATCGTTGGTCTTATTACTGCTGTGTACAACCAGTGTACCACATTTGGTCTTAGTCCCCAGGTCTTGCCAACAGCTCTTCTACATCTCCAGAAGAGCTGCGCCGTCCTGTCTGCCACTTTGGCTAGGTTTCTGCTCCAATTCAGTTTCGTATCAAGTGTTATGCCTAGATACTTCACTTCATTGGTTAGTTCTAACTCTTGTCCAAACAGCTTTATGCTGCCGAGATCATTTAGTTTTCTCATGTTGGTAAAGGCTACCAAATTGGTTTTTTGAGGATTGACAGTTAATCCCTCCACAAGGCACCATCTTTCTACAATTCGCAGAGCATTTCGCATGATGCTCGCCACTGTCCTCGGGAATTTCCCCTGGGACACTATGACAATGTCATCGGCGAACCCCTGCGTCCATATTCCCTAGTCATTTAATGTCCTGAGGATATTATCCACTACTAGACTCCATAGTAGTGGTGACAATACGCCTCCTTGAGGACACCCTTTTGTTGTCCTCATGGAGATCGTTTTGTTTTGCATTTGGGCATGAACTACTCTGCTACGCAGCATGTTATGAACCCAGTTGCATGTGGTGCTTTTTATTTTTCGATCTCTTAAAGATCGAATAATAGAAGACATCGAGGTGTTAACGAAAGCTCCCTCTATGTCTAAGAAGACTGCAAGTGCAATTTCCTTGTAGTGTAGGCTCTTTTCGAGCCCTCTCGCCAGGCTATGCAGGGCACCCTCACCTGATTTTCCCATCTGGTATGCCCATTGCAGTGGGTGTAGAGGAGATCTATCCAGAGCCCTTTCTTTAATATTTAAATATTTTTTTCATAGTCTTCAACATAAAAGAGGTAAGACTAATTGGTCTAAATGATTTAGGGTGGGTATATGTTGCTTTTCCGGGCTTCGTAATAAGCACTACCCTATTTTCTCTCCATGCCCTAGGGATATAACCTATAGCATGGCTAGACCTGAATATCTCCAATAGAGGACCCATAATTTCACGAATTCCCTCTTGATGGAGCTTGGGAAACACTCCGTCTGGTCCTGCGGATTTATATGGTTCAAACGATCCTATCGCCCATCTAATTAAATGGGGCTTGAAGATCTCGTTTGATATCTCCCAATCATTCCTAGTCGCCCTCCAAGACGTGAAAACTTGATTAGTATCACAATCATCCATACGCTACGAACCTGGAAAGTGTACCCCCAGAAGATACTCTAAAGTCTCTTCCACGGTAATGGTACACCTCCCGTCCGATTTTTGTATAGATCTAATTGCGTTGGAAGGATCTTTTTTGAGAATTCTGTTTATTCTGGCCATGTCAGGAACACCTTCAATGTCCTCACAGCCCTTCCTTTTGCTCTCTTTGATTTTGTCATTGTATTTATTGAGGAGAGCCTTGTAGACTTCCCAATTACCGGTTTTCTTCGCCCTATTAAATGAGCGGCGAGTTTCTTTCCTTAAATTGGTTAACTCTGCATTCCACCAGGCAGCCCGCTTAGCTATACGGCGCTCCCTAAGGGGACAGTTATTTTCATAGCAGGAAAGAATGGTCCGTTGCAACCAGTCAACAGCCAACTCCAGCTCTTCCACATTCCCTAGTCTAACAGGGATATTTCGGGTTGCAGCTAACAGGTCTTCCTTGTAAGAGCCCCAGCCTGTTCTCTTGGGATCCCTGTATATTCTGCGTTCCGTTAAATCTGTACATAGTTCATAGCGGACATAAGCATGATCAGAGAGCGACGGCTCGTCGAATACATGCCACCCCCTACAATATCCCGCATTTCCAACGTACATAAGGTTATATCTATAACTGATTCCCCCCTTGATGTCTTAAATGTCGGCTTATCACCTTGATTCAGACAGTCAAGTTCAGTACCACAGAGATAGTTAATGAGAGACTTACCCCTATAATTGTTATCCTTGCTGCCCCAAGCCTTATGATGAGCATTGGTATCTGCGCCGATAATCAATTCCAGATTGTACTTACTGATATATGCCACCAAGGCCTCAAGATCAGGCCCTGGTAGCTTTGGAGAGTCAATGGGTAGGTATAGAGACGCAATTGTCGTCTCCAATATCCCCCCATCGACACTCAGTCTGATCCTGGCTGCCATCATGTCCCCACTTCATAGCTCCATGATAGGCATCTCGTCCAGGTAGTCTCTGAAACAGATACAAGTTCTAATTTTAGTGTCTGGGACACCAACTAACAGCTCCCTTCCCCTAATATTTAGCCCTCCCACCTTACCTCTACTTATCCATGGCTCTTGGATGAGGAGAATATCGATATCTTCAGCCAGCGTTCTTTGACAAAGTGCCGCTGTGGCTGTTTTCATATGTTGAAGATTTATTTGAAGAATCTTCAACATTTTGACCCTTAGAGGTTGATGCCTGAGGTTCTTCTAGAGTGACCTCATCCTGCATCACCGGTTTCTGGTCTTTTTTTTGTTTCGAGGGTTACAAAGCTAGCCCTCTGAAAGCGATAGTAAGGTCTCCAATCAGTCCTCACCAACGTTTCCTCAGACTCCTTGTCAATCCGAAGGCCCACATGTAGGCCCTTTTCGGAAGACCTGGAACTGAGGGTACTCCATCGGTCCACTTTAAGCACTGGATTTTGCTCCTCGAGTTTTTCAAGCCCACTGTCAGATCCTCCTTTTTAGTCTCTGGCAGAAACGCTAAAACTCGTTGCTGTTTTGGCAGCTCCTCGCTCTTCACGAGTTTCCAAACAGTTTCCGTTTCCAAATAATCTCTCGTAGTGTTGTACGAGTCTTCATCTGCACAGATGACTCCATAGTAGCCATCCATAAGACGGGAGGATTCAAACCTCGGCGACTTCCGCGCCCTATCTATGACCATCATCAGTGCCTCTTGTATAGCTCCTACATTTCCCTCAGTCACTAAACTGACCGGGTAATATTTAGGAACAATTGCAGCCTTAATACCCTTAAGAGCTGCTTTGTAACTCACGCCCGAAGTAGAAAACTTTGTGCGCTTAGTTACTTTATCCTCAGGAGTGCCCCTTGCCGACACGGTTCGCTTAACGGCCCCTGTTGGCTTAAGTTCTCCCTGTGGTTCTTTTTGGGAAAGGGGGAGCCTTAATTTACTTGTATCCACCCCCTGTTTCCTCATCTTTTTTAATTTATTTCTTCGTGCCCCGTGTGCACCCTCTGTTTTCGCAACGTTCTCAGTTTCAGTCCGTTGCGTTTCAGTTTTGTTTTTAGGAGTCTAATCAGTCTCCATTGCCAAGGGATTCTCTATAGACTCCTTAGGTTTTTGATTCTCCTCAGACTCCATCTTTTTAATGTTTTGTTTTGTTTCTCGGTTCATATAATTCCCACGAGTATGGAAGAAGTATGAGGTCAATGCCAGTAGAGCTTCCGTTACAGGCATAAGGCGTAAATACAAGGGGGTGCCACCTAGTGTGCCCAGGGGAACGTTTGAGACCACATATACCCCAGTGGCCTTTCAGCTCTAAGCACGTTGCCTTACACCGTAGCTTGGGTGAGCTGGTCCGCGGTGACAGCTTTCGCTAAGGATTGACAGGTTTTTAGACCTACCCATCCTGCTTATGACTGCCACTAATCAGGTCCCCCAAGAGAGACCTGACCGTCCCCTTATCCGCCACCTAGGGACGCGCCTGGTGGGTAGCTCAACCCCCGCGGAAGAGGTCCACGAACAGGCCACGACCTTGTCGCCATATTGTTCTACTATTGCATCATTTCATGCCAACATACACACGTGACCCACACAGTAAATGTCGTATATCGCAAAAGAATAATAAACTATGGAAATAACATTTTAAATTTTGAAAAATTACTAGAATTCCGCCGTTTTGTTCAGTTGAAGATTATTTGAAGAGCTAAAAGGGATAAAGTTCATTTCTTTAGATCTCCGCCGATCTGGGCTGGTCACTGGAACGTGGAGAAAGTAACAACAATTGCAAATTAATTGAATTTTCGCGAAGTAATGTGAATGTAAATATTGCTTTCTACATTTTACGACGCTAATTATTCGATATTATTTATTGAAAAAATTCGCCCTTAAACAGGATTAGAGGTTTGCCGGACCATTGCTATGCCACTAAGCTGTTAAGGACCGTGGTTCCGAATACATCGGGAAGCCTTAAGTTGATTCGGGAAGCAGCTCTAGTATTTTTGCCACTAGTCGGCACTAGTTGCAAATTAATTGCATTTTTTCGAAGTAATGTGAATGTAAATATTGCTTTCTACATTTTACGACGCTAATGATTCGAGTTTTTTAATTGAAAAAAGTAACAACTAACAACAATATTCGATCAATATTAACTATTTCCATGAGCATTTGAATCTAAATTTTGACAATTCAGTCATCTACTCTATTACCTCTATCAGTTTGCTACTGTTTATTTAATAGTTCGCAAATAAATAATATAATCGTAAACGAAAAATAATAGTTATAGTTTTAAACATTATTTTTTGACATTTATGTGCCTTGTTGATATGTAATAGCTTGCGTAATAGTTCGTCAGATATAACCATATTGAACAAAGTTTTAATTTTATCCAAATTAAAATAAAATGCAATTTTTTTTCGTTATTATAGCTGGTCGTAGAAAAAATAGTATATGCAATTCGAATTTTATAGCGATTAAGACACTTGTATTCTTTACGACACTCGCTTTCCGCTCGTGTCATAATCCTCATACTTGTGTCTTAATAGCCATCATTAAATGTTCATCGCCTAATATACTATTATTAATTTTCATTATCATAATTTGATATTTTATTTAAAAATATAAACATGAGTAACAGAAAATAATATATCACCATCCCCAGTTATGTAAAGCAGCTGACAAAACAATTAAGAATATAAGTTATTTATTTCCTTGTTCGAACAATGCTAACATTGAAAAATGAAAAAAGTGTATTAAAATGAAGCTCATTTCGATACAATTTTGGGTTTCATAATGAGTTCATTATGAACGCAAAGCAGAAAACAATATATTAAATCACAAGTTTCATAACTAGCAAAGAATATTGATATATACTTACAGTATCAACAACGCTCACAGAGTAGTAGAGAACAAAATGTAAACTTAAAGAAGACAATGGTCAAATTAATTTCTGCTGTAGAAAAGGGAGAAGACCATTGCGAATTCTAAGGGAAACCAGAAAAAATATTCTTAATTTTAATGTCTCTAGCAAAAGCTCTGTCGACAGCCACGCTATTTTAAATATTTCGGAGTTTTTAAGCTATGAAGCCGAAGTCCACTAACAAAGTTTGTTTTCTGGATAACGCTTCCGAATCTAGCTTTCTAAGCAGCGACCAGCTTTTTCTACTAGAGTGAGTGAAACTTATGTATCCAGTCATTTCTCTCCGTTTACTTTTCCGAGATTCATTTAGTTGAATTTCCTAAGAATTTGATTGTCGCCACTCTCAGAATATTGTTTGCGAAGTTCTACAAGTTCATTTGACTACCCAGGGATGTACCGTTTTCCATAGCCGCGAGGAATGAAGTTTTAATAGCATCAGTCAGTACTGATAAGAATTTAAGATAGTTTTTAATTGTCGGAGGGTGATCCTGCAAACGCTGATCGACCTTTTGCTTAAAGGCACCTCAGTTTGCCTTTTGGAATTTCCATCCCGGTACCTGTGCGGATTTAATACATGGTATGTCTGTTCCCAGTGTGATAATACCAGTGCGGATTCAATACATGGTATGTCTGTTCCCAATGTAATAATTGACAGTCTATGTTGGCTCAGGGCAAGTATTCAGAACCCTCGTTCTGTCTCCTTGTAACAACATCGAAGCGCATTTATTAAGTTGACAGCTCGTTATATCAGTTTGTGACAACAATTTCTCCGGGACAACGTCAAACCGCATTTATTAAATTGATGACAACTTGTTCTCTCACTTCATAACAACATCAAAACATACTTACCGTACACTTCAAGCTATTGACCTTTACTCAAGAATTGTTTGTGCAGTTCTTTAAATCTTAAATAATTTCAATCTTAAACAATTTAATACCTTAACCAATTGTAACAATCGTCTTCTTGATCTTATTACTGCTAATTTTACATCTGATATAACTATAACACCTGAGAATCATCCACTTGTTTCAGTCGATTTGTATCATCCGCCACTATCTATCTCTTTATCTTTTTCTACTTCATGTAGCATATATAACGCATTTCCTTCAAATAATAACTTACGATACAATTTTCGTAGAGCGAATTATTTTCAATTGTATGAAGATCTTCTTCATGCGGATTGGTCATTTTTGGAGGGTTTTACTAATGCTGACTATGCACTTAAGAAGTTTTACATTGTTCTATATAACATATTGGATAAGTCTGTTCCCAAATATTCTGCTAAAGCAAATAAATCGAAATATCCTTTATGGTTCTCAAGTATTATCATCTCTAACTTGAAATTAAAAGAATATTATCGACGAAAATGGAAGTCATCCCGTAACCACTTCTTTTATGACCAATTTCAACGACTCCGGACAATTTGTAGGCGTACAATAGCTACCGCTTATGCTACCTATCTCAGAGAAGTTGAAAAATCTCTCCAGGATGATACGAAAAATATGTTTCAATACATTCATTCCAAGTTGGGCATGACACGTAAACCTAAAACTCGGTTCATAGTAATACCCTCCTAGATTCTCCTCAAGGTATCGTTGATGCATTTTCCAACAAATTTTCTTCTAAAAGTCTTTCTTTGGAGACTGTGGTTAAGTAAAAACTTTAAAGAAAGGTATATAACCCCTTACTACAATTTCTAATCGTATCCTAAATACGTATTTCGACAACTAAGTTGTCATCATCAGTGGTTGAAACCACTAATTAAGGTATCGCACAAGGGGCACAGTAAAGCTAGCACAACTGTTCTCGCAACAACTTTACACAGCGTCTACACTGACGAGTACTACGAGTATACTGACGTATACACTGACGAGTGTACACGTGGACGCTGTGTAAAGTTGTTGCGAGAATAGTTGTGCTAGCTTTACTGTGCCCCATGGGCGACACCTTAATTAGTGGTTTTACCTACTGATGATGACAACTTAGTTGTCGAAATACGTATTTAGGATACGATTAATAATTGTGGTAAGGGGTTATATACCTTTTTTAAATTTTCTTCTGTTCACTCTATGACTAGCGATTTCACTTACATTTAAGAGAACACTAATTATACTCCTTTTACATTAGCATCTGTAACTGAAGACGCAGTACTTAGTATTATGGCAAAATTCCCGCAAAAAATACTGCGTTGTTCTGCGTTCCTGCAAACTATTCTCTTCTATGTCTTTATTCAGAACTATGTACTATAGTTTTGTACTCAGTAAGTTAGAGTATGCTTCTCCTGTTTGGTCGCCTCATTATATTTATCTTCAGTTATCCATTGAAAAGATACAACGTAAAGTATTTATCATTTAAAATTGATGGCATCTATCCTGAGCGAAATACGGACTACAATTTGCTACTTGGAAGACATGGTTTACAATCGTTAACCCATCGACGAGATACTATGTGAGCGAGATGTGCGTGGAAGATTGTTCGTGGTACCATTGATTGTCCCTATTTACTTTCCTCAATCAACTTTCACGTTCCTCGTATAACCTCTCGTACCTCTCCTACCTTTACTTTACCTTTTTCTAGGGCCAACTTGTTGCAGGGCTTTCCGCTCGTGACCATGTGCCGAATTGCTTAGGTGTTTTATGAAGACATTTTTTTTCAATGATATAGCATAGAGATCAAAAAGACTAAGATTAAAGCATTTTTTATTTTTTTAGTGTGTTACATATTGCTATGAATAGTGGTTTGTAGATTGAATGCGCCACCATCCGCAACTATTCTTCCCAACTAGGTTACTCAGCCGGTTGATTTTCAAATATGAGACTTCTAACTTCTCGGGTTCCAATAAGGAAAGTCGTGACTTTTCTACAAAATTATTTATTTTATTATTATTTATTATTTAGTTACAAAGCAATATTAACGTTATAGCAAAAATAAAACACAGGATAAAATTTAAACTGAATATTGAATACAAAAATAAAAAAGAAAAAAAAATATTTTTATAAAGTATAAAGATCTTTCAATAATACATGAGGTAAAATATAACCACTGTACATTTGACCGCTAACTGGATGAAAAAACTTCCTCTTAATTCCGAACAAACTTATCTAAAAATAGTAAAGTTTATTTTTAATTCCTCCCTAGAGAACCACACTGTTTAATCAAATCTGATACACGATCATAATCTACACATGCGCAAAATAACATGTACAAAAACTATAACCTTGAATCCCGTCGAACAAGCTTTTCAATTTATAATTATTACAAAGAAATGTTAATAATAATCTTTATTATTTATCTCTAATAATTAAGACAATTTCCTACTTGTTGCAAAACAATAGAACTACAATTAATATAATCTGATTTTTAAATTTATGTCGACATAAAAAAAATTATTCTACTTACAATTTGGAGACATACGAGAACAGTTCTTTAATCTATTAAAATTATCAAATTACGAGAATAAAAATCTCTAAAATATATCGGGAATTGAATATGAAAATACAAACAACTAATTAACACATTCAAATCAACCCGAACTAATTTATATATAATATATATATCTTTCAATAAACACAACTGTCTCATTTAATAGCAGATCTTCGTCTCCTAGAATTGGCCTCTATACAATTTGCACATCCAATGCACGCCGGGAAAAACAGTTTTTTTCTCTTAAAATTTATAATATTTAAAATACAGACATGTTCAAAATTTATGTACATTTTGAAATATTCAAATATATTCCATAATTAAAGTATTTTTCTTTAATGAAAAATCCATAGCAATATGCATATGTATTTCTTTATGTTTATTTTTAGATATAATTATCTTATTATTTTATGTTTTTTTTTATACATGTATATGTGCAATCTTTGGTTTCTCCTGTAATTGGTTAATGACCGTTGCACAATAAAGCTGTTATTATTATTAATATTATCTCTTCCACTCACAAGAACCATTCGTTCTTGGTTGCCATTATCTTACCCCATCGGTTCATTCGAACAAGATGGATGGCATAGTTATCTATCATTCATTTATTTTATATGAATATTGATTATAGTAGATACTTTCCAATACTTTCAAGGTGTGAACATATGTGTTGTCCGCTGCTAGCAGCTTGTGTCTCTTTCTGGGTATGAACTTGTGTGTTGGTTGCTGCTGGCAGCTTGCGTCTCTTTCTGGGTGTGTGGTTTGTGCGAGCGCGCAAGTGTAGGGTGTTGTATGTTGGCGCGCTCGTGCGTGTGTTTAGTGACCGGTCGCGTTAATTTTGAGAGATTGGAGAACCAGCCGTTGCGCAGGGCCGCCAACCCTTTCCCGGCAACTTCTTTACTTTTCCGTGCAGTACTTCGACGGCCCGACCCCCGCCCCATCGAGGCAAGGCGCAGACCAGCGAAGCGCACCCTGCACGGGGTTGCTCATCGCCAACCGAGGGAACACTCTTAGCGGCTACTTCGGTCGACGACAGTCACACTTTGTGCCATCTTAACGTTTTCCGCCATTGCGGGGGCACTGCACACACGTCGAACGTGTGCGTTTTTTTCCTATAGGAACGCGTTAGAATTACTTGATCTTGGATGGCGGCTACGGATCCCTCTGTTTCTGCAAACAGGTTACCTGTATACAGCCATGCCTCCGACGCTGAGGTGTCAACATTTTCAGATCCAATTGTTAACGGATACTTGCCATGCAACGATTTATTTTTCCATCTCTCCTTCTGTTGGGGTATACTTAAGATTCTCGTGGATGGATTGAATTTGAATTCATCGTTTGCAGTTTGAGTGGCGTAAAATTGTCCATTTGAGCAATCGCATTATGCAATCTACTTTCTTTCGACTTTTGCAGAAAGTACTTTCGTAATTTATTTACCTATGTATAATGCCTGCAATAAGCACTCGGTATTCCTCTACCTCCTTCTCTTCTTGGTAGGCGGAACCTTTCGATCGTACTACGTGGGTGATTAATTCTAAATTTTCTAGCTTCTACTCTTGTCTTGATGTCTATTGCTTCAAGTTCAGTATCAGTCCAGTTAATTATTCCAAATCCATAAGTAAGTACGGAAGTTGCAAAGCTGTTTATTGCCTTGGACATATTTCTTGCCGACAATCTGGTTTTCAACAACGATTGCAGCCTAGAGAAATACTGATCTTTCGCTGATTCTTTTGCAATATTGTGTTCTATTCCTCTAGCCTGCAAATAACCAAGATACTTATAATAGTCGTTGCTCTCCATTCCAATAACTAGTCCTTGTCCGCCTTCCACTTCGAACCCACGATGTTCAACCCATTGTCCCTTTTCTATTCAACTTATTTTGCATTTTTCCAATCCAAATTTCATTTGGATATCTCTACTATAACGGCCAACACAGTTTAGGAGATCGCGAAGATGATTATTTTTCCTAGCATACAATTTGAGATCATCCATGTACGAAAGGTGACTAATTTGTACGACAGGTTGTAGTAAATTACATCCCTTATTTAGGGAATTTAACAAAGTTGTTAACGGTTTCAAGGCTAAACAAAACCACAGTGGACTCAAAGCGTCTCCCTGAAATATGCCTCTTTTAATACTGATCTTATCTGCATCAATACTTTCCGTAGGGGTTTTCATTAACAAATTTGTCTTCCATTTAGTCATGGCGTAACTAAGAAAATTAATATGATGCTTCTCAATCCTATATAACCTAAGAATCTCTACCAGCCACGAGTTAGGTACACTATCAAACGCTTTCTGATAGTCTATATATGCCATGTAGAGATTTTCTTTTGCTTTCACCACATTCTTCATCACAACTGAATCAATCAGGAGCTGTTCTTTGCAACCTCTTGATCCTTTTCTACGTCCTTTCTGTTCCTCTTCTAAAAGGTTGTTAGTCTCCAAATGGGCATATATCTTTTCAGATATAATCGAGGTGAACATCTTGTATAACGTAGGAAGACATGTAATTGGTCTATATTTAGAGGGATCTTCCGCAGATACATTAGATTTCGGAATTGAGAAGGTGTTTGCCTCGGTAATGAATTCTGGCAGTTCGGTTGGTTGTTCTAGCAATAATTGGAAGCACTTAGCAAGTTGCAGGTGCGTCGATGTAAATTTTTTTAACCAGAAATTTTGTATTTTATCTGGTCCAGGTGATTTCCAATTCATTGCTTTTTGGATTGCTCTTTTCACATCTTTTGAATCAATCCGCCAATTTATCATTGTCCTAACGTTACTTACCTTCCTTCTTTCATTCGTCAGCCATTTTGCATTTCTATGTTGCACCGGCGAACTCCATATTCCAGACCAATAATCTGATATTTTGTCTTTCGTTGGTAACTGAATCTGTTGTCCAGGATTTGTATCACTCAAGCCACGATAGAATAATTTTTTATTTCTAGCGAACTGTTTATTTTGCTGCCTTCGGGTATTACTGATTTTATATCGTTTCAACCTCTTTGCATATACCGCTAATTTCTGCTTTAATAAATCTAAAATTTCTACAACATTGGAGTTTTCAGGTGAAACATAACAGCTCACTATAACCTTTGCATCTCTCTTAACAATCGCGCTAGCATTGTCCTCTAAGCTTTGAGTTAATATTCCAATTTCCCGTCTCAGATTTTCTATTTTCCATGTCAATCGTTTTTCCCAACAAGGAGTTTTATTTCTACTATCAAATTCCATTTCTACGGTGTTTATATTTTGATCATTTAATATCAAAACCGTACATGCACCTGTATATATTAAACTGTGGAGCTCTTCCAGTGTTGTGCTATTTTTTATTTTTGTCTCAATAATGTCGTTTACCTGGTTTATAATATCAGATGTGCCCTTTTGATAAATAAGCTTTTTTAGATGCGGCTTCTTACTAGGTACAACTCCATGATATTTAAGAAAATTATTCTCAAATTCTAAATGAAATCTACTTTCCTGTACGGGCAAGACTATTAATTCATCTGAAAACGGGTTAATCTGTTCATCTATTATTATTATTATTTCCTCCAATCACAAAAACATTCAATTTGTCCTTGGTTGCCAGTGTGTTAACACATCGGTTCATGAGAACAAGTTGGCTCACATAACTATCATAATATTATTATTATTATTGTTTATTATTTCTTATTTCCAGGTATTTTTCCGTAACCTAACTATGCAGCTCTCCTCCATATGGCATGCTTCAAATGGCATGCTTCAAGTTAGTAAGCAGATAATAACACCTCCCATCATGTAGGGGAGGGGGGGTCATTTTCACAGCCCATAGGGTCCGGTGCTTTAGTTGTTATGTTGACGAAGTGGGTTGAGATGAAGGTATCTCAACAACATCCTCGCCTGCGTTATTTGTTTCTACTGAAGCATGCCATGTTTGTATTTCATTTCAAAATTTGCTGTTTCGTCTTTGCTGGTTAATCCCACCTGGATCCTGCTCCTCCGACCCACCACAGTATCCTTTTCATCCAGTGTTTGGAGCAAGTGTACCTCATTGGGGCTGCTAACCCAACCCAACTGTTAGCTCAGGAACCCGTGGGGTCGCTAGTCCCCAGTAACCTATCTCTAGGCTACCTGTGCGGGTTTATTATTATTATTATTTCCTCCATTCACAAGAACATTCAATGTGTCCTTTGTTGCCAGTATGTTAACCCATCGGTTCGTGAGAACAAGATGGCTGGCATAACTATCATATTATTATTATTGTTGTGTATTATTTCTTATTTCCAGGTATTTTTCCGTAACCTAACTATGCAGCTCTCCTCCATATGTCATGCTTCATTCTTAGTAAGCAGATAATAAGACCTCCCTCCATGTAGTTCATTTTCACGGCCCATAGGGTCCGGCGCTTTAGTTGTTATGTTGACGAAGTGGGTTGAGATGAGGGTACCTCAACAACATGCTCGCCTGCGTTCATTGTTTCTATTGATGCATGCCATGTTTGTGTTTCATTTATAATTTGCTGGTTCATCTCACCTGGATCCTGCTCCTCCGACCCACCACAGTATCCTTTTCATCCAGTGTTTGGAGCAAGTGTACCTCATTGGGGCTTCTAACCCAACCCAACGGTTAGCTCAGGAACCCGTGGGGTCTCTAGTCCCTAGTAACCTATCTCTAGGCTACCTGTGCGGGTTTTTTATTATTATTATTTCCTCCATTTACAAGAACATTCAATTTGTCCTTTGTTGCCAGTATGTTAACCCATCGGTTCGTGAGAACAAGATGGCTGGCATAACTATCATAATATTATTATTGTTGTCTATAATTTCTTATTTCCAGGTATTTTTCCGTAACCTAACTATGCAGCTCTCCTCCATATGTCATGCTTCATTCTTAGTAAGCAGATAATAAGACCTCCCACCATGTAGGAGGGGTTCATTTTCACGGCCCATAGGGTCCGGCGCTTTAGTTGTTATGTTGACGAAGTGGGTTGAGATGAAGGTATCTCAACAACATGCTCGCCTGCGTTCTTTGTTTCTATTGAAGCATGCCATGTTTGTGCTTCATTTATAATTTGCTGTTTCGGTCTTTGCTGGTTCATCCCACCTGGATCCTGCTCCTCCGACCCACCACAGTATCCTTTTCATCCAGTGTTTGGAGCAAGTGTACCTCATTGGGGCTTCAAACCCAACCCAACGGTTAGCTCAGGAACCCGTGGGGTCGCTAGTCCCCAGTAACCTATCTCTAGGCTACCCTATGTGGGTTTATTATTATTATTATTATTATTATAGAAAATAATTTTTTTGTAGTTATACTTTTATTTTAGAGAAACCATCGCTGGCACTAAAAAACAACAATTTACCAAGGTTTCGTCGCAATCGGATGAACGGTATAGGAGCCTAGACAGAACGAATAGGCAGAGATTCATTTTTGTATATTAGATTAATATGTACTTTCCGTTAAATTATATTTGGTAATAATCTGCTATAGTTGTAGAATAGGCAATTATAGTTGCAATTAAATCTACAATCAATTCCAATTCGGTGTTATTCAATGAATTACGAGAATAGCATAGTAATTATAAGCGTCTTTCCCATGTTAACAGTTCGTTAAAAGATTACGTTTATTACTGCTCGACCATTTAAACTTACTTCAATTTTATCGTTATAAAAATGAATTAAAATGAAAATTATACCACCTATCATCAATGCCACCGCGTTTCATCTCGTAATTATAGTCGGAAAGAAAAATAATTTATTTCAATAATACAATTCTGATGTATTTATTGTTTGTAATTATGCCTTGATGAGAACTCATAACTAATCAGTTAATTAATTTAGGTAACCTCACGTAAAAAAAAAAACTGTAATTAACGAAGTTATAATGATTGCGCCCGCTGAATGTCGTATATCGTTCGCTATATATTAATGGTTGCTGATTCTCAGAAATATCGTTTAGTTTCAATCTCTCGTCCCCATTGCGCAGAATAAGAGATACGTAGTACTAAAGATTAATTATCAGTATATAGAATCCATTATGGAAAGCAAAGCACCTCTCTTGATGTAATTTATCCCAGATTCACAAAATATTAATATTCTGTTATGAATATATTAACGCTTAAATTTTGTACTTTCGTTTTCCAGAACGGAATACGAACGTTTAATTTAGATTAATGTATAACATAAATTAATAATAGTTTTTCAATATTATCCTTTACCTTACCTTTTATGTATGTATGTATTTTATATATGTATGTGAATATAAAAGTTTAATCATGGAGAATTACACGGATGCACAACACACTGAATCTGTGAAAATCGACTACCGAAATGGTACCGAAATTTGAGGCGATTGGGTCAGTTCAAACCCAGAAGGAATTTGTCCGTGTTCGTGCGGCTCGGTTTAATGAAAACATTGTAGCAGTTAGTGAGAATGTTGACCAGAATCCTTCCATCTTGATTTGCTATCGTTCTTAACAATTGAGACTTTCGCGAAGCAGTTTACAGCAAATTTTTACTAAAGATCTCCATTTGCATGCTTACAAGATTTAGTTTACACAACATTTTAAGCCAGAAGACCATGCGCAGCCCCATACATTTACAGAATGGATCTTACAGCAATAACAAGTGAATGGTAATTTTTCGAAGAAAATCATCTTCTCTGATTCTCTTGCGCATTTCAAACTTGAGGGCTCTGCCAGCAAAGAGAATTATCGCATTTGGGGAGGTGAGAATCCAGGAGTGCTCCTTTAATGTCCCGTGCATTCCGTGCACGAGTCACTGTTTGATGCGCATTTTGGGCGGGCAGAAAATTGGCCCGTTCTTCTTCGAGAATGCGGCTAGCAATGTGGTCGCCGTCAACGACGTTCGTTATCTTGAGATGATAAACAATTTCTTCTGGCCTCACATTATTGAAATGGATCTCGGAGATATGTGGTTTCAACAGCAAGGCGCAACCTGGCATACAGCGAACGGAGAGTTATCTCGCACCCCGGCGATGTAAATTGGCCACCAAGATCATGAGATTTGACGCCGCTGGATTTCCTTCTTTGGGGTTTTTTGAAAAGAAAGGTGCATGCTAAAAAATAGAAACCATAAAAACTTTACACTACAATCATCGAAAAAAGTTAAAGATAGGTAACATTATTACAAACGGATTCACGACAAATAAAGGATTAAAACAAGGGTGCTGCCTCTCACTAACATTGTTCAAAATTTACTTTGAACACACACTAAAGGGATGGAAGAAAAAATGCCGAAACATGGGCTTACCATTAAACAATAACATTGTAGAAGGATTATATTTCGCAGATGACCAAATATTAAAAGCCCAGGGATACGATGATTTGAATTACTTGACCCGCAAACTACCCCGCAATATGTAAAATGGGGGAGACCAAGTATATGGGCATTGGAAGAGACCATCACGACCTATTAATAGAAAACGGACAGAATAAAACAATGCAACAACTATAAATATCTGGGAATAAAAACACTGGGCGAGGCGATTCAAATACGTAATATACAGGACAGACAATCTATTGTTATGCTAAACAACATTTTATGGGATAAAAACATCTAAAACAAAAAACTAATAGACAATACTATCGTGAAAAGGATTATTATCCTTTTGTTGCCAGTTCGATTTCAAACCGAAAAGTTTTGTCTCAACAGAATTTTACAAACTAATAGTTGTCAAAAATGGAAATTTTGATTTTCGAGTTATGATTTTTTACGATTTTCGATACGGTTTGACACCAAAGCAATGTGTGAAAAAGCTTAGTTCGGTATTTGGGAATGAAGCACCGTCCAAAACTATGGTTTGCAAATAGTTTGCAGAATTCAAGCGTGGAAGACCAACGTTTGGTGACCATCTTCGTGAAGGGCGTCCATGCACCTCTGTTGTTGCGAAAAATATCGATTCTGTGCGTGAAATAACTTTATCAGATAGACATGTGACATACAGTGAGATAGAGGGGTCCTTAGCCATTGCGGCGAAACAAATACATACGATTTGGCCTGATCATTTACATGTCAGAAAGCTTTCCAGTCGTTAGAGTCCTCAAAATTTAAAAGACGAGAAAAAAACAGGCACGTGTCAAGTGGCGCAAGGAAATGTTAAAGAAATTTGATTGTGGTCGTTCAAATTCTGTATGTAACATTGTAACACGTGACGAATTCTGGATATGTTCATATGAGCCTCAAACTAAACAGCAATAGACTGTATGGGTGTTTAAAAATGAACCTAAACCAACAAAATTGGTGCGGTCAAGAAGCGTTTCGAAAAGAATAATTGCTTGTTTCTTCGGAAAAACGGGTCATATTGCAACTATTGCATTAGAACATCGACGAACAGTTAATGTCGACTGGTATACGTCAATTGGTTTGCTGAAAGTTATCGATAAAGTCAGTAAAAACAACATAAACCGACGTCATAACAGTACAAGCACTCACACAGCACGACAAACTGTCGAGTTTTGACAAACAGGAATATCGAATTAATGACTCATTGCCCATATTCTCCCGATTTAGCGCCCAATGATTTCTTCTTATTCCGGAACATCAAAAATAAAATGCGTGGAAAACGGTTCTCATCGCCTGAAGACGCTGTTGAAGAATTTAAATCACTGGCTTTGGAGATATCTCGCTCAGAATGGAAAAAATGTTTTGAAGATTGGTTTTATATGATGCAAGAGTGTATACATCTTAAATGGGTGTATTTTGAGAAACAGTAAAGCCATTTACATAGCGTAATTTGTTTATTATAGCGTTTGTTTATTTTCAGGATCGATTTTCTTTATAATATTATACATTTCTTGTTCTAGAAAAGAAATGGCCGCAGTAGCATTTTCAGTACTGCGAAAATTTTGTCTTTTAAATCGAGGGTCTAAAACAGTTACTACTTTAGTAATTGATCGTCCTTCATACGAAATGCTTTAACAGATGCCAAAAGTTTGTTGCCTAATGTCTTCTTTCCTCAATCTTTAATTCCAGTAGTGATGCTGTCAGATAATTGTACAGTTCAAAAGTTATTGTGATTATTAAAGAAATAATAACACATTTATTACCTACAAGAATTTCCCACTACTGCTTTTTAAGATAAATTTCTCCTTTTTATAAAACTACTTATTCGTAAGATACCGCGAGGTGTTATTTGTTTTTATCGTGTTACTGAAATACCTCCTATATGTGGGTTGCGTTCGTTAATTCATTAGAAGTAATGTGGGAATATGCTACAATCTCATAAAATGGTAAAAATCTATTTGTACTTTTTTGTTATAAACGCTTTCATATTTTCTACCTTTTTTTGATACACTAATTTTACTGTCTTAGATATATTTCATCCTTGGTGAAATACTATTCATATTCTTTGAATTTATTAAAAATATTTAAAATTGTCTTGGCACAGGGGGTTTGCCTATGCCAGTTAGGATAATTAACTGTTTGAAATAAATTATCTTTTAATAAAATGTATTTAATTTAAGATTTAAGTTCAGAAATAACCAATGCATTTAATTTTCTTTTTGTAGGGTTACACATAGGGCGATGTATATAATGATAAAAAAGAACCGGGTATATATATAAAGGCATGCTAATAACCTAAGAACAATTCCTGAACTGAAAGACGAAATTTGACGCTCCATTGATGAAATTCAGCAGGCACTATGTCAAAATGTAATTGAAAATTTCGTCAAAAGGACCAACGAGTGCCATCAGTAACGAGGCGGTCATTTATCGGATATTGTGTCCCATATATAACCTCCATATCTACATTCTTTATTACAATAAAAGCATCAGAACTTTTCAAATAATCACTGCGTTTTTTCAAATTTTAAAATATGTGGTCTTAATGGGACACCTTCTGCTTATAAATAATACTATATTGTTTGTTGCGCCCTATTTATTTTAGTGCCATATATTAGGCCGAAATGGATAATGTGACCTTTCTAGATCTATTGTAGTCCTCATGTCGCGTCTTAGGCTTAGCAACTTCAAGAGCAGTTCTTTTAAATACAGTTCCGCTTTATTTCGCATTGGCGTAGTACATGAATTGGTTTCCTTTTCATGACGGAATCTACATACAGTTTCTTCTGTTGAGTTTAGATTATTCATGTGTTTGTTGAGCTTACCCTGTTCATAAGCCTACAATTAGCTTAACAGACTTTCTATCTCTCTTCAGTAGATTCGTTGTAAACTTGAGCGAATTTGCCCTAAAGAACTGTTTTGCTTGTCTTTGATCTGGGGAGTTCCTTGTGTTTTTCCTAGAATAGTCGCTATACACATTTACAATCCCCGACTGAATATCGTTTGCCGTTAAACCTTCTTTCAAGAAGAATTTTATTAGTGCAGAATATTAGATTTTGTTCATTTTCACTAAGGCACGCACTGCAACTCGCTCAAATGACAGCCAATTGCTGGCTGGAATTACTATCAACTTCACATGGCATCTACTAAGAATTGCACCAATATGAGTGAAAAAAGAATCATACGAGTAGTTTTGTCATCTATGGACGATGTCGAGAACGTTTCAAACCACCTTCGCATTCCAGCCCACTTTTTCATACTATATTTTATATTTTCAATTGTTCTATGTCCGATGATGGCTATAAACGAGGTCTATCAAGCCATTTCATCGACTTTATCATTAGATCTATATTAGACCCATGTAAGTAAATTTTGACGTCCAGCTTCATTAGAAAATTGCCATAGTCTATCCAAATTATTGCTTTATCATTTCCAAGATAGCTGATTAAAATAATCCCTTTCGCATCCCAAAACATCGACGGCATTACCTTCCTTGTCGATGGCAGTTTGCCTTCTTAGAAGCTGAAGAAGCGGTTGCTTCAACTCTGGTGTGTAATAGCAAATCCATGTTTTATCCATTGTCATATATCGATACAGAAAATCACTCTAGTTTGAAAAGTACCGTTCGAATGAATTTTGATTCACAATGAGCATGCGCGGCACCCAACTTGCACAAAACTAATTCATGTGCAATTCCTCCTGCAAAATATGATCGAAGGGTTCTATATATCCTGATACTATCAACAATTTTGTACACCTTCGTAGGCTAATCTTTCAAAATCATGTCGAGCACTTTCTCGAAGATTTCCGGTAGGGTTGAAATTTTCGTACGTTCTTCACATGTATTATTTTGGATGCTCTTATGTTCTTGTTTAAACTTTTGTTCTGCGTTAAACCGTCTTTCGCGAAGAATTTTATCAACACACGATATTCGAATTTTTTCATTTCCAGCAACATATTGATTCAAAGGACTGCCAACTGCTGGCTGGAATGACTAGCAATTTTACAATTATGTATGTAGTGCTGCCGTCTCTGGCCTAGGCAGAGAACATTTCAAACCACCCTCGTCCTTACATTGCTATAAATTCTAAAGCCGCTCCAAGAAGGTTGCCATATTCGTTCGAATATGTGCATATTGACACAATTCTGTAAATTTTTTGATATTACCTCGTATTTAAACCTTACCAGTATAATCTTTTAAACCATTATTTATAGACGTCGACATTTTAATACCAACATCCATATATATACTGAAGATAATAGCATGTACCCGAAATAGTCTTTGAGGGGCTATGAATTTATATCAGTTCCGTTACGACCAGAGATTTTTAGTAGATTAGAATGGTAATGCGACTAGCGCTACTGATAGATCAATTATTATCCCGGAGCTTACTTTCAAGTATTCACTTAACGACAGAGCTGGCTCCGAAAAAAACACTATCGACGTTGAAGATCGTTTGTAACCGAGAGCTTCGGATTTATGGTTTAGTCATGTATTTTAAAGATAATTTATTGTATTGAACATATGACTGTCTTTAGGTAAAATATAAAAAAAAATACCAGAGATACATATACGTTGAATTATGTTGCTCATCATAATCTTATTACCTTCCAAATTTAATTATTGTTTATGGGAATAATTTATATAATACCCGGTGGGGCAAGTAAATAACAAGACTTTTGCACCCGAGAGGGCAACATTAAAGTGTTTTCAACGGTATCATAGCTTTCAGTAAGTTCTGCGCAGTGTATATTGTAAATTACTCGTGAATAGCGTTTGTTTGAAATATTTTTTTAAATCGTAGTATTGAGTACCTCCGTCGAAAAAAAATGAGTAATGCGATAAAGAGTAACAAATAAACGTTAAATTTCTTGTGAAATTAGGCGAAAAAACGCTTGATCGTGACTGAAAATGAATTGCAGGGAAGCAAAAAACTGCGACGAACGGAAAGCCTGATTGTAAAACTTGCAAATAAGACGACACTCAGTGCTTATTTTTAATATCCGAGATGTGATCCATTAGGAATTTGTACCGGCAGGCCAGACAGACATTTTTGTGTCTTACCTCGAAGCTTTGAGGCATTTGAAAGCGAGGGTGGCTCATGTTCGCCCAGAATTGTCTGAGAACGGTTGCTTACTGTCTAATGATAACGTGTTGTCGCATTGAATGTTAATTATTCGTGAATGTTTGGCGAGGATAGACCGCGCACCTACGATTTCTTCCTTTTCTTCCCCAAAATAAAGGATAAGATCAAAGAAATTCCTTTCGAAAAACTTTATTAGGACGGGTGTTCTTAAGAAGAGTACAAAGCTGCTTTTAGAGTTGAGGATATCATTGTAAGTTGGAGATAAATATTCGCTTGTAAACAATTATGAGAAAAAATTATGAGAATAATAGTATATTAAAAAAATAAGTTTGATAAGTAGGGACCGGAACGAGATGCCGATGACTCATCGCCCGCGGGCGTACTATTGAAAATTTGTATTTTTAAAGAGTTTTTAATTTTCTTTATATAATTGGAAAACAAACGGGTGATGATCTATGTATATATTCTTTTCTGTAAAATTTGTTCTCTTTGAATGAAAGACATCCTCGTAGTTAGAAAACGTTCTTTCTACATCGAAACTTGTTATAGGTTCATACTAGAAATATTCTTTCATTTCAGCGAATTTAGCAGTTAGATATTGAGGCATTGTTGCCATACACAATTGCCGCAATATTATCAAATATGGATTTCTATTAAAAACTGCGTATAACTTTTGCCGAAGGTAACGTCCGAAGTCACCTTGAATATGTTTCCAATTATTAATAGCCACATCTAATATGGTTAATCCAACATTTAATTTGAGATATTGATTTTTAAGATAAGTGTTCCTGAAGAATGTACAACTGATTTTTTTAATTTACAATTTGTATTAGTTCCTTGCATTGTAATGGGACGCATTTACGACCATCTTATTTCAAGACATTAATATCAATCTGTTATAATTTTAATGATTGCTACACCTTTCGCGACCAAAACAAAACAAACCAAGTAATCTACGAGATAGCGAGATGTTCAGTTGGGCCACACTCCCTTGCCCCGAACCTACCTGTTGGTGATCGTACCACGGAAATACTCTGCCGGCCAACTCAAACGTTTTTCGGAGAGCGTCGCGAGTCCAAGGTCGCGAGGTGGTGTGTGGCGCCACCGTATTTTCCTGCAGAGTACCCCCGTAAATACGGAAGCGGGTGGGATGCTGGTAGTTCCAAAAGCAAAACAGTATGACGCTTTACAACTTGTTACCGAATCAATATAGTCTTTGGTTATCTCAAACACTTGAGGGAAAGGTATCAAATAAACACATGTCATCAACAATAACAAGTTTAATAACAAAACAAAGTAGGTTCAGAAAATTTATAATGACAAAATTATTGAGACGACGAAAGAGCAATAATCAATAGAAAGTAAGAAAGAATTTAGATTGTAATTACAAAAATTAATAAGATGTCAATTCAAATCAATTAGCGCCAAGGCAATAATAAAGCTTTGAAAAATTTTAAATTTAGCATGAAATCTACCAAATTAAACAAAAATTCAACTGTAACGCTCCAGGCGCATATCAGTGAATACAATAAAACAGATTCACATGTCAGTACAACACCCTGTATAAACAGGAAGAATTACTGAACGTTCCCAACGTTGTTCGACGTTGATATCATATCTGAAAAATTAACTTAAATAATGTTCTAGATATAAATAAATGAAAATAAAAAATCTATGCGTAAGTTTTTGAAACGAAATTCACTGGACACTTACATCGAAATAATTGGGAGAAGTAGATGCGATGAAACTATATTAAACGCGATCTATTACAAAAATTACGAAGTATGTAATAATGTAATTAACAGTTAAAGCAATGAAAAAAAAGAAACTAACTGACCGTACTTTATTTATTTTACGAAATATGAACTAATAAATAAAATAAATTATAAATACTCCTCCCGCTTCTATCTACTCCCATGAAGAAAGGAATTTATCTGTAATATTGAAGTCATTGCGTCACAATTCAACCACAAGAAGCAGATGGCGATTAACCGAATGAATAGTACTATTCACTAAATGCGTGTTATACTTAGCGGTGTTATAGACTATTTATATGGTCGGTTGTAATTTCGGCCTATTGTGTCCGGTCCCTATTCATCATCATAATCTTATTTAAGAAAAAATACTAAAAATTATGAGAATAATAGTATATTAAAAAACAATTTTCATAAGACACGTTTTAAAGCACGAATTCAAATTTAAATTTTTAGAGAATGAGTATTTTAATGTCTTATGAAACATGTTTTTTTATGCTATTTTTTGCCATTAGCTTTGTTAATGTATTCTTTTTGTAAGAGAAAATGAGAAATTTGATAATTTTGGTAAATTTTATGGCAGTTGGTAACGTCCGCGTGTGTTTCGAATAAAATTCAAATTTTTTAATTTAGTTGCCTATGGTTGACTTAAATTAACTAGACTTTTCATTGTAAAATTTTATTCCATCAGAATTGCGGAAAACTGCCGAAAATACAGTTTCTAAGTTACTTCCGGAGAAGTTACATTCGAAGTTTTTCGTAATGTGTGTACTAAAAACAGTATGATCATTTTTAAAAATGGCCTAACGTAAAGAAAATTGTTCATATTTCTGAAAATGTTTTGCTTGCGTACTTTGAAATGCTATGTAAAACTTATAAATTCTGTTCACTGTGGACGATTTATTCAATGTTGAGATCCTGTTTAAATATATATAGAAATGTGGATATATCAAAGGGCTTCAAGCTTTATTAAAACGGTTATCTCAAAGTTACGTTCCAAAAAAAATTAAAATTTTAGAAGAAAATGATGTTAACCTGCATTTGTGTTCTTCACACCAGATTTTTAATCATATTTTATATTATTAAAAATACCTTTGTATATACAAAACTGGTGGGGTTTACCTACTCATATATGTTTCAATTATTCTGAAAATGATGTTCATAAATTTATAAAAGAAGCAAATGACAAAGTATACTTAGCTATGAAAGTGAGTCCTAAATGTATTTTTCTTAACTTATTGCAATGGCAATGACATTACCTAGACAAATTGCCAGTTTTCTTCTATTGCCAAATCATCAATTTTATACAGGGCATTGTTTTAGAAAATCAAGTGCTACACATGTAGCAAATAGTGGAGGTGATATTCTGACTATAAAATGGTTAGGTGGCTGGAAAACCTCGGCAGTTGCTGAAGGATACGTTGGCTCTTCTTTAAAAAATAATATTAATGTTGTAAATATGTTTTTACAAGAAAGGAATGTTAATTTACCTGGATCTTCTCGGAATATCTTTCAGTTTGAGTGTGACTTTAACCGAATAAAAAATAATATCTATTGCAGAGAATGATAACTGTGAACATATTATATCATAATATAAATGTATACAATAATCGCACATTTCCAAGGAGCAATTAAAAATACCAGAATCACCGTTAGTTTGTCTTCATAATAAAATATTTTTTATTGTATTATAAATATACCATATGAGCAAAAATTATTTAGGTTAGGGATGGCCGTGGATGGGAGGATCACTGCTTTTGATAGGCTCAGCCTGTTGTTGCTTCTACATGTTGGTTGGATGTCAGTTTCGACTTGAATTTTTATTCGACATGATTTAAATGTCAGTTTTGTTAGCTAACATAACCAATATAGTTACAACTACTTCAAATTAAAACTCATATTTAATTGGCAACAACAAGCTGAACCTATCAAAGACAGTAATCCACCCAGCCATGACCATCGCTTATCTAAATAATTCTTGCTCATATGGTAATTACCGCATAATAAAATGTTTATTAATTGTCAGTTATAACTTTAACTTTATCGCTATGACTTCTGACTTATAGACGTGGTGTGATCAACTTAAAACTGAATCCCCTAAATGTCCGATGCTTTAATGATTTATGAAAGCACTCATTTTGAGTGCCTTAATAGGTCTCTTAGCAACACTAATTGCAAAATAGTATTTTTAAAAACAAGTTTCATAAGGCACCATTTTGCCGCACGAGTCAGTTTAGAAATCGAGCCGCGATAGCGGCAAGTTTTATAAAGAGCGAGTGTGGCAAAAGGCCTTATGAAACGAGTTTTTTATACTATTTTTTCTATTTTGCATTAATAAATTTGAATTATTTAATTTGGAAGTTCAGAGTTTAATGCAGTTGGTCACATTGATACTTGACATTTTCAAATTTGAATCTTGCTATCCGCGAAGTATATTATATTACATATTATTTATTAATTTTCGTTAACATTACTTGATATTTTATTTAAAAATACTAGCATGAGTGACATAGAAACTAATATATCTTGTTGTAAATTGTATACAACATACGTTGTTTGTGTAGAGTACCAATATATATCATATCTGTCAAATGTACTTAAATTCTTAAATTCAAATGACAGCTATGATATTTATTTCTGTGTTCGAACAACGCTAATATTGAAAAATAAAAAAAGTGTATAGAAGTGAAGCTCATTTCAATACTGCTTTGGGTGTCATAATGAATTAATTTCGAACGCAAACTAGAAAAAATTATATAATGAATTACTCTATAGTATTAAAATAAATTAGTCACGTAGCCATGAGACCCCCCATTTCTTTATTTGGGAGATACTTTCTTACATTAAACGCAATTAAACTGGTTAATTAGGCATCGTAAAATATAAAGGAAGAACAGCCAAAATTAAAGAAATTATATCATTGTGTACGTTCCTTATTGTACAATGTTTTACCTGAAGTATTAAATTAATCAAATCAATCACTAAACACTTTGTGAAAGTTTGTTTTGAAATATTTATACTGTAAAAATGTTAAATATTTTTTCAAAGGGAGTAAAGGTAGAGGTTCGAAAATACGCTCATAGTCAGAACACGTCAAAGGTCATAATAAAGAGTGATTAGAAAAGTCTTTAAGGGACGCTAAAGTATAGAAAATTCTTCGCACGTATATACCCGATTATTCTTCATAAAGTATAGAAAATACTTCGCAAGTATATACCCACTTATTCCTCATATTATCAAAGAACATGCGGACCTAATTTTAAAACAAGTAGATACAAGTTTTTGTTTTAAGTTTAGGAGGAATTCTGGATTTAACCAAATAACAAACGACAATTATGTGTATAGCTCGGAAAATCCCAGTGTAACAAAAGAAAACTACCTGAAGAGTTAGAAGTGCTAGTAACGATGGCAAACATCATGCAGAAATAAAATTACTTAGTATGAATTGATTCAATCATTCATTTGGCATAACCGCTGTCATGCCGAATATTCAGTATCTAGATGTCTTTATTCTAGGATTGCTAGATTAAAATTTGGCAAAAGAATTTATCCGATGTAAATCGGGTTGGAAAATATTGTAGGACGGTGTCCGTTGAAATACTGATGCATTGTTGCGCTATAAATAGAAGTGGGAGTCCTGGGATCCACTTACGCATACTAGATTCAGTAATGACTCTATTACTATTTAAGGAGGACCAATGCAGATCTTATTGTGTACTTTATTGGCTAATATAGAATATACTGTTTTTGCTAATCCATATCATTCACTGCATATCTTAGCTTATACTTTATTGGTTGATACAGAATAACTGTTTTTTCTACATTCATTACGAATCTTATTTGGCTTCTTTGTGATTTCTGTTGTATGAGTTCGTTTAAGATCTCGTATTTACATTCTAAAACAGCTTCCATTAAAAAGATGGAGTCTGAGGAGAATCCAAAAGCTAAGGAGTCTATAGAGACTCCCTTGGCAATGGAGACTGATGAGACTCCAAGAAACAAAATTGAAACGCAACGGACTGAAACTGAGAACGTTGCGAAAACAGAGGGTGTACCCAAGGAAAGAAAACATCTTTCCGGGGCACAAAGAAAGAAATTAAAGAAGATGAGGAAACAGTACGAGTAAAATAAGGCTCCCCCTTTCCCAAGAAGAACCTCAGGGAGAACCTAAGCCAACAAGGGCCGTTAAGCGAACCGTGTCGGCTAGGGGCACTCCTGAGGATAAAGTAACTAAGCGCACGAAGTTTCCTGCTTCGGGCGCGAGTTACAAAGCAGCTCTTAAAGGTATTAAGGCTGCAATAGTTCTTAAAGATTACCCGGTCAGCTTAGTGACTGAGGGAAATGTGGGAGCTATACAAGAGGCCCTGATGATTCTCATAGATAGGGCGCAGAAGGCGCCGAGGTTTGAATCCTCCCGTCTTATGGACGGCTACTATGAAGTCATCTGTGCAGATGAAGACTCGTACAACACTACGAGAGATTACTTGGAAAAGGAAACTTTTTGGAGACTCGTGAAGAGCGAGGAGCTGCCAAAACAGCAACGAGTTTTAGAGTTTCTGCCAGAGACTAAAAAAGAGGATCTGACGGTGGGCTTGAAAAGACTCGAGGGGCAAAATCCAGGGCTTAAAGTGGACCGATGAAATACCCTCAGTTCCAGGTCTTCCGAAAAGGGCCAACATGTGGGCCTTCGGATTGACAAGGAGTTTGAGGAAACGTTGGTGAGGACTGATTGGAGACCTTAATATCGCTTTCAGAGGGCTAGCTTTGTAACCCTCGAAACAAAAGAAGACCAGAAACCGGTGATGCAGGATGAGGGTACTCTAGAAGAACCTCAGGCAACAACCTCTAAGGGTCAAAATGTTGAAGATTCTTCAAATAAATCTTCAAAATAAGAAAACAGCCACAGCGACACTTTGTCAAAGGACGCTAAGAGCCATGGATAAGTAGAGGTAAGTTGGGAGGACTAAATATTAGGGGAAGGGAGCTGTTAGTTGGTGTCCCAGACACTAAAATTAGAACTTGTATCTGTTTCAGAGACGACCTGGACGAGATGCCTATCATGGTGCTATGCAGTGGGGACATGATGGCAGCCAGGATCAGACTGAGTGTCGATGGGGGGATATTGGGGACGACAATTGCGTCTCTATACCTACCCATTGACTCTCCAGAGCGACCAGGGCCTGATCTTGTGGCCTTGGTGGCATATACCAGTAAGAACAATCTGGAATTGATTATCGGCGCAGATACCAATGCTCATCATAAGGCTTGGGGCAGCAAAAATAACAATTATAGGGGTAAGTCTCTCTTTAGCTATCTCTGTGGTACTGAACTTGACTGTCAGAATCAAGGTAATAAACCGACATTTAAGTCATCAAGCGGGGAATCAGTTATAGATATAACCTTATGTACGTTGGGGATACGGGATATTGTATGGGGGTGGCATGTATCCGATGAGCCGTCGCTCTCTGATAATGCGTATGTCCACTATGAACTATGTACAGATTTAACGGAACCCAGACTATACAGGGATCCCAAGAGAACAGACTGGTGCTCTTACAAGGAAGACCTGTTAGCTGCGACCCGAAATATCCCTGATAGAATAAGGAATGTGGAGAGCTGGAGTTGGCTGTTGACTGGTTTCAACGGACCATTCTTTCCTGCTATGAAAATAACTGTCCCCTTAGGGAGCGCCGTATAGCTAGCGGGCTGCCTTGTGGAATGTAGAGTTAACCAATTTAAGGAAAGAAACTCGCCGGTCATTTAAAAGGGCGAAGAAAACTGGTAATTGGGAAGCATACAAGGCTCTCCTCAATAAATACAATGATAAAATCAAAGAGAGCAAAAGGAAGGCCTGGAGAAAATTCTGTGAGGACATCGAAGGTGTTCCTGACATGGCCAGAACAAACAGAATTCTCAAAGAAGATCCTTCCAACGCAATTAGATCAATACAAAAATCAGAAGGAAGGTTTACCATTACCGTGGAAGAGACTTTAGAGTATCTTCTGGGGGTACACTTTCCAGGTCCGGAGCGTATGGATGATTGTGATACCAATCAAGTTGTCACCTCTTGGAGGGCGACTAGGAGTGATTGGGAGACATCAAACGAGATCTTTAAGCCCCATTTAATTAGATGGGCGATAGGATTGTTTGAACCATATAAATCCGCAGGACCAGACGGAGTGTTTCCCAAGCTCCTTCAAGAGGGAATTGGTGAAATTATGGGCCCTCTAATGGAGATATTCAGGTCTAGCCATGCTATGGGTTATATCCCTAGGGCATGGAGAGAAACTAGAGTAGTGTTTATTCCGAAACCCGGAAAAGTAACATATACCCACACTAAATCGTTTAGACCAATTAGTCTTACCCCTTTTATATTGAAGACTATGGAAAAAATGATATATTTAAATATTAAAGAAAGGGCTCTGGATAGATCTCCTCTACACCCACTGCAATGGGCATACCAGATGGGAAAGTCAGGTGAGGGTGCCCTGCATAGCCTGGCGAGAGGGCTCGAAAAGAGCCTACACTACAAGGAAATTGCACTTGCAGTCTTCTTAGACATAGAGGGAGCTTTCGTTAACACCTCGATGTCTTCTATTATTCGATCTTTAAGAGATCGAGAAGTAAAAAGCACCACATGCAACTGGGTTCATAACATGCTGCGTAGCAGAGTAGTTCATGCACAAATGAAAAACAAAACGATCTCCATGAGGACAACCAAAGGATGTCCTCAAGGAGGCGTATTGTCACCACTACTATGGAGTCTAGTAGTGGATAATCTCCTCAGGACATTAAATGACCAGTGAATATGGACGCAGGGGTTCGCCGATGACATTTTCATAGTGTCCCAGGGGAAATTCCAGGGACAGTGGCGAGCATCATGCGAAATGCTCTGCGAATTATAGAAAGATGGTGCCTTGTGGAGGGATTAACTGTCAATCCTCAAAAAAACAATTTGGTAGCCTTTACCAACATGAGAAAACTAAATGATCTCGGCAGCATAAAGCTGTTTGGACAAGAGTTAGAACTAACCAATGAAGTGAAGTATCTAGGCATAACACTTGATGCGAAACTGAAATGGAGCAGACACCTTGCCAAAATGGCAGACAGGGCGGTGCAGCTCTTCTGGAGATGCAGAAGAGCTGTTGGCAAGACCTGGAGACTAAAACCAAATGTGGTACACTCACTGGTTGTACACAGCAGTAAAAGACCAACGAATACCTATGGGGCAGTTGTCTGGTGGGGTTCCTCACAACTCTCCAGCGAGAGGCCCTGTTGGGAATCACGGGAGCTATGAACAGCACGGGAACCGCGTCCATGGAGGTTATCGTGGGTCTCCCTACGCTGAAACTATTTATATGGGCGGAGGCAATGGCTGCGATACTTAGGCTGAAGGCCAATGACGTATGGTGTCCTAATAAGGTTGTAGGGAGCCATACAGGTATCACAGGAACTATAGTGGAAGAGCCGATATTTCAAATGCCGGTGGACAGTGTGGCACTTGAAATTATGTTTACAGCTAAGCTGAACATACTTATACCGACCAGGGAACAGGCCAAAAAGTCGCTCGATCGATTGTGGTGCCTGCACCTGGTGCACTGATGGATCACAATCTAGTCAGGGAGCAGGTGCAGGCATATGCGGAATGTGCCCTAGAAGGAAGTAATCAATATGTCTGGGGAAACATACTACGGTTTTCCAGGCCGAATTAGCAGTCGCAGCCTGCGCCGATGAAATTCGGGAAGCCGGCTGCGCAAGCAAAAAAATTAACATAATGACTGATAGTCAGGCGGCTATTAAAGTCATTATGAACCAATCTACCAGGTCTAAGCTGGTGAAATATTGTTAACAGGTCCTCAATAACCTTGCATAAGACAATACAGTGTCGCTGATATGGGTGCCAGGACATGAGGGAATTAAAGGCAATGAGAGCCGACAAACAGGTCAATGAAGGTACTAATAGGAACTTCATAGAACCAGAACCTGTTTGTGGAATCACTAAGGATTCCGCTAAAAGGGAGATCTGGTTATGGCTAGAAAAAGAACATAAAAATAAATGGAGGTTAACGGAAGGTCAACCCCATACCAAAACACTACTAAGGGGCTGGACGGAAAGTTTTCAGCCAACCTAATTCATAGTAGCAAAAAAGAAATTAAAATAATTACCGGGTTAATAACCGGACTTTGTCCTTTAAGGAAGCATTTGTACATCATGGGCTTGGTTAGCGAGCCTGGTGTAGGAGATGTGAAAAACAGGAGGAAACTAGCCTTCATGTAATATGCACGTGTGAGGAACTGAAGGAACCCAGACAGAAATATTTTCTATTGGATCCTTCGAGTGTACTCAAATCCCTGAGGAGGATAGTAGCTTTTATCGAGGACACAAGACTAAGAGAGTGGAATTGAGAGATCTATTGGGGATAGTACAAAGAGCAGTGTGCTCAAGTGCCTGGACGTGGTGTCGTCCAACCCAAAACAGAGAAGAAGAAGAAGAAGAAGAAGAAGCTCCCTTTTGATTGCTTTTAATATGCTATTATACGTATTTCGTAGAATTAAATTTTAGAGGCATCTCTTCGTTTTAGAGTTGGATTAACTTTTGAAGATTGACTGCTACAGTTGCAGGCAATGATATGAACAATTAGTACATTATTTTGAAGTAATTTTGATTTAATTTGAGAATGTTCGCTCTTTATTTTGGAGTAGAAACATATTTTGGATTTAGAAAATTCAATTATTTACATTTAAATGTTGGGTTTCGCTTATTTTTAAAAATTCTTTTATTAATATATTCTTTTTCATGGTAAGATACTAGTTTATTTTTCTAATTAAACTGATTGTGAATTTTTTATTTGTGAAAACTAGTATTATATTTAAGTAAGATATTCCTTTTTATTTTTAATAAATTGTTGGGATTGATCAAGTAGGATACAAGTTTCGATACAAGACGTACTTATACATATTATGGTACTGGTGGCCAGCAGTCAACTACTCAGTGTTGTCTAGGGAAAGTAAGTGGGAAGCCCATAGAAAGCGTATGCATATCATAGATGCGCATAGATATCGTATTACATGTGCCTACTGCACGCGGCAACTGTGCTGGACCTATGTATGGAAAGAACGATCATGTATAAATTCTTACCAGGCCTGGTATAAATAAAATAAACATATTGGGATTTCCTGCCTCGACCATATTATTTCAGCCTATCAAAAGTATCCACATCAATGAAAACAACCTTTCTTAAATTGAATGTGTCATTTCTCACAAAACTGATGCTACTGGTAGCATTTAAACATTTATGAAGCCATACAAAATTCGTAAAGAATTAGTCGGATATTACTTAGATAGTTTTAGTTATGCCTAGAAATTTTCTTTCTGGGATTTCCTCCTTTTTCAAAGGCTGGGTTTTGCCTGTTTGAAAATGTTGGATAGGTCCTGAAGTGTGAAATGTGTATTCTCTTGCTTTCTTTTCCTCTTTAGATTGGAGTTTGTTAAATTACAAATAAAAATTTATAGTAATTACTCAGGGTGTCTGATAGGTTTTAATTTCAAAATGCTCAGAAGGCAAAAGTTTCAGGTAGTTTTTGCTATTACAATATTGTGTCTATAATAATAGAAATCCATGCCTTAGTATCCCCCAATTGCTTAACACCAATTACGCATTGGCCTGCCATGGGTTATTATCACGCACGCGTCCGTGGAACTACTTAAAATATTTAGCTGCCGGCATTGATCTTAGACGGAAAGGAAAACCTCGAAAACCTTCTCGGACAGACGTATATTGAGCGTTAACACATAAACTAGGTTAAATAATCTTCTTCTTCTTCTAAATTAGGGTGGACGCTAGCACGTCCAGGCACATGAGCACAATGCTCTTTGTGGCATCCGTAGTAGATCTTTCAGTTAAACTCTGTTAGTCTTGCGTCCTCGATAAAGGCCATTATCCTCCTCAGGGGAAGTTTGAGTACCCTCGTAGGATCCAATAGATATCTTCCGAAATGTTTTTGCCTGAGTTCTTTCAGTTCAGTTTCTCACATCTCCTATACCAGGGCTCGCTAACCATGTCCATGCTGCTCCTTAAAGGAAGCATCTGTACAGCATGGTTATTAAGTCGTTAATAATTTTAATTTCTTTTTTGTTACTACAAATTAGGTAGACTGAAAACCTAGCGTCCAGCTTCCTTAGTAATGATTTAGTATGGAGTTGACCTTCCGTTAGCCTTCATTTCTTTTTATATTCTCTTTATAGCCATAACCAGATCTCCCTTCTAGCGGAATCCTTAGCGATTCCACAAAACGATTCTGGTACTATGAAGTTCCTATTAGTACCTTAGTTCTAATTGGCTTTTATGTCCTAGTACCCATACCAGTGACACAGTATTGTCTTATGTCAGTTTATTCAGGACCTATTTACAATGTTTCACCAGTTTAGATTTGGTAGATTGGATTCATAATAGCTTTAATAGCTACCTATCAGTCATTATGAATTTTTTTTTGTTTGCGTAGTCGGCTTCCAGAATTTACTCGGCGCCGGTTGCGACTGCAAACAATTCAGCCTGGAAAACCATCATATGTTTCCCTAGACTTAACGATATCTTCCTTCTGGGGCACATTCCGCATACACCTGTACTTGTGCCTCGATTGTGTTGTTATTTGTCCATGTACCAGGTGCCGGCACCACAATCGCTCAAGCGACTTTTTGCCTGTTCCCTGATCGGTATAAATATGTTCATGTTAGCTGTAAATATAATCTCATGTGCCATACTGTCCACTGGCATTTGAACTATCGGCTCTCGCAATATAGTTTCTCTGGTATCTGTATGCCCCCCCTACAATCTTATTAGGACACCATACGCTACTGACCTTCAGCCTCAGAGTCGCAGCAATGGCCTCCGCTTTCACAAATATTTCCAATGGTGAGAGACTCACGATGGCTTCCATGGTAACGGTAACGTACTGTACATAGATTAAATAATAATGATATATATAATTTTGATTGTACCTCTATATACTTCAATTTGTATTTGATCCAACAGATATTAATTTATTTATTTTATATCCAAAATCAGTCATTTTTCATTACAGTTCTTCTCTCAGTATGTAAAATATGCAAAGTGAGGTATTTCAGTTATAAAGCAAATTTGAATATAGTAATAAATAACATAAACCCATTTTTATATTTTATTGTCCTGTCAGGTACTTGGTTAATTATAAAATCAAAAAATATCGATAAAGCCTACTCTGTTTCGGCGGATGTATTAAAAGATTTTTCCTGTGATATTGGATATTAATTAAAAAAGGAACTAGATGAAGTTAATACTAACTTTTGCTTTTTCAGAAATTGACAAAGATCAGTTAATTAAACAAGTAACGTATTCTATCAATAATTGTTTTGTGAATGAAATATTTCCAGACCGGTTGAAAATATTTAAAGTAACGCCGCTTTTTAAGAAAGGCAAAAGCTTCTTGCTTTGGTTGAAGATCCTTAAAACTATTTACTAACCGACATGATTATGTATATTACTAATGAACTAGAAGTAAAAATTATTGTTATAGGTAGGTAATTTTTTGATCTGACTAGCACAACTGACTGTTTGTGATATCAGAGGACTTGACTCGTTATTAATTGAAAATATAGAAAAATATAGAAAAAATAGAAAATAGGTATCAGTGCGTCAATAATCGCCGGTAAACATCAGGACTAAAACGCGTTATGCTTGAAGCTTTTTAATGCTTTTTTAATGACATCAATAATTATCTTAAATTTAAACATATTGAATACGCTTAAAATACTACATGTTATTAGGCGATAAAAAATTTAAATTTTTGGATGCAATATCTAACGAGACACTTGTGTACAGGGTGAGGTATATTAGGGTAGTGTAAATTGTTACAAGTTTTCGGCAAGTGCTGTATATTCAATTTATCCTCGCTAACTCTAACGGTCATGCGTATCTAGCGGCGCAGGTGGGTTGAATATTTCCGTATAACTTCGGACATTACAGGTTGGAACTTCGGCGAGATTACCTGTATTTGATTGTTTGTCGAAAATTTTACACCGAAATAGGTGGTTTATATAGCGACAGGCATTATTTGATGGACATCAGTAATTAATTACTTTGGCGCTGTTGCCGAAAGTTAATTGACGCCATCGAATAACTGTATGTGAGTTTTTTCCCTGCTAAGTTTCTTTGCGATTTTTCTGTGGTTCAATTCACATGTGTCGCTAGTTCTAATGCATACAATTCTGCAGGGATTGTGCAATCGGTTCCTAATATTAATTTTATAACTATTTAATGTTCGAGGTAAAAAAAAACGGAATTCAAGAATCTATAGAAGAAGTGCAATAGACTAGGTGGATCGGAAATCACTTCGAGGATTACATGTGAATGGGAAACTACTCATTACAGCTGGTTTTCTTCGAACTCTTTTAGCGAGCTGTAAGGTCTAATTACTCCGTCTCGTTGATTATATATATTACTTAAAAATTTGCATTTGTGCCATTTAGATCGGCGTTTTTATCGTCACATATCAAAGAATTAAAGAATCATTAATTTAACCTTTATTTTTGTCTTGAACGTTAAATAATTTCTTTGTAGTAATTACAATAGTATCGTTCACAGTAATTTTTCATTCTTTTTATTTGTCTTGATTCGTTCATCAAACTATTAAATCATTTAAAAAGTTAGAATTGTTTATAATGTTTTGTAATGAATTTAGTGTATTTAATTTTTGCGTAGATGCAGATTTTGATTAAACAGAAATTTATTGATGCAATTTAATTAAGGGTTACGTGTGTAAGAATGTATTTCACTTGTTTTTAATTTCGATTTTGAACGCGTACACCAGAGATCTCTCGTAACGTACAGCGCCTATTTTTTGATATACAGTCTGAACTTATACAGTATCGTACCAGAGTTTTAGTGTTTTGATTTTGCATTCTGAATTTGTTTTTTTTTAAGTAAATGTTGTTGATGATTAATAATAATATATTTATTTAAATTACTATATACTTTAAATTAAATATATTCAGAGCTTCACCAATTCTGATACTTTTGGAAACATGACACTTTCTTCTTTTGTATTTTATATTTTCGACGAAAACGTTTATAATAAACTTGATTCGTTATCTTTAATGCGGATCGTTTTCATTTACTTCATAGCAGCTCCTGTTCCGGAATTTCTCTATCCTTCCCTTATTGGGTTCATTAGCGCAAGTACGTTCTCAGCGTGACGTATAACTCCCATCACGAGCTGCTTTTAAATCGCGATGGCGTCATTTTTTATTTTTGAGTTAGTTTATCAACGTTCCGATAAGAATCGCACGACTATCTTCACTGAGTTTTACGCCGTTGGCACTGGCTGGCTGCTTTGTCAATCTAAGATCATCCCACCCACGCAAGATATGTCCAAGAACGGTTGTTATTAGAATCGCGCAGCATTTTAAGACAGTTGTCGTGAACTTTGCACGTTGATTATAGCAAAATCTATGTCTAAACAAAGATAAAACACAAAAATAATCATTACTTTAAATCCTCAAATGACACTTCCGAATTATGACCTAGTGAAATCTTGATTTAAAACACATATCAGTGCTCTTTGATGGCGTTTTTCAACAGCAATCTACATATTAAAGAATTTAGTATCTAGAGCAAATACTGAAGGACTGCACTCGCTTAGATTCATGGGGTAATGAGCTAAGAAACCTTGATGTGGGCTACTTCAGTACAAAAAAGAGCAACTAGAATTATTATTAATTTAAAATACAATAAGTTGTGCAGACTATTATTTAAACGTCTAGAAATCTGTACTAATCAGTTCATTTTTGAATATTTGATCTGCTGCAGAGATAATTTAGCTTCATTACAGAGACAGTCAATTTATGGTATCATACATAAGCAATTGGTACAGCTACAACTTAGACTTTCTAAAAATCCAAACTTACTTATACATTTGTCAGTAACGTTCCATAATATGCTACCAACTAAATTGTAAATTTTATGGTAAATAGTAATTAAAAACTGTAAGTTATATTAAAAAAAATGTTATACCGACTACATACAGGGTCTACGGATAATATAACTAAGAGCCAAGTGTTGCAATAATTGTAATACAATAACATTTGATAAAAACTTGAATGTTGTTTGTGTAGTTGTAATATGTATATTTGTTCATATTTTGATATACTATACACGTTTGGCCCGTTTTTACCTTAAATGCGAGCTACAAGTCCATGTATATAAACGAACGTAGTTGCCAAGTTAAATACACAAGCGCGCAAGTACTGTTCGTGAAAAGTAGTGGGAACCCTTAAAGACAGGTCGATACGATCATTTCGATCATAAGAGACAAATATTGTGCATGTTGGTGGTTGTTTTCTTAATTTTTATATTATTATTCACGTTCGTGATATTCTTAATAAGTATCTGAAATTAATATTATAAGAATTACCTACTTCACATTTATTAATTTTATTGTTGAATTTAATTTCTTTCTAATTGGCAGTTATATTTTGTATTATTTGATTTTGGCCTGTTTTTATAGTTTTTATTCAATATGTTGGTTTATACAAATGAAGAAAGGATACAAATTATTAAGTGGTACTACTCTAGTAGTACTGCTCAAGAGTTAGTAGGGCGATTTATTTTTTCTTTCCAAAATATACCTGTGCCTACAATACCAACAATAATGAGTATTGTTCATAAGTTTGAATCTACTGGATGTGTGCAAAATTGTCGAAAATGTATAAATAAGGTACCTAGAATGCGCGTATTGAATGAAGGAAGAGAAGAACGGGAAGTTTTAGTATGTAGCGCGGTTGAACATAATGAACCATGCTCATCGCGCCAAATTGCCGAACAAGTCAATATACCAGCGAGAACTGTAAGAAAAATCTTGAATAGGCAAGGATACCGTAGCTTTAAAATTCAAAAACGTCAAAAAATATTTCCTCACGATGAATCAAAACGCGTTGCATTTTGCGAACAGGTTATGGAGAAGGTCATTGCCAATAACAATTTTATTGCAAATATTTTGTTTACGGACGAATGATCCTTTTATTTACATGGGCGTCATAATCCAATGGCTACAAGATATTGGTCTAAAGCAAATTGTCATATCTATCTACCTCTGCGTACCCAGTATCCCAAAAATTGAACGTGTGGACCGGCATTTTGGGGGTTCACATCATTGGTCCTTTTATTATTGACGGCACCTTAACAGCAGCTAACTATTTTCAAATGCTGCAAAATGAAATTATACCAGCTCTTCGTGCCCTTGATGTTAATTTTGACGATATCTGGCTCCAGCAGGATAACTGTCCTGCCCATACTGCTCGTCTGGTTCAAGCATTTTTAAGGGAAACATTTCATGAACGTCTAATAAGTCCCGTTGGTACAATTGTTTGGCCACCACGACCCCCCGACCTAACGCCCCTGGATTTCTTTTTTTGGGGGTATGTAAAACAAACCCTGTATAGTCATCAGCACAATCGAGCACGTAATCTTGGGAACTACAACAAAAAATTGTTGATTGTGCAAATACGATAACCCCGGAAATGTTTTCGAATGTACGAAATAATTTTTATCATAGACTTGCGTACTGTCAGGAGCAAAGAGGTGGATTATTCGAACATTTGATTAATTGAGAAGTTTTAATTTGGTTCTTCAAGAATTCCGTTTATTTTAGAAGTATATCTTAATTTCCATTATTTAGAATTATTCTATTTGTTTATCATACTCTTCCTGTTTCCCCAGAAATTATATTTATTGAATTTTTTCATTTTGTTTTCCAAGAATTTTCTTTATTTTTTTTATCTATTTTATTTTAAAATTTATTGCGTTTAGAAGAGCATTTTTTTTTCTCTTACTTCAATACGTCTACTTTGGTAGTGTTATACATTTACTATTTTTTACAGCTTGTATTTAATGACTATTTACCTAAAAGATTCTCAAATTATGTTTTTTGCGCTCGTTGTTAACAATATTGTACATGTGCAGCATGTATATCACTATTACGGAATACATTCATATTCATTTGTCAATTCTCCAACAAAAGTACTGGTAAAATTAAAGTACGTTGTCTATCACATCTGCTTCGGCAAACCACTAATCTAGAAGAACATTTTTATTTCTCTAAAGGTCTACTTGCCGGCTCTCGTATGTATATTTGTTAGGTAGGTACGGTTTGGCAACTTCTCACGCCTTATGTATGGGAAGCCGCATGCAAGATGATTGTAGACCGAACCTGTATATACACGGTAGCAACTTGAATTACGAATATACACCGTTTAAGTGATTTGCCGCCGAGTGTAGGAGAAGTAGGTGGGATTGCTGATTGATTATTTCGTTACTTATACTATATTTTTGCATATAAACCTGTAGAATGTACTAAAGAGAGTTTATATTATAGTAAAACAGAAATTGTGTTGTGTACTAATTGTAAAATAAAAAAATTAGTCCAATAAAAAAAATTATTAGCTATCATAATACAACTGTAATAAACAATACTCTCAATTAATTAAGTGTTCAAATCGTGCACCTCGAACTTCTAAACAATACGCCACCCGATCATAAAAACCACGTCGAACATTTACCAACATTTCGGGCGTAATCGATACTACGCAATTTTTTATTTTTTGACGTAGTTTGTCTAAATTATTTGACCACTGATACTCGAAACCGTAAATTTTTTACTTTAGATATCCCCACAAGCAAAAATGATCAGGGGACAAATCAGTTGATCTGGACGGCCATTCAATTGTGTCGCCTAGAAAAATAATTCTATTTTCGAAGGTATTTCTTAAAAAATTATGCACAATTGAAGTGTTACGTACAGGACATCCGTCTTACTGATACCAAATACAACCTATTTCAATATTGGGCATATTGCGGATAACAGGAATAATGTCATTCTGCAGCAATTGTAAATACGTTTCTGAATTTAACACGCCGTTTATAAAAACGGACCAATTATATTATCCCCTAACGTTCCAACCCATACATTCAATTTCTGTGGGTATCGTGATGAGCTGTATACGAATTATGTTCATTGTATTTTGCCCAATACCTTACTTACATAGGATTATGTTGACCGTGTAAAATAAATGAAGATTCGTCTGTAAAGAGAATATTAGAAATAAAATTTTCATCCACACCACATTTCTCAATAATTATACCCAAACAAATTAACTCGGTTATAATGATCTCCAGGAAAAATATCATTTATTTTTTGTACATGCTACGAACGGTATTTATTTTTCTTTAGTACTTTTCTAACAATTTCACGGGAGACATCAACACTTTCACTAATTTGGAATAACCTTTAGTATTCATTATCTTCAACAGTAGCGCACATCATGATATCCCGATCTACATTATCATGTGCGGGCTTTTTATGTGAAGTGGGAGAGACACATCCGTATTTTTCGTTTATGCGATGAATTGTATTTAAACAGGGAACAGGACGATCAATGAAAGTAGTTCTCCAAATATCTATAATTGATGAAAGTGTGTGGCCTCCATAAAACCACTTTATAATTTCCACTTTTTCATTAATTGTGTATTCCATTCTTAAAATTTTATTAACACTTACAATAAATTTAATGTTTCGGTAAAGCAATTGACATAACCACTGACATTACTGTCATATAAACAGTTGACAATATTAAAATGGATACATTTAATTTGAATTCCCACTGACCTCTATCAACAGGCTTTCGTAGTTCAAGTTGTTATACTGTATTTGAGAAATCCTGCTTTTCGGGCTTTTTCCGAGGCGTAGATGTTCTTTGGTTTGAGGATCAACCGTTAATTTCTCGACGTTTCAATGTTCTCGCTGGCATCTTCTCTCGAAGCGTGCGTTAGTCGGAGTGCATTGCGCTAGCATGTATGGTAGTTTTATGTGTCCGTCTTGCCGCCGCTATAGTATTAGATTGAGTTAGGTTGGCTTGTCTGCTATTCGTTGCCAGGATGTTTCATGTTCAGTCATTATGTTCCTTTTTGACCTGTCGTTGCCGTTTACCTTCTTTATTTTTAGAACTTGTCGCCAAGTTGGTGGAAGGCGCTGTCCGTGGTTCAGTTTATTAAAGATATTTCGCCGTGTAAATTCCTTAACGATATATGCCTGGAGGCGAGAATTTCTAGCCCAGTGTTTTTGTGTTGTTAACATATATTTTGTGTTCTGTCGTCATGAAAATTGTGTTAATGACGAAGTGGCTTCCTGTTTCTGTACCGCTAATTTATGCTCACCGTTTCTTACACTAATTTTTCGGTTCGTCTGCTCTACGTATGACTGGTTACAATCTCTGCATATTTCATAAATACCTTGATCCTCTAACAGAATTTCGCCTTTGTAATTTCAAAGGGCGTCGGCCGACTTTTGTGCGGTAGTAAGTACTGAATCTACATTAGTACCCTTTGTGTATGGTTGTTCCCTTTGTGTCGTATCGTTCATATAAGGTAGAAATGCACTTGGTTTTATATATCTGTATACTTTTTTCCTACATTGTACAAAAAATTTTAATTGTTACATACGAATAAAGTATCATCGTTATTATTAGAATTATACATTGATTTCTTATTTATTGTTGAATTTAAATTTGTTGTTTTAAAATGGGAAATTATTTCACTGAATTTCACTTGTGCGAATGTTATACATTTAAAAATAAAAGGAGAGACATGCAAATAAGAGTTTAATTAAATATCTTCAGAATTGTTTTAATTTATTTTACAACTTATCGAGGAATGGCTAAGAAATCATTAATTTATTTTCCATGTTTGACAGCTATTACTGCAGCATATCAGAATGTTCCAAGATGTATTACACACCCATGCAAATGTTATGCAGTAAATTATATACGGGGAATCTATCTATCAAGATAGAAGAAATCTTTAACGAGTAAATGGAAATTTCTCCATACGTTTTCTATAATTTCCATCGAATACTAAGAAAGCAAAAGTAACGGGTAACAAGTTTTGAACACAGTAGTTGCCTCATTTACATATATTATGCAAATTTTTGCTGAAATTGTTCGCGTATAAATCTACGCGATTAGACCTTTAATGCGACTCTATCTGAGAGGTTAGATCTGTTTGGTAGTCTAGATGCTCGCTCATTACAAATAATATCCATCTTATCGCATAGAAATGGCACTATATTATACGTACTGGAATCGAATAAAATGATGTAAGATTTTTCAATGTCAATCCGGGCAAAGCACACGACCGCAAATCGTACAAGAGAAGTTTAATGTAATTTTCTTTGCTGCATTGGAATATAAATGCAAATAAATAGTACTGGAAACGATATATTATCTACTTCTCCTAAAAAGTCAACGTTAATATAATAAAATAGAATGTACAGAATAGAATAGTTCGTTCCTTTCTTTCATATTACAATGTAATAGACGGAAGATCTGTATGCATTATAAAATAACAAGCACTGGAAATAGTATATTATGTACATCAAAAAGATGCCAAAAGAATGATGGGAAAGCGGTATTACTTCAAAGAATAATAATAATAGGATGGCATTCTATGAAAGTCGCCCGAGGTAACAATTTATTTGTGACTTACGGTCTATTGTGAAATTTAAAATAAAGGTTGGGACTCCTTTACTTTCAAATTGTATTTTGTCGTTTTCGTATACGCGGCTATAGAGAAATGATCAGTGAAATACATGATAAATCATTGATTCAGTGGTTAATTTCAAATTGAATGTTTCTTTTTCTTTTGTGAACCAAACATCTACATTCTAATTTTAAAGATGACCTAGCTAAATAGGATATAATTTCATGAATTAAAAAAATTAATGGATTAAATAAGGTTTGAGCCTTTCAAAGTTATTCATGAAAAAAAATGAGACATTAGATTTATTCTACTATTGGTTTATCTGTCAGTCCCTACGTGCCACAATGTCAATGAAAAGATTTGCTTGTTTTAGTATTTAAAAATTATATCGTATTAATAATTACTTCTTTTGCCTTTTCTTATTTCATTGTTTCCAGATTATAATTTTTTTTATCATTTAATAGATAACTGCAATACATATATTGAAAATATTCGTTGATTGACGAAAAAGATCCTTGTTGGAATTTCATTGTAACGATAAGAAATAAGTAATAAACTTCTAGTTTCAAAGAATTTTTATTGAAAACCTACTACAATATTGTTTCGCCATACAGTGACTTCATCAGGTGGATGAAAACTGAATCTTTAAAATACAAATTTGAATATCTATGTACACATTAGAAGTGGTGGAAGAATTTTACAATCTAAAATTTAGTAGTACTCTAATTCGAGTTCGGATTTGTTGTAAAAAAATATATTTTTTATTATTAGGAATATCACCCCAAATTGTGGATATATCCATTCTGCACTGAAATAATGCGATTAACGGTATAAAAAAAATTACATATTTCGCATAGAACTAAGCTTTAAATCATATTTCTAGTTTGTGTGCATAATGTGAATACATTTTCAACATAAAATCGCATATTTTAGATCCAATTATAAAATCCAAAGGTTTATCCGAAAAAACACGAGTTCCCAAGTCAGTTGACGTATATTAAAGCCCTTTATAGTTATTTAAGTGGATTAATTAAAAAAATAGAGGCTGACCAAGTATCTTTAATAGAGTCAATTTCTATTGTAGAACATTGTGAAAAATTATTGAAAGATGTTCCAGATCGAACTGGTAAAGTTATACTTGATAAATTTTATAGCGTTACATCAAACAATGATGGTTTGCAATAGTTAAAGAAATATCAAAGATTTTATCATTATCATTAAGTTCAACTGTTAAAGATAATAATTTAGATTTAGACTCCGAACATCTAGCGTCATTCAAATATATACTTCTCACTTCAGTTGAGGTCGGCAGAATGTTTTCAACGTATAAAAATATTTTAAGCGATAGAAGAAAAAATTTTAGTGTGGAAAATCACATACACCGTTTACAATTTAAGCGGTCCTGGAGTCTTGGCAAGCTTTCAGCTTAAGACACTGGACAACCATGAACAAATCACAAAAAAATATGGCTAGCACAAAATCAGTCCGTTCAGTTTCTGTAGAAAGTTTTGCTTATAATCTCTGAATGTTTGCACAATTGTACGAAATTTTGAATAAGAGGCACAAACATATCGTCGGAGATATGTAATGTGTGTGCTTGTTTAATAACCCGCTCACTGAACACCATTTACATTATGAAATGGTCCGAATACTATTACCGTACTATTATCATTATACTGTACAAAGTGGGAGAGAGTACGCACAGATTTTAGCTCCTCCTTCGTCTCTTAATATTAAAGAACGTACCGTATATCGTATCAATGTTAGTTTTTTATTTAACTGGTGATGTTGATCGCTCTCGTACTAGTTCGAATATCACTGCGTCATTTGTTCATGCAAGAACTGCTCGAAGTCCATTACAAAAGCAAATGAAATTAGCATCGCACCCAGAACAATCCCTCGTATCATTGTAGACGAGAAAATCCGTACTATTGAAGAAAAATTTAATCAAACAGAAAGTTGAGGTTCCCTGGAAGCTTAGAGGATCGTAACATAGGTTCAGCGTGGTCGCGATCTAGCCTCATTAATAGTTTGGCGAAATATCTCCTAAGGAAGTGTTACTCATTTGCATTTTCGCGAGATTGAAGTGTAAATATCGACCCGAATATAACAAGAAACTTTTTATTTAGGAGGTAGAAATAATAATCACTTATGTCAACAACGGGAAGCTTCAAGTACAGGAACCAGAAAATTACGTTAATGTATTGGAGATATACGAGTAAAAACAAAAGAAAAAAACAAATATGAATTGAAATCACTGCATATGATAGGAGCAAGTACCCTCAGCATTACAATTGGTGTGCAATAAAGGAAGTTCTTGGATATTCATCCTTAGAATATTAAAATTAACTTTTAATAAGAAACTGCAGTCTATATCATCGTGGAGAATTTTATAAAAAAAATTACGATACTTAAATTTCATCTAGGTTCCAGAAATGTGAAATGACACCTGTTGAGCATAATTTTATAGTCACATCGTCTCTCTAGATTGACAGATTCCAAAAATATAAGACATTTTAAGAATCGACGTTATATAAATTCAAAGCGATTAATATATATAGCGTAAATTGGGTACTAGATTAATGATTTACATTCTAATTTAAATCGAATAAATGAATGCGTAGAATTTATATACACTAGATATAATCTCATTACTATGTTCAATAAATTAAAATTTTGTGTGTATAATAAAATACCCAAATATCTTATGCACAAGTAACGATCCAAATTTCGTCATCAATGTCGTAATCATAATTACATAGTTCCTCTTTGCCTGCTTGCGTGTGTAAGATGTCATTTTACATTTATTAATGTTTAAGGAAAGACGAATGCTTGCACACTAATTATTAACACAGGAAAGGTCGTTTTGTAGTCTCTCACAAAGAATAGAGATCACTGAAAATGTTCATATCTTTCATATTATCTAAGAAAGATCGATGATATATCATTAAAAATAATAAGAGACCAAGATTTTATCTCAACGGTATGGCTGTTGTTGGGCTAAACAGTAGATCTATTATTTCCACACATAGCTTCGCGATGTCAAAAAATTCATTTAGATACCCTAGTATACTGAGCGAAGCAAGCAAGATTTGTGCATTGTGTGATATTCTCAAAGATATGGTTTGTAAAAAAGATCATCTAACTTAGAAGTTTGAAGTATTTTTGAAGCTGCAACAAAAATATTGCTACAAACAGAGCGTAAATCATTTATGTCTGTGTGAACCCAGAAGGCGAATAGTTCGAAAAAATTGTACATTATGAGAAAGGTATTTTCTGTATAAATGTGAATTTTAGTTTTGTACGCTGATTATTCTTTCTTTTCATGCCATTAAAATACTGACGATATTTTTTCTTGACAATAAATATTTCATTATTTACCTTTTAAACGTCGCATATAGGCAAATACATTAAAAATTGTTGATATTCTAAAAATTTACTAAATATGCTTAATTGTAACTCCTTATTCCAAAAATCGGACGAAATCGACGTTAGTTTCGTCAATAAATGATGTTCCCAATTTGGGAACGTTGGCATCTTTATAGAAATTTAATGAGTACATTGCAGCTCTTTGCTATCAACTAATTATTGCGCTACAATTATGTACATTTTTCAAAATAGTATAGAAAACCATTCAACCGTTTTACATACAAACATTTAAGGAACAAAACAAGCAATCAAAGCACATATTTATTATGATATATTTATTCTGTACGGATGCTGCTAAGTCTTGTAATGTGGGCCAATAATCACTTGCACTCGGAAGTCTATGATAACTGGGGCAGGGCGAAGTATCGATACATCGTCCAATACACGATACCATAACTGGTATCGGATACCCTATACCTCATTTAACGAAGGTATCGATTCTATGGTATCGATTCCAAAGCATCGATACCTATCGATACTTTACCGATTCCAGTACTCGCTAAGTATCGATGTATCGGGTAGCGATGTATCGGGTAGCCACGTATCGGGTAGCCATGTATCGGGTAGCTTACCTTTATGCATTTATTTAAATGTACATAAAAAATGCAATAACTTAGTAAAGAATTTTTAAGTATATATAGCATTATACACTATGTCTCACTAAGTTGGAACCATATGGAAAACTTTTTTATTATTAATTTTAGGAAAAAAAGTTATTCTTCATAAAAAGTTCTGCATGTTCTAAAATCTAAAATGTAATCATCAGATATTAAATTTTTTCAGTCGTATACGCTGTTTGTAAAAAAATATAAATTTTACCCAAGTACCTATATATACCTATATATCTATATATACCTATAAATACCTATAAGTACCTATAAAGTACCTTTATATTTGACAATATTGAAAATTGTTATGAATAAAAGAATGATTAGAACTAAAAACTATGTTCAATTATGCAATTACATCAATTTACATTGAAAAAATTATTTTTCATTTTTGTCTACAACAGAGGCTCCCAAACTTTTTTTTCCCATAGACTACTATGAAAGTTTTGCTGATTCCGGTGGACCCCTGCAGCTACATTTCTACCATATTCCCAAAACTCGACAAAAAATGTGAAGATTAGATTTAACTATGGAAATTTGCGTTGCGGCAGAGTTATTGGTTAATTAATAATTGATTGTGCTGTGAGTGGATGTCAAAAAAGTAAAGTTAGCCAATCAAAAAAGTGATTCCATTCAACTTTACCCCTTTGACATCTACTCACAGCACAAGAAACCAATCAATTCTCACATATTTTATTTAGAAAACTCGGAGTGGTAAAAATAAAAAGAACAATAGTATATTTCCATATGTTGCATTTATTCAAATATGTAATTATTACACTATTAATTATTATTGTTATCATATTACATTGTAATATGATAACAGTCGTAATATAATTAAAATTAAATATTAATAACGTAACGTAACTTCTACAATGACAATCACAAAATAGTCATAATTTTAGTGGGAGGGATGTACTTGATGGATTGACAGCAAATTATCAATATTTGGCTTCAGTTTTGTTAGAAATAACCGCATATCTCCCCGTTCTGTGATATTCAATCTGCTCCTTTTTTTTGTTAAAAGGTTTGTAACGACACTAAAACTTTTCTCGACGAGATACGACGAGGGAAACGCTATCAAAAGCTTTCTCGCAATTCCCCACAGTCCAGGATATTTTTCGGGTATTTCTGTCTGCAGCCAAAATGTTTGATACCCTCTTTTAAATTTCACCTTCAGTTCCTCATTAGTGCTAAGCTCGAGTAGCTCCTCTTGTGATATCATATTCTCCACTTCCGTTTCATCAAGTGGATTTATGATCCATGGCGGTATTTCCATCGTCATAATATCTTCAAATCTGATTTTAAAGTCATCATGCAGGGCAAATAAATGTTGAACGTATGTGTGAATATCCTCATCAAGGCATTCTACCTGTGACAAGTTTGAAAACTGGGAAAATTCGCGCCGACTAATATTTTGCTTCATAAATTTCAATTTTACAAGAAAAGCTGAAATTACACCCTTTGTTTTTATTAAATTGAGGCTGTCACCTTGTAATTGTATGTTAATGTCATTAAATTTTTTTAACAAATCTGTCAAATACGCGATGTCTCCTTTCAAATTGATCAGGTTTTCTTTTAAATATCTGGATCTTTACTTTCCAGAAACTCTAAAACTGATTCAAAAAGTGAGAAAAATCTTGTTAAACATGCACCTTTCGACAACCAGCGTACTTCAGTATGTACTTCAGCGTACTTCAGTATGCGCAATCGTTGGAAGTCTTCATCATTTTCATCGCACAATTGTGCAAATAAACGCGTATTCAATGCATTGCTTCTTATTTTGTTAACTGCATTAATCACAAATTGAAGCGATTGGTGCAATTTAGCACTCACATTTTTCGCTACTAGGTGTTGTCGGTGGATGACACAGTGAATTGCAGTTACCTCTGGTATAATTCTTTTAAAATGGCTTATAAACCCACATCGCCCGGCTATGGCAGGAGCTCCATCTGTTGCCACCGATATAACGTTTGTGAATGGAATATATTTTTCCTTAAAAAAATCACTCAGGACATTAAATATTGATTCACCTTTAGTGTCCGTCTCCAAAGTTTTCGCGAATAGTAGCTCTTCATGAATTTCTTCGTCCATAACAAATCGAACATATGCCAATAACAATGCTTCATTACCAGGTAAAGTTGACTCGTCCAGTTGAATAGAAAAATGAGTTGTTTGCAGATAATTACAGAAGAAACTTTCAATATCAGAGCTCATTTCATCAATACGTCTTTGTACAGTGTTGTTACTCAAAGGAATTCTTTTGAGTATGTCAAATGGAGATTTGTGCAGAACAGTTTTTAAAAGCTCTTCAACAGCGGGTAAAATTAACTCTTCTCCAATGGTGTGCGATTTTCCAGATTTCACTATAAGTAATGATATATTGTAAGATGCCCGCAAGCCATCATCGTTACTTTCCGACGTTGAAGCGAACATACTGTATGAGATGGGTCTCTTTTCATATTTTTCCTTCAATGTTTGAAAATATTTCAAATCTTTACCTATTTTATCAGGATGACACCTTGTTAGATGATCTTCGAACTTCGATGGTTTCATAGAGTCATTGCTCAAAACTTTGTTGCATAAAAGGGATATGGGCAATTGCTTGTCTGCCTGTGATGGAAGAAAACCTAATTTTAAATAATCAACACTGTACTGTTGACATTTCTTCTTAGATTCAGCCATGTTTCGTATCAGTTACCTACCTGCAAATAAAAAAAAACTTTGTTGTAGTAATCTTAAGGCGGTCTTACTTAACAGGATATGGCTATTTTAACAGGACTAATTAAATATTGCAATGAAATAAACAAAGTACCGGCGGCAAACTGATTCTAATTATTAAAAGCAATAAATCGCTAAGATCAATAATTGAGTTTTATGAAAACGGCTGAACCGATTTTAATGTAATGTAAAACATTTTTTCATTAATTATATTTTGATATATTTCTGTAAATTCGATAGAAAATACTTGTAAATAATATTTTGATATCAAAACTTCGCGATTTTAATTATTTATTTATTACTTTGATGCACGTTACAAGTAAGTAGTCTATAAAGACACGTACAATTTATGAAAATATATTTAATTATTAGTGAACCACAACACAGTCGGGTAATAAAAAAATTACTAATAAAGTAGGAACAAGAAGTTCAACCTTTCTCGGCTTTCTGTTCTTTTATGGAAGTATCTAATAATGGCTCTGTTCAGTATTTAATTTTTAATACGTACCTACTACACGCAAATATTACAAATATACTTATTACAACATAAATATATCTCCTAACGCAGGTGGGTTATAAGAGATTTCTTTTAGGAATAAGCCTCACCTTTTGTACCTACGTATTTTTTTGTAATTTGTCCATTTTTTGTTTATTTACGTGTACAATAAATTGTAAAATAAATAGATAAATAATAAATAAAATAAAATTATGTATAACAAATAGGCAGCTAAGTATTTACTTTATGTAATTGTTTCAGCCTTTACTTGATGAAATTCCATTATAACCATTATCAGGATAAAATAAAACAATATTTAATGAATTTCAGTTTTTAATTAACACTGTAACGGTCGTTTCGCTCTAACCTGAGCTTCATCAGACATATAACAGTTATATGTCTGATGAAGCTCAGGTTGGAGCGAAACGACCGTTACAGTGTTAATTAAAAAGTGAAATTCATTAAAATTTGTTTTATTTTATCCTGATAATAGTACTTACTTTTCCGACAGTGGCAAACACTATCATCGATTCACTTTAATTTATTTTCCTTTTCGAAATTCGGGAAACAAATGAGTAACGTCGTACTTCGTCCCTTTGCACGTCCGACCAAGCATTGCGCACGGCGGCAGCGGCAGCGCTTTGCTCGACACGTTGTACTGAATATTGAATATGCAAGTTTTTACAAGTAACAGTCGCTGAGCTTCTTAAAATATTATCTGCCTACATTGATAGGTGAAGTCAAGCCAACATTTTAGTTCTTCACTATCGAAACCAGATAAATTTTCGTGGATCCGCGCTTACGAATTGTGAACCCCCATTTTTTTGTCACGCCAACGTAGACCCTCGTGGAGTCTCCCGTGGACCCCTGGGGGTCCACCTGGGCCACTTTGGGAATCAATGGTCTACAACATCAATGCAAATTTAACTGTTGTTACATGTAATCTAGGATGCATTGACATACAAATGATTTGTTGATAGCAATAAATGTTTAACAGTGAGTTTCAAAACGCGTTAGAATTTATGACACATAAAAATGGTAGCGTTAACTTGTGAACAGAAAATAGAAATTGTTTTGATTGGGGGAGAAAATTATAAAACACATAGGGAAGCAGCTATTATTTTTAATAGTAGACATCCCAATAAAAATATTAATAATTCAACTGTTACGAAAATAGTAAATAAATTTAAGAGTACTGGAAGTATTAAAAATAATTTTAATGGAAAACGCCAAAAGCTGGTTGCCGATGAGAATACGCAGTTTGAAGTCATGCTGTCTGTAGTAGAAAATCCAAAACTGTCATTGCGCAAAAGGAAATCGTTGATGCAACAAAATGTAAGTAAATGTACAGTGGCAAGAATTTGAAAATTAAATAAATACAAACCATTCAAACCAAAAATCATTCACACATTGAAAGAAAGGGATTATGATATGCGCTTTGATTTTTGCTGCCTCATCCAAGGAGAGTTAGAAGAGGACCCTTTATTTACGAGGCATATAATTTTTTCCGATGAAGCAACGTTTTCCTCAAATGGAACTGTCTCGTCACAACATTGTCGCTGCTGGTCTGACAATAATCCAAATTTTACAATAAAGGCTCATGACCAATATTCATTTAAGACGAACGTGTGGTGTGGCATTTATAAGAACAGAGTAATAGCACCTTTTTTTTTCGAGAATCTATGAATGCCAAACATTATTTACAGTTTTTACAAACTCACATCAATGACTACATAGACGAACTACCCAAACAAGAACGTCAATGTATTTGGTTCCAACAAGACGGTGCCACATGCCATAGTACATTGAATGTTAGGGAATATGTTGAACATATTCCTATGAATAGTGGTTTATAGATTTAATGCGCCACCATCCACAACTAGTTTACCCAACTAGGTTACTCAGCCGGTGGATTTTCAAAATATGAGACTTCTAACTTCTCGGGTTCCAATCGGAAACTCGTGACTGATTCTACAAAGTTAAATAACTTAAATAACTTTAAGCGCCATTAAAAGTTCACAAAATGTTTCATATTTATAATTTTATGAGTTACTTATTTTTGTTTTTTAATTAATTATAATGTAATAAATGGCCAGAACACAGAAATTAAACACAGAATAAAATCAAACTGAATCTTTAATACAAAAATAAAAAAAGAAAAAAAGCTATCTTCATAAAGTATTAAGATATCTGTATCAAACAGAATACATGAGGTAAAATATATTCACTGTAATATTGACAGCTTATTGAATGAAAAAACTTCCTCTTAATGACTCCGATCAAACTTATCTAAAAATAATAAAGTTTATTTTAATTTCTCCGCAGAGAACCACACTGTATAATCAAAATCTGAAACACGTTCAAAATTTACACATGCGCAAATAACATGTACAAAAGATAACCTTCAATCCCGCCGAACAAACTTTTCAATTTATAATTATTACAAAGAAATATTAATAATAATCTTTATTATTTATTTCTAATAATTAAGACACTTCACTAATTATTTTAATACAATTGAAATACACTTTTAAAAGCTTTTTGAACTAAGACGTCTTATGAATATAATTTTACTTACATAAAAAATTTACTGGAGACACGTTTACGAGAAAAAGTTGTTTAATCAAATACTATATCAAAATTACGAGAATAACAATCTCGTAGAAATATCGGGAATTAAATATAAATACCAACAACAAATGAACACTATCAAAAACAACCCGAACTAAATAAAATATATATTTCAAAAAACACAACTTTCTCGTAATACAGCAAATCTTCGTGTCCCAGAATTATATTAGGTCTCAAGAACACATTGGCCGCGAATATAAAACTAGTTCTTATCTCACACATGAAATTTTAAAACATATCGGATATACACATTAATCCAAAAATAATAGTACATTTATTTTAAATAATTTTTATTATTATTTTAGAAAAAATCTATAGCAATATGTTCCATGGAAAAGTTATTCACAGATATTCTGATCTTTTTTGGCCTGCTAGGTCCCCTGACTTAACCCCCCTTTATTACTTCTCATGGTGTTACTTGAAGCAAAAAGTTTACCAGAAAGGGCCGTTACAAGATGTTAACCATTTGGAGAGGATAATTTTAGAAACATGCTAGGAAATTTCTCCACAAATGATAAGGAATGTATTACGTGAATTTACTAATAGAATGATTAAATGTATTGAACGAGAGGGTGGATATGTCGAGGCATTAGTGGAATAAGTGAAAAATAAATTTCTATTTATTTCTAGTATTAGATGTATTTATAAGTATTTTCTTATTTGCAAAGTAAATGCACATGCATTAATTACGTGTTTAAATTGCAAAATTGTTAGAAAACATTTAGAAACGAAAAAGTTATCATGTGTTTCATAATCACAAGAGATAAATGTTCGTTGAAAATGAAAAGATTGGAAAAAAATTACAAAACCAAATTTTTCAATGTAAATAGAAGTAATTGCATATTCAAACATATATTTTAGTTCTGATTAACTTTTCTTTATAACAATTTTCGATATTGTCAAACATAAAGGTACTTTACTCTTGAGTAAAATTCATATTTTTTGACAAACCGTGTATACGACTGAAAAAATGTAATATCCGATGATTGTATTTTAGATTTTACAACATGCAGAACTTTTTATTAAGAATAACTTTTTTTCCTAAAATAAATAATAAAAAAATTTTCCATTTGATTCCAACTTAGTGAAACATAGTGTATATATTATATAGTATATATTTCAAAGGATGTTGTTGAATTTTATATTATGCGTAGCAAATATCCATATTATAACATAAACATAATAACTATAATTATTACAAAAAAAAATATCACAATATTGCAAATTTAATACCGTAGATATGGTAGAATCGATAAATTAATTTTATATCTCTTGAAACCGATATCAAACAAACAACATCTAGAAAACTGGTTATGAATATTGATTTCTAGGTATCGAATTAAGGTATCGATTCCAAAGTATCGATTCCAAGGTATCGATTCCAAGGTATCGATTCCAAGGTATCGATTCCAAGGTATCGATTCCAAGGTATCGATTCCAAGGTATCGATTCCAAAGCATCGATACCTATCGATACTTACCGATTCCGGTACTCAGAATCGATACAGTGCACAGACCCGATTCATCGGTAAGTATCGATACCTCGATTGGTATCGGTACCCGATACCGAAAACTTCGGTATCGCCCAGCCCTAATGATAACCACTAATCAATAACGATACCGTAGATATGGTAGAATCGATAAATTATTTTATATCTCTTGAAACCGATATCAAACAAACGATACCTAGAAAACGGGTTATGAATACTGATTCCTAGGTATCGAATCAAGGTATCGATTCCAAGGTATCGATTCCAAAGTATCGATTCCAAGGTATCGATTCAAGGTATCGATTCCAAAGCATCGATACCTTACCGATTCCAGTACTCGCTAAGTATCGATGTATCGGGTTAGCGATGTATCGGGTAGCCATGTATCGGATAGCTTACCTTCGTGCATTTTTTTAAATGCACATAAAGGATGCAATAACTTTTTAAGTAAAGAATTTTTAAGTATATATGCATTTTATATATATTATATAATATATATTTAAAAGGATGTTATTATTGTGTGTAGCAAATATCCTTATTATGACATAACTATAATTATTACAATAAAAAATCTCACAACATTGCAAATTTCATACCGTAGTTATGGTAGAATCTGTAAATTAATTTTATATCTCTTGAAACCCATATCAAACAATCAACACCTAGAAAACGGGTTATGAATATTGATTTCTAGGTATCGAATTAAGGTATCGATTCCAAAGTATCGATTCCAAGGTATCGATTCCAAGGTATCGATTCCAAGGTATCGGTTCCAAGGTATCGATTCCAAAGCATCGATACCTATCGACTTTGCCGATTCCGGTACTCAGAATCGATACAGTGCACAGACCCGATACATCGGTAAGTATCGATACCTCGATTGGTATCGGTACCCGATACCGAAAACGTCGGTATCGCCCAGCCCTAATGATAACCACTAATTAAAAAGAATCTCAGAAACTTACGAACATCCTCTTTAGACAAGTTTCAGTTTTGTTGTTACAATTAGAATCGAGTGTAATATAGTATCTTCTGCGTATTAAGACACACGTCCCTCACAAACTCTCTTCGAATTTTCACCTGCAGTGGAACCTGGTTACAGCATCAATATAGAGCCGAAGAATATAGTTTATTTACCAACAGCAACAAAAACCACAAGCAATATTACGGTAACATTGTTAGATCAAGAAGCAGATCCTCTAAATTTTCGGGGCGAGCAGATCGTTGTGCGTTTAGAATTAAAGCGATTATAATTGGATTAAATTTTAACGGAACGCATAAAGAAACCATTTATCAACCACCGATGGTCATTCAGTCTCCGACGACGAACGTGCTAACACCTCTAAATCAAGCATTCCTTCAATCATTAGGATTTGTTGTAAACAATGGAAAAGTTAGACATTTACGCAAAGTTAAACTTCGACGAAACGATTATTAAGGAGGAATATCATGCTCGCGCTCATATTATCCTCGCGCTAATTACTTCAATGCGAACGATGAAATACGTATACCAATAAATAATCAAGATGTGTACACAATTCCAGGATACAGCTACATATATATGGAAGGTACATTTAAACCGAACATGGATTGGACTGGCTCTTGTGAGCTCATAAATATTGCATACGCATTCCTGTTAGATCAAGTGCGATATTAGATAAATGGCGTTGAAATTGATCGTTGTAATAAACCAGGAATAAATAATCTTTAAGCGATAATGAGAGTAAGTCTCTACAAATGGCGGTTTGGATCCTTTTGAAGATACAAACCAGCCGACACTATCAGCTGATAAATTTAATGCGTCTATTCCATTAAGGTTTATAGTCGGGTGCTTCGAGGACTATCGAAAAGTGGTTACCTATACCTCTCAAGAGCTGATACTGTTACGAAGCCGTATAGATATTAATTGCTATAAAAATACTCAAGCAGGTGGCGCGAAAAAAGCTAAAATACATATTAGTAAAGTTGAATGGCATGTTCCACATATTGCTATGAACGACTCAACCCGTTTAAATCTATTAAAAACTTTAAACGCTAATAAACCTATCTACATGCCATTTGGAAAATGGGATTTGCATGAACTACCATCCTTACGAAGCAATAAAAAAAGATGTATGGAGTGTTAAAACTAGCACAAATTTAGAGAAACCTCGCTTCGTAATAATCGCCATCCAGACAAATAGAAAGAATAACTTAACCGCTGATGCTAGTCGATTCGATCATGTGTCAATCAGTAATATAAAATTGCACTTAAACTCTGAGAGCTATCCCTACAATAACCTGAATTTTCAAATGGATATTAAGCGTTACGCTTTAGCATATAGAATGTACGCATCCTTTCAATGTTCGTATTATGAGAGAACGGTTGCGCAACCTCTAATAGATTATAACGCTTTCAATGATTACCCCTGCCTAGTCCTCGAAGTTTCGAAACAAAGTGAGAGTATAAAATCTGGTACCGTAGACATAAAATTAGAGTTCGACACTGACACTCCTTTCCCTAACAATACTTCCGCGAACTGTTTGATTCTTCACGACAGCGTCGTAGAATATGCTTCGCTTACTGAAATAGTAAAAAAAATAGTATAATTATTATTATTAAATTGCGTATTTAAAAACGACAGCATGAAAGTTACCTTCGATAAATTTCAGATTCAATATTTATGGTTAGATGATGAAGATAGAAATTCCGACTGGATGTCTATAGCTGCCAACAGATGCCGTTTTGAAAATAGAATTAGGAAAGTGGAAAATATTGTCACACTTGTTTTATCACGCGTTCATAGAGATCGGATATATAGACATCGTTTTATCCCAGCTCTAATTATTGATATCCAGGGGTTTAATACACCCAACTTCACCCCGTAGGAGATGTCGATTACCGATGGAGACCGTTCAATACATTTGCTATTTAAATCCATGATACCATTTCGTCAATTACCATAAAAAAATCAAAAAGAAGTGCGGTGGCTGATGCATAATTTTTTTCATATTCCGTATGAAGCCGGCATTGTAGATTTAAAATATATACCTTCGATTTTGAATAATGTATGTAGGACTTACAACCGAATATATGTTAAAGGATATCGGAAAGCTGATTTCCTAAAGAAATACATTAATTTAGAAATTATAAATTTAGAATACGCTAATAATGTACCTAATTTAATTAGAAAAACTAATGCTTGTTTCTATCATAGTAATTATGATTTGATATGTTCGCAAAACAATGTTAAATTGTTATTAAATTATATTAATACATATGTAGAAACTTAAAAAATAAAAGATATTATATGCTAATTTTTGTTTTATTTATATGTAAGAAAAACTTATACACTTTTACTTTAGGATGTTCAAGATGATGCCTATTTATTACAATAGAAAAATATATAGTTCTATATACGATCGTGTCACAAATGATTAAGATTAAGAACTGCATAAATATATGCAGTTCTTCGTATTTCGAAAAAAAATCACATGATTTTACCTGTTCGGGGGACAATAGCTATGCTTGTATTGAAAGGGGCCTTTTGTTGAATATCGTTCAGGTGCTCGTGAGAATTTTTAACCGGATCGATCTCGCAAGAGGAAGAGATATTTCTATACACTTTGGAATCACACATATAAATTCTATCTCTTCCTCTTAATTTTTTTTTGTCATATACGCGTGAGGATATATGTACAATATAACGTTTAACGCGACTGCACTAACTCCAATATATAATCTATCATTATTAATTGGATGGTATCATTATATACGCAACGTTCGTGGTGAATATCTAGTTATAAGTTTTATAAAGGCTGTGTGTGTGCTAGTAGTGCCTTTTTTCAAAATGTGAGTACACCTACATTTTTTAATATTAGCATAAAATTTGTTTACATTTTTTTATTTGTTAAACGTGTCTTGCTTTATTTTGTTACTTACTAATATTTTTTTATCTGTTTTGAAACCGGTCTTGCATTATTTTTTAATCCGGTTTGAATATACGCTTCTTTTCAGAAGGTGTTTTGCGAAATTTTTGAAATTAAGTTCTTTCGGTATCTTATTTATTGATAAGATTAATACAATATTAATATATTTTTTAACCTCATATTGACTAGTTTTTACTTTCAGATATAATAATGAATTGTGAGCAATGTGGAAAGGTATTCAGCCGCTTAGACCTTCTCAATAGGCATCCATGTGCTAATGTCGAAGTTCATACTTGCCATGTTTGTCAAGGAACATTTTCGAGGAAGTATTCTCTAAAACGCCATAAAAGGCGAATCGATTAAAAGGAATGCACCTCGACAAGATGCGTCTTCCTCCAAGAGAATTAAAATCGATGTGCCCCAGGTAATACCAAGCTGTTGCGGACAAAGTTTTCCTAATAACTGTTTATATAGGGGACATCTTCGTTCTCAACAGCATGTGCTTAATAGTGCTTCTTTATTGGGAGATGGAGTGTATGAAATAGCAAGCAGTTTTAGACATCGTGTTGGGTCATACTCAATTTTAGGTTCTAGAAATTGTGACATTAAATCATTTTTAGTAAATTCTAATTTAAAGTCATGTCAACTAATTAAAAATATCATTCAGCAGACGATATCTGGTGTTAAGGTGCAGTTTGAGCTGTTTGCTAATTACGTGAAGCCTCACGCCGATAAGTAAATCGCTGAGCTAAAATCCTTCTACACTCGATACATTGTTATCATAAGATCTTTGGATGTTGAGGATATTTACGATCAGTTGGCAAACATAATTCAAACAAAATCAGAAGAGTTTCAAGAACGAGATTCTGTATGGGGCTTGGTTTCAGTTTCACACTTAAAAATTAATATAAATTCGTTTACCCCCATCTCCGGTTCATCGTACTTGGAACTACCTCATTCGATAAAGAATAGAGATTCATGTATAAATATAAAGAATAACGATGACGCTTGCCTCGCCTGGTGTCTAACCGGCTCGCTCCATCCGACCAATAATAAAGCGCATAGAGTTAGTATGTATCCTCATTACTCTACCGTACTAAATTTTGATAAGATCGAATTTCCTGCAAAATTAAAAGATTTAGAAAAATGTGAAAGATTAAATAGTTCAAGTATCAATGTTTATGGTTTGGCTTTAAATTTGAAAACGCGTGAATATGATGTAGTAGGACCAATTTATTTTACTAAGAATCGGAAAGATAGACATGTTAATTTATCATTGATTGAGGAAGTGGGGAAATCTCATTATGTTTTAATGAAAAATCTCTCCAGATTGAGTTCGTCTCAAATAAGTAAAGGCGAACATAGATTATATTTGTGTGATGGATGTTTGGTTTCTTTTAGCTCTCTCACAGCTTTAAACAGACATCAATCGCATGATTGCAATCATGTTTGTGCAATTCTGCCTTCAACTAAATCGGTTAAAACTAGATTGGGAAATATGCTACCTCAATTCAATGATTATGACAAGAAAATACCAGTTCCATTCGTTATATATGCAGACTTCGAGTGTCTACTTAGATCAATTCTCTCGTGTAGCGGCGATCCATCCGTATCACTTACGCGCGAAACACACAAAGACATTCCCTACAGTTTTGCATATAACATAGTTTGCTCTGAATTAAGAAATACTGAAAAAACAAGTCTATCAACGGGAGGAAACGCACAGACGACGTTTCGTTCTAGTTGGAACTTTTCAATGTACGGTATTCCCTCGATGACGGACATTGCTTTTTCATTTCTATACTTTCTGTATATATAGTTAACATTTGGAATTTACTGCAAGTGAGAATTAATGAATATTAAATCACATTCTTACATGTAAATGTCGACTTATTTAATACATTCGAAACTACAATCCGACAAACTAAGTTTGTACTAGTATGCAGAACACACCCTTTCGCGACAACGAACTTCCTGGTGATTAGGTTAATTAAGAATTAAGAAATACTGAAAAAACAAGTCTATCAACGGGAGGAAACGCACAGACGACGTTTCGTTCTAGTTGGAACTTTTCAATGTACGGTATTCCCTCGATGACGGACATTGCTTTTTCATTTCTATACTTTCTGTATATATAGTTAACATTTGGAATTTACTGCAAGTGAGAATTAATGAATATTAAATCACATTCTTACATGTAAATGTCGACTTATTTAATGCTTTCGAAACTACAATCCGACAAACTAAGTTTGTACTGGTATGCAGAACACACCCTTTCGCGACAACGAACTTCCTGGTGATTAGGTTAATTAAGAATTAAGAAATACTGAAAAAACAAGTCTATCAACGGGAGGAAACGCACAGACGACGTTTCGTTCTAGTTGGAACTTTTCAATGTACGGTATTCCCTCGATGACGGACATTGCTTTTTCATTTCTATACTTTCTGTATATATAGTTAACATTTGGAATTTACTGCAAGTGAGAATTAATGAATATTAAATCACATTCTTACATGTAAATGTCGACTTATTTAATGCATTCGAAGCTACAATCCGACAAACTAAGTTTGTACTAGTATGCAGAACACACCCTTTCGCGACAACGAACTTCCTGGTGATTAGGTTAATTAAGAATTAAGAAATACTGAAAAAACAAGTCTATCAACTTGCAGTAAATTCCAAATGTTAACTATATATACAGAAAGTATAGAAATGAAAAAGCAATGTCCGTCATCGAGGGAATACCGTACATTGAAAAGTTCCAACTAGAACGAAACGTCGTCTGTGCGTTTCCTCCCGTTGATAGACTTGTTTTTTCAGTATTTCTTAATTCTTAATTAACCTAATCACCAGGAAGTTCGTTGTCGCGAAAGGGTGTGTTCTGCATACTAGTACAAACTTAGTTTGTCGGATTGTAGTTTCGAATGCATTAAAGAAGTCGACATTTACATGTAAGAATGTGATTTAATATTCATTAATTCTCACTTGCAGTAAATTCCAAATGTTAAATAGTTTGCTCTCATGATTCAGAGCTATATAAATTTGTCACTTATGCGGGGTTAAATTGTTCAATAGTATTTACAGCGCGGTTGTTAGAAGATGTTCAAGCGATACACATTAAGTATTTAAAAATTATCGTTCCTATGAAACCATTAACCTCGAATGAAAGTAATAGTTTTATTAATGCTGTTATTTGTCATATATGTGAAAAAACTCTAAATGGAGACAAAGTGGCAGATCATTGTCATTTAACGGGCAACTTTCGGGGTGCAAGTCATTCGGTATTTAATTTAAATTTCAAAATTCCAAATTATATTCCTATTTTCTTTCATAACCCTAGCGGTTATGATAGTTAACTTTTATAAAAGATTTAGCTATTGATAATTCGGATATTTCGGTTATTACAGTTAACAAAGAAAAATATATTAGTTTTAGTAAAAAACTTATGGTCGATAAGTTAAAAGATAACTCCGACGCTGAGAAAGATGTTCATTTAAACTTGAGATTTTTAGATCCTTTTCGCTTCATGGCATCTTCTATTGATAACTTAGCAAAAAAATTATCTACACAAGATTTTAAACATATTGGATCAAATTATGCTGATGATTTACAATTTAATTTAATTCAACGAAAAGGCGTGTTTCCGTATGAATATGTAGATACTCTTGAACGATTGAATGAACCGCTTCTATCTCCGACGGATCAGTTCCATAATTCTTTGAACGTGGAGGATATTAGCGATATCGATTATCAGCATGCATAAACTGTATGCCGCGCATTTAAATGTCAACATTTGCTGGATTATTCTAATTTATATTTAAAAACTCACGTATTATTATTGACAGACATTTTCGAAAATTTCCGCAAAATTTGTTGTAAAACATACGGTTTGGATACCGCTCACTATTTTACTAGTCCCGGTCTATCTTGGAGTGCTATGTTAAAATACACTCAGATTGAATTGGAGTTACTCACTGATATATATGCATTATTTTATTGAGAAAAATATTAGGGGTGGGTTATCGCAGGCTATTTTTTAGTATAGACATGCTACAGCAAATAACAGCTATCTAGGAGAATATGATGCGAGTTCTCCAACTTCTTATTTAGTATATTGGGATGCAAACAATTTATATGAGTGGGCTATGTCACAGTATTTACCATTAGGAGGTTTTCGCTGGCTCTCAAATCGAGAAATTCTAAATTTAAACGTATTACAGATCGCTGATGATTCGGAAATTGGATACTTTTTAGAGGTTGATATCGAGTATACAGAAGTCTTACACGATAACCATATTGATTTACCTTTTCTTCCCGAGAAGATTGTGCCCCACACGTCTAAATTTTCCAATAAGAAATTGATTCCAAAATTACATAAAAAGCAAAATTATGTTGTACATTATAGAAATGTAAAACAAGCATTAAATAACGGACTTAAAATTATTAAAATTAATCGCGTTTTGGAATTTAAGCAATCTAATTGGTTTCAAAAATATATCGATCTAAATACAAGCTATAGGAAGACAGCATGAAATGATTTTGAAAGGGATTTTTATAAACTCGTGAATAACTCAGTTCTTGGCAAAACAATGGAAAATGTTGGCAAGCGTGTAGATGTGAAATTAATATCTCATTGGGAAGATATTGGTAAAAGGCGAGGGGCCGCTAGTTTAATTTCTAAATTGAGTTTTAAAAATATTAAGATATTTTCTGGAAATTTTGTAGCGATACAAATGGAAAAATTGCTAGTTATTTACGATTGGCTTCTCCGTATTGGAGCTATCAAAACTCCATATGTATGATTTCTATTATGAATATTTGAAACGCACATATGAAGAAAACGTAAATCTATGTTATATGGATACCGATAGTTTTATTTTACAAATTAAAGCAGATGATATTTACTGTGACATTAAAAATAATATTTCAAAATTTGATACATCCAACTTTCCGGTCAATAATGTTTTCAACATCCCCCTCCGAAATAAGGCTACAGTCGGACTATTTAAAGATGAGAACGCAGGTAAGCTGATGAGCGAATTTGTCGGACTGCGCGCAAAAGTTTACGCACTTGATGTTGAGGGTAGACAAGTAAAAACATCTAAAGGCATAAAAAAAAATTGTTAGAAATGAAATCGTTTTAGAGGATTATAAAAGGTGTTTATTCGATCTAAATTGCAATAAATTATATTTCATATTAGAATTATGACTCGATAGAACATTCCTATTTTTAAGTAGAAACTACCCCCTTCAGTACGTGTATGGACCTGCGCTGAGAATGCCTTTCCTCCCCCCACCTAGTCAGGTTGGAGCTATTAGGAAAGCATGTAGAGCAAAACAATTCAGTTTTAAGTTTTTGCTAGTGCTGTAAGGCTGCGTTATCACAATGGAATGTGGTACCTAGATTTTATACTTACTAATTTATTTTTACTATTTTTTTGTTTTGTTTCAGTTAACAATACGAATAATTACAACAAATTCATCACCGACTCTCTGAAAATGAAGGATGATGCGATCTTTCGAGAAATCAGTTTATTGGGCAATCGTCATATTTACTCAATAAGGCCGGCACTAAATGTATTACGATAGGTCTAAGTTCAGCAGCCGGCCTTTTACCCATCATTCAAATTCGCTCATCTAGTGCGCACATCTTTACTGTGGATGAGTGGGACGAATTTTGTAAAACCGAAGGTTGCAATCCGGAGCATTATATTGAAGCTAGTGTGTATAAACACATAAAAATTATACGACTTAAACGCCGCAATCAGACAATCGTTTTGTCTCAAAACACATTGCTACCTACGCGATCCAAATAGCAGCAGGCACGCTTGCAACAAGGCTGACGCAAGATGTTCAGCAAATACGCCCTCTCTCGGCCTGACCCACCTGAAGGTTGACGCTCCGAAGAATTACCCCGCCGACTAGCTCAATGGATTGGAGAGCGTGTGTGTCCTGAGATCGCACGATGTTCAAAAGGCGCCACCGCATAAAAGTCCACGGCAAGGCGCACCCCGTATATACGGATGCGGGTGGAACTTAGGTAGCCTCAGACATAAGAGAGAGAGAGTATCTCCCCCATCTTGCTGCTGCCAAAACGTAGAACTGTGCTCTCCCCAACACCAGTAGGGAAAGAAATCAAACTCGAAAATAAATTCAACAATAAACTTTAATTATAACAAATTAGTTCACAAAATTCCTTCGTATAAAGCAGTTCTCAATAAAACAGTATAAGAAATGGTCAATCGAAAATTAGGTTAGCCACCCCTTTACAAGTATATCAGATCAGGTTCAAAACAAGAAATACAAATAATTAAAGATCTAACAGAAGTTCAAATTAAAAGCTAGAGATTCGGATCTTACAAAAGTAGTTTTATGTTTTAACAATACAACTTGAATTCGTGAAATTCAGTTTATAGACTAATAGAAAAATTGATTATGTAAATCAAATAAAGAAAAAGGTAATAAAATTAATTAATTACGTCCAACAGACGAGGTTAGGCCTCTCTGTATTAAGTGTTTAAAATGACAAGAGAAAACAAAGTGGCTTAAAACAAAAAGTTAATACCCCACAAATTAATTAGCCACCGGGTATATCTATAAGTTAAATAATTATCTACAGATAAAATAACAGAGAAAACGCCTCAAATAAGCCTCAGGTGAAAGCTAAAATATCTAAAGCTCAGGTACACCTGTTAAGTTAGCACCACCCTGTATACACAGGTGATTATTAAATGAACAATTAAATATTAATAAGTCAATATAACAAATCAAAATAAATTAGAACACAAGTTATGAATTCTCAACAGTGGTTCTTTACATAAACGTTTACAGATTAATAAACCAAAATTAGGTCTTGACGTAACTCCAAATAATACAGAAGCTCCACAGAAGGTACTGAGCCTTGTGATTGTAAAAGAATTAAACTACGGTTGCTAGATAAGCCAGACAACCTAATAATTAATATTATTAAAAGTATATAAAGTAAGAAGTCAGGCGTTTAAATGCCTTCCGTACCAAATTGGTGGGTGAAGCCTGATATCTGTCTACGGAAAGTGATTAAATAAACACCAATGTTACTCAGGGAAGGGTGAAGCCCCTCTCTGGATTTCACAAAAGTTTTAAATTGAAAACAAGCAAAACTCTAACGTATAACTCAAAAATTGTGTAAGACTTTGGGCAACATAACCCTCTTTAGACACGAATCTATAACTACACTTAGCTTGTCAAAAAAAGGGGGTGCCTAGCCTTCCTGAAGACTTATCTTCCAGAAATTCCCTCCTGTAGTTCAAGTGGCAGAGACGATTTCTCCAACCAAAATTTTCCGGTCCAAAATGGCCGTTGATATCCACGTGGGAAATCTTCGATAAAATTACATCAAATACGGAAGTAGATGCTAATCACTCGGAATTTTAGCACTAATTACAAATCAATCCTGAAGAAGAAGTTACGAAATAAGTAAAGTTCCGAAAGATAAAATTAATTCTTACCGCAGATACAGCTTTTTCGCACAGAAAAATACAAGCTAGCGCTACGATGACTTAAGGAGAAGTGCCGGAATAGTACATCGTGTTACAACAAATGGCGGACGTACGTCACCCAAAATGTTCGGAAAAATAAAAGAAGGAAAATAATTTCTCAAAACCTCATACACGATTGAAGATCGTAATAAGAGTCTAACAGAACACATTTAGTCAATTAATTGATTAGCAGAAGCCGGTAATTAAATTCCAAAAGAATACCTCCAACGTACAGATCTCTGTAAATGGAAGAAACCAAAATGACGGAAAGAGGGCGCATCCAACGTAAGAAATAATAAAAGGCATAGAACTAATTGAATTAAATGAGTAAAAAGACAAATAGGCCCAAAATCGGGTGTACGAATTTCGAGAAGATTTATGACAATAAAGCAAACAATAAAAGGAATCAAACTGAGTACAACAGAATGTACTGCCCTTGAGACTATGCATAAACAAAAACAGATGGCGCATAACTAAACGTGGATTAAAAATCATTTGAAAATTATAGGGTCGGCCAAAATAATCGAACCTGAAATAAAAATTTGGAGGAATTAACGTTTTGAAAGGCTTAAGAGGCATGATAATTAACAAACTAATAATATAAAATAGAATAAAACGTACATGTTGAAAAATAAGAGAACCAAATTAACTTGAAGAGCTGAAAATTGAAGTAAATGGATTAAGAATTCTAGCATGAACGCAGAATGATTTTCTACACGTAACAACATACAACAACATCTTTCATTTGATGCAGCTAATCAGTCAAAAGCTGTCCGTGCTCAAGAGTGTCGACTTTGTGCGCTTCTATAATGCAACACTTCAAGCATGTTCGCAGATGGAAGGTGACTTACGACATAAGATTAGAACATTATTATCTTGCAATGAGACACCCTTAAATGCTCTGCATATGTTAGAAATATTATATTTACATTTTAGTAATTTACATTTTGATTTCGAAGTAATGAAATTGAGAGATTAATAAAAATATCAATGTAAAAAATATATGTTGTATAAATAAAATTATATTTCTATGTGGAATGATATTTTATTTTAAAGTAGGTCGTGTAACACACAAAACTACGGTCGATATCTGTTGAGACATGTACAGACCTGTTTCGATATATTTACCCCCACTGTATTTTGTATGCAAGAAATTCTAAATTTCGATATAACTTCAGTGTTCGCTAGCCGGCTTTGAAAACCGCATGTGATTTTATCGGCCAAAAATATTGCGTATTAAACGTGTAATTCATAGTAATTATATGCAAATGAGCGTGAATTAACCGCGAATGCAGCCAATTATCCCGCGAAATTAGTAAATTAACCGCGAATTTCGCGAATAATACCGCGAATTACCCCGCGAAGTTAGTTAATTACTCGCGAATTTGGCGAATAATGTCGCGAACTACCCACGAATTCCGCGAATTTGGTTAATTTTCCGTGAATTGCCTCGCGCATTCCGCGCATTAAGTCGCGAATTACCCCGCGGATTACGTGGCTTTAGTCAATTGGTCGCGAATTTCGCGAGGTTCGCGGTTGAATTAGCCGCGAATTTAGTGATTTATACGCGAATTACCAGCTAATTAAGCCGCGAATTACTAGAATTATGTCGCGAATTTCCCCGCGGATTCCGCGAATTTAGTTAATTAGTCGCGAATAAGCATTTAACTGTACAAATTCGGCGAATTAAACCGCGGATTACGCGAATTAATCCGCGAATCCCGAGACTTAAACCCCGAATTCCGCGAATAAAACCGCGAATTAGCATTTAATTGTACAAATTCCGCGAATTAAACCGCGAATCCCGCGATTTAAACCGCGAATCGCGCGAATTAAGCCGCGAAACCAGCGGATTAACCCTTTAATTAATTAAAACTGCTAATTAGCTCATTAGCGGTAGCAGCGGCGGTCCCCGAACCGGTCAATTCAATCTACCCATATGTCAGTTCTTGAAAGCAAATATCAGTTATTGAAAGCAGATGTCAGATTTGAAAGCAAATGTAAGTTTTCAAAGCAGATGTCTGTTTTGAAGGTTTGAAATTGTTTGATATATTTAATGAACGGCTAAGAAATACTCTAAACATATATATATATATATATATATATATATATATATATATATATATATATATATATATATATATTGTGCTGAGGCGAACCATGTATATGAGGGACCTAGAGCAAAGATACAGCATTAATATTTTAAATTGTAAATTTAGCATAAGTTTTGTTTGTTAGAACTGCATTTTTCACATGCCATATCAATAAAGTTAATACCGCGTTTTTAATTTATCAATTTTGCATCACATAATTATTGTTTTTCTTGTAACCATTCAAGTTAGTCATTTTCATTTACATTTTTATTTTTCCGAAGATATTTAACTTAATTGATTGGAATTATATGTCATATGATGATCATAACTGTACCTATTTTAAATTCAAATAAGGCGGGAATTATCCCAAAACGAAAATAGGTAATTAGCAGAAATTGTTCATTCAAAATAAACTTTTATCCATTGTAAAGTTAATACAATAATTTTAATGAAATGTCAAAACGATTGATTCTAGTAATTTATTTTATTTTGAGTAATTTATTGTCGAGATTAAATAAGTATAAACGACATTGAGAATAAGATGCCTGGAAGAATTACCGAAAAAACAATAGAGGGTCCGCGGGGGTAATTAAAATTGGTACAACGCGTCTAACGTTTTAAAAAGTGTATAAAGGAATAAGGTGATGTAAAACCAAAAATAAATTAACGAAACCTTACCAAAAAGATATCCTATAAGTTCCCGATTCACTAGCATCGTTTTTACGGAAGGTTACCTGCAACTGAACCCGCTAAGCACCGATAACCAAACTCCAATATCCGAAGGACGCCAACCCGAATTCAGAACCAAAACCAGTTTTTTTTTCCTGTACCAGAACCTGTTATTCCTGTGAACCAAGACTCGAACATCCAACAGCCACACAGATAAACCACCAGCATCAAAATTGAGTATTTATTTTTAAATCTCCTAAAATATAAAATTTTATTTGTTACATTGCGAAAAAGATCGTTTATATTTCATTTAAATTCTTTGAATATTAGCCTTTTGATCACTATACAGTTTATACAGAAAAATACAGTTCTTTTTACTTTGAATTTGTGTTACATAATTAAATATTTGAGTTATAATAATTTCATAACAACATTAACCTTACTTTTCTATTATATCGAATCACGTGACTTTAAATGCAAATGTAATACTAAACTAACTTACCTGTTATGCTTTGAGAATCCAATTAAACTAGTAATATGTACCATTTATCCTTTTGTTTTATTCTTTTTAACAACTCGGAAAATCATTCACTTTGCATATCTTAGTTTAAACAAATAACTGTTTTCTATCAATGCACCGAACTCGCATCAACATTAATCTTGTTCACGATAACCTGAGTTAGTCGTAGTGTGATTAAGATACCCATAAAATACTCAGTAATTACTTTAGCACATAAAAGAGGCGAAAAAGAGGTTAAGTATAAATTTTATTTATTATTGTAGTCAAGTTCTTAAGTTACATATATGACAACTGTAAAAATAGAACTTCAACGCCATCTCTATATCCCTTCTTTAACTTCGTACATGTGAATATTCAAATAATTTGTATTTTTCAAAGTATTCAATTAATGTATTTTACTTCAATTACACTTATGTATTTAAGGCCCTTCTGCATTTAACAATTTGGCGCACAACTTCAGGGCCGTATTAAACGTGTTTGATAGAAAATAGTATTTAAAAACTTATGAAGAATCAAAATAGGAAGAACTGTATTCAAAATATTTTAGCATTAAGATATATAGGATTTATTGTACTTGTAAATCTGTATTTTTGCTTGTGGATCTTTAATGTACTGGAGCCTTCATCTATACTCAGGAGCAGGGATTTGTAAGTTTATTTTTACAAGGGGTAATTGTTCTTATAATTAACACTTACATCAAAAGTAAAAAAGTTTAAAACAAAGACAATTTTACAAGATAACAATTTACTTACCTACAATTAATTTACACATAAAATACAAATATTAAAATATAAATATTGGAATAATTAAATAAAGAGGGTCCAGACAAATATAATTAAACAAGAAACAATTTATATACATAAAACAAATTTAATATATATATATAATCCAAAAATCCCTTTTACCATAACAATGGTGTAGGGCGTTTATCTTCTAGCTTTTTATAAACGTTTTCCATTCATTTCTATTCCTTGTCATGTTCTTCGCTTCTGTCCATGTTTTGCCTTTCCTTCCCAGTATTTCTGCTATGACATCATTCCATGTTGTCCTTGGCCTTCCTCTTCTTTTATTTTTCATTATCCTTGCTTCCCATATCCTTCTTGTTTGTCTTGTATTTTCCATTCTATATAAATGTCCCCACCATCCTAGCTGTCTTTGTTCAATGTATTCTAACACTGACTGCATTTTCAAATCTTTTCGTATTTCCAAGTTTCTTATTCTGTCCATCCTTGTAACTCCTCTAACTCTTCTTAAATACTTCATTTCTACTGCCTGTAATTTATTCTTTTGTCTTCTATTTAATATCCAGGATTCACAGCCATATGTTAATATCGGTCGGTAAATTGCCTTATATACTTTTAGTTTTGTTTCTCGGGATATCTCTTTTTTGTTAATGAAATTATTCCTCATGCTGTGGTACAGCTTTGTTGTTTTTTCTATTCTTTGATTAATCTCAGCGTCCTGGGTCCCTCTTCCATCAATTCGTACTCCCAAGTACTGGAATGTTCTCACTTGTTCTATTTCAGTTCCTTCTATTACGATTTTCGTATCTACCTGTTCATCTCCCACTACCATTACTTTAGTTTTGCTCTTACTCATCGTCATTCCACTGTCCTTTAGTGTCATATTCCATGTTGTTAAATTACGTTTCAGATCTTCCTCATTGTCGGCTATAACTACTATGTCGTCTGCGAATGCCCCTTCCGAAACTTCGACTGCATTCAAGTTAAGGTGTCCAACCCTGAACTTTTTACTCTTACATGCACACTGTTTGATAATGTCATCCATATAAACAATGAACAGCATTGGGCTCAGACTTCCCCCTTGGCGCAGTCCCTCGTTTGTTTTAAATATCTCAGATTCTAAATTGTTAGCTATTACAGCATTAGTATTGTGGTTATATATTTTCTGTATTAATAGTCTTATTTTGCCATTGACACCTCTTTTTCTTAATACATTCCACAATCTTTCTCTTGGTACTTTATCGAAGGCTTTTTCCAAGTCTATAAATGCTAAGAACACTTTCTTCTGTTCTCTAGAGGCTTTTTGTATTATTTGTTTCACAGAGAATATTTGGTCTTGTGTGTTCCTTCCTCTTCTAAACCCACTTTGTGACTCATGTAACGTATTTTCGAGTTTTGTTCTTAGTCTTTTATCTATTATTTGCTCGAGAATCTTCATTGCAGTACTTAGAAGGGATATTCCTCTGTAATTATTGCATTCTTTCTTATTTCCTTTATTCTTGTATATTGGTACTATCAATGACTTCTTCCAATCGTTTGGTATTTCCTCTTCTCTCCATATTCTGTTATATATTTTCAACATTAATTCTCTTCCTCTTTGTCCTATATTTTTTATCATTTCTGCTGTTATTTTGTCACAGCCTGGCGCTTTTCCATTTTTCTGTTTTTGTATTGCTTCTTCCAGTTCGTCCATGGTAATTATTTCTTCTGTCTCTTCTTCTCCTATTATTTGTTGTTCACTAGCATTCTCGTTTTCCACTCCTCCGCTTAACAATTCCTGAAAATATTCTTTCCACCTTTCTATAATCTTCATTCTATCGCTTAGGATCTCTCCCTTCTTATTTTGTATATAATGTGTAGATTGTGACCTTTCTTCATTCCTTACTGATTTCAAGACTCTATAAAATAGTTTTTGGTTCTCTTTACTGTTTTTTTCCATCTTTTCCCCAAATTCTTTCCATGTCTCCTTTTTTGCTTGTACTACTAAATGTTTCACTTTTTTTCTTTCTTCTTTGTATATATCGTATTTTTCCACTGTTTGTTCTGCTAAGTATGTTTTCCATGCTTTTTTCTTTATCTTAATTTGATGTCTTATTTCATTTGTCCACCATTTTGTTTGTTTTTTCTTTTTATTTTTCCTTACGCCACATATCTCTTTCGTTGTAGTTATTATTATTTCTTTAAACCTATTCCAAATTTCTTCGATAGTTCCATTAATTTCTATATTTTCTACTCTTTCGGCTATCCTTTTCTGGAATTTTTCAGCAATGACTTCACTTCTTAATTTGTATATTCTAAGTGATTCTATTTGGTCTTGTTTCTGTGTATATATATATTGCTTTTCCTTGTTTTGAACTTTTTCTTTTATTCTTGATATAACCACAAAGTGATCGCTTCCTATTTCCGGCCCTCTTCTTACTTTCGTGTCGCTCACAATTCTTCTGTTATTTTTGTCAACTAATATGTAGTCAATTATGGACCTCTCCCCCCTACTCTTGACTTCTCTAGTATATCTGTGTATATCTTTGTGTTGGAAAAGAGTGTTAGTTATTACCAAGTTGTGTATAATGCAGAAGTCCAGCATTCTTTTTCCATTGTTATTTCTAACAGTCTCCCCGTTTGTTCCCAATACTTCACTATATTCATCGTCTCTTATGCCAACTCTACTGTTGAAATCTCCTACTACAAACATTATACCTTTCGCGTCTTCCACCACTAATGTTAGTTCTTCCCAAAATTTATTCTTATTTTCTGATGTATCATCTTCGTTTGGCCCGTACACCACTATTATTGTTTTCGTTCTGTTTCTTTCCTTCATCTCTATTAGTAATATTCTTTCTGACCAGGCATTCCATCTATAAATTTGGTTTTCTAATTTCTTGTGTATAATGCATCCCACTCCTGCAGCTGCTCTTTTTTCTTTTCCTACACCACTATACATCATAATATGACCATTGTCCGTCTTAATAACTCCCTGTGCCTTTTTCTTTGTTTCCGTAATTGCTAATACATCCACTCCTAACTCTTCAAACTCCTTTTCTAATTCCTTTTCTTTTCCTGTTATGCTCTTTATATTCCAAGTACCAATTTTCCATGTTTCACTTTCTTTATCCTTACTTTTCTCTATCTTTTTTATTTTTTGTGTATCATCATTATCATACTGATCATTATTTTGTTTATTTTCCTTTATCATATCCTTTTTCTTGTCCGGGTCATCATCTTTATTTTCACTAGTCTTTACTATTAGTTTTTTGACACTATTTTTGGGATTTTCTTTTCTCGTGCCAATTCTCGTTCCTCCTTATTCCAATTCCCCTTTTCCCTATTCCATCTCCATTGTTCTCCCTCTACTATTAACTTTTGGAATCCTATCTTAACAGTTTTTCCTTTCATTCTCTCTTCTTTGGCCTTTCTTCGTATCTTTTCTTGTATTTCTCTTTCCTCTTTTGTCATGTCATCGTTAATGTATATATTTTGTTCCATAAACCCTCTCAATTTGCCCTTATTTTTCATTATTTTTATCTTATCATCTATATTCTTCAGTTCTATTAAGCAAGTTTTTGGACCCAGTTGTTTCACCGCTTTAATTTCAATTTGTATTTCCATGTACTTCTTGATAATATCTTCCACCGCTACCTTTAATTGATCTTGATCACTCCCATCTATTTTCAAGCCTACCATAACTGCGTTCTTTCTTCTATTCATACCCTCGAGTTTATCTAATCTTCCTTTGGCACTTCTAATTTCTTTTTTCAGTTCTTCGTTTTCTTTTCTAATCTTCTCATTTTCTAATTTGATTTCTTTCATTTCTTCCATATATTTATCTTGTTTTCCCTCTATGTGTTGCACTTGTGTAACTAATCCTCGCATCATTTCCATTAATTTATCTAATTTACTTTCGTCACTGCTTGCTTCTTTGTCTGGTGTTCTGGTCAGCTTTTTACTCTTTTTGAAGATTTCGGCTACGTCTTTTTTATTTCTCTTTCTTTTTCCTTCATCCGTGTTACTCCCATCACTGTCCATCGCAAACAATGTCTATCCAGGCCCCCAAACCACTAAGCTAGTTATCTCGTTAATATTTCCTAATATTTTATAAGCCGGACCTGTTCCTTATTGATATATTTAACCATTTATTTAACTAATTGCTATTTAATTAATAGTTAAAAAGCAGGTAAGGACAAAATCACGTTTAATTCATGTTTGTATAACCATTTCAAATATTTATTTTAAAATTTTCGGATCACATTTATTTGATTTTATTTCACACTAATTTGAAATTCGCTCGTGCGCCACAAATTTATTTATGTCTTACTAGTCCTTGTTTTTATTGTGCCATATGTTTATATTGTCGGATGCTGGCCTCTTTAGCGAGTCACCGCCCACATCTCTCTCTATCTCTTTTCTGTTGTTATTGCAAACACTAACATATATTATTTATTTTAATAATGTACTTATCTCTTCCACTATTTCACAAATTTACACCTTTGTGTATCACTTCTAATTATTTACTAACAATATTAGTTTATTACACTCGCAAAAACCTCGTATTCGATAAATTCTTGCGGAGCCAAAATTACACGTCTATTCTCTATAACTACCACGCTACTACCAAACAAATTTAATACATAACTATAATACAAGAATATCAATATTTACAATCCTAATAATAAAATGGACAAACGCACCAGGAGCAAGTCGAGAGAAAACCTTGCAGAGAGAGAAACAGATGAGGGTGATTCTGCTACAGTTACCGCTCAACCAGAAACACCAAAAGAGGAGGTACCTCTGAACCTTAATACGTTGACAGCATTAATAATGAATCTGCAACAAACCATGTCCGATAATAACAAAAATATAGAAACAAATAACGAAAAATTAAACAAAAAATTATAATCCATGGAAACTAGTAACGTAAATTTTAAACAAACAATGACGGAGAATAATGAAAGTTTAAAACAATTTATAGCAAACAACAACACAAATATAGAAACAAATAATGAAAAACTAAATCAAAAATTAGATGCTAATAACAAAAAAATAGAAACTATAGAAACTAATTTAACACAAAAATTAGAAACTAATATAAGCCAAGTAGAAACGAATCTAGCACTAAAATTAGAAATGAATAATGAAAAAGTAAATCAAAAATTAGATCAACTTAAACAGGATAAAGAGGAAATTAAGAGAGAAATAAAGGGATTAACAGAGAGCCAGACGAAAATGGAAGAAAGAATTATTCAAAAAATAGATGCTTTTAATGTAAAATTAATAATAAATTTAACACACAAAATAGATACTTTTAATGAAAAATTACCAACTAGCACAAATCAAAAATTCGAGATCATTAATAACATAAAAATAGATCAACTTATGCCGGAACATAAAGATATGTTAGCAAACGCAAGTACCAATAATACATGTAACAAATATACAATCAAACCATTATCTAATCAAAAGCCTTACAAATCGCTTAGATGCAAAAGCAAAGTTAACACACATAATCAATTTTTAATAAATGATGGAGAATATTAGAAATTTTTAACATACTTTACACAAGAAACTAACAATCTTATAACATAAATAATGGGGAGAAATGAACAGCAACCCAACTACAATCAGAAATATACATCACATTTTTTCAATGAACAACATACAAGCAAAACACAGGTACACCTACACTCAAAACACCAGTTTACATCTTCAATGTTCACAAATATCTGCTAACATGTATAATTAAATAAATATAGAAGGAACAATACACAATTCCATGATAAATGAATATTTTGATACTAACAATTTCTTTAATATCCTACTTAAAACACAAACCAACTCTTATACATCTACGTATATAAAAACTGAAGCTACTAATACACTGATCATTGAAAACATGCATGTAACACGAGGCAGAGGAAATATGTTCCATTCATATAATAATAACAATATGAACACACCTAAGGTGCGTCGAAGAAAAATTATTATATAAACAAAGATAAGAGAATCTCGGTGTTCTAAAATTATAAAGACGACCACAGCTAAGATGGGGAGATGATTACTAACTAATAACTAAAAACTATATACAAGTATTTACATAAACAAAAATATGCAAACACAATCTACAATAAAAATTAAAACTTAACATAACTAGAACTTGTAAACCTAATGACTCATAAACAATTACTGAAAGAGAACATATTCTGAGACAAAAGCACTATGATATATATATATAAAATGGTAAAAAAAATGAACTTAGAAAGAAAAAGTATTATATGTTTTTATATAACAAATGTCAAACTTATTAATGGGGATCAAACACTGATAAACATGCTAAAACTTATTAAAATGAAAGTCTTAAATGAAGTATATTTTAAAGATATAGTATGACAAGGATAGATAAAGGTATGATGTAATGTTATAAAGTTGGAGAAGGTTTAGATTGATAAATGTAGAAGGAATTAATATATGATATGGGGACGTAAAGTATATATAAATAAATGAATTATTATTAATATGAATATATTGAAAATAGTCAAAAATGTCTTATTATAGGGAATTTAAATATATGTTAAAAGGAATGCATAATAATGGTAAGAGTTAGGAATTGAACAGGAATGATATGCATTTGAAAAGAAAGAATAATTTATTATACAAACTAAAACTTATATAAATATATAAATTATAAACGAAGATTAAGAATAACAAGGAATATATAGAATATTAAGCATGTACCATCAACATAAAATATAAATATAAAAACACAAACAAAACAACTTTACCATAAATAGAATATCTAATACCAGAATATAAAAACAAGCTTTTAAATACAGACAACAACTATAAATATATAAACAGTAGTTACCAGTTCGACAAACACAATGAAACGAGAATTTTATACAAGAGAAGAATTATTAAGACTAAAATAAAATAAATAATATTTTTATACGAATTTAAAGTTAAAAGAAAAACACATTAAAACTAAAACATACACATAGACAATAAAAGAATTGTAAACAAACAACAAATTAACTTAATTTCAACAAAATAATATATCACATAGTAATTCTTGAATTTTTTGATATTTTTGCTTCTTAGGACCTCGAGTGGTATAACAAAAGAAGTCTTCTTGTTACCACATATCAGCCTTCTTTTATTATGGGGAATTTGTGATGAGGCGAACCATGTATATGAGGGACCTAGAGCAAAGATACAGCATTAATATTTTAAATTGTAAATTTAGCATAAGTTTTGTTTGTTAGAACTGCATTTTTCACATGCCATATCAATAAAGTTAATACCGCGTTTTTAATTTATCAATTTTGCATCACATAATTATTGTTTTTCTTGTTACCATTCAAGTTAGTCATTTTCATTTACATTTTTATTTTTCCGAAGATATTTAACTTAATTGATTGGAATTATATGTCATATGATGATCATAACTGTACCTATTTTAAATTCAAATAAGGCGGGAATTATCCCAAAACGAAAATAGGTAATTAGCAGAAATTGTTCATTGAAAATAAACTTTTATCCATTGTAAAGTTAATACAATAATTTTAATGAAATGTCAAAACGATTGATTCTAGTAATTTATTTTATTTTGAGTAATTTATTGTCGAGATTAAATAAGTATAAACGACATTGAGAATAAGATGCCTGGAAGAATTACCGAAAAAACAATAGAGGGTCCGCGGGGGTAATTAAAATTGGTACAACGCGTCTAACGTTTTAAAAAGTGTATAAAGGAATAAAGTGATGTAAAACCAAAAATAAATTAACGAAACCTTACCAAAAAGATATCCTATAAGTTCCCGATTCACTAGCATCGTTTTTACGGAAGGTTACCTGCAACTGAACCCGCTAAGCACCGATAACCAAACTCCAATATCCGAAGGACGCCAACCCGAATTCAGAACCAAAACCAGTTTTTTTTTCCTGTACCAGAACCTGTTATTCCTGTGAACCAAGACTCGAACATCCAACAGCCACAGAGATAAACCACCAGCATCAAAATTGAGTATTTATTTTTAAATCTCCTAAAATATAAAATTTTATTTGTTACATTGCGAAAAAGATCGTTTATATTTCATTTGATCACTATACAGTTTATACAGCAAAATACAGTTCTTTTTACTTTGAATTTGTGTTACATAATTAATTATTTGAGTTATAATTATCTCATAACAACATTAACCTTACCTTTTCTATTATATCGAATCACGTGACTTTAAATGCAAATGTAATACTAAATGGTATTTTAACTTACCTGTTATGCTTTGAGAATCCAATTAAACTAGTAATATGTACCATTTATCCTTTTGTTTTATTCTTTTTAACAACTCGGAAAATCATTCACTTTGCATATCTTAGTTTAAACAAATAACTGTTTTCTATCAATGCACCGAACTCGCATCAACATTAATCTTGTTCACGATAACCTGAGCTAGTCGTAGTGTGATTAAGATACCCATAAAATACTCAGTAATTACTTTAGCACGTAAAAGAGGCGAAAAAGAGGTTAAGTATACATTTTATTTATTATTGTATTCAAGTTCTTAAGTTACATATATGACAACTGTAAAAATACAACTTCATCGCCATCTCTATATACCTTCTTTAACTTCGTACGTGTGAATATTCAAATAATTTGTATTTTTCGAAGTAATCAATTAATTTATTTTACTTCAAATTACACTTATTTATTTAAGGCCCTTCTGCCTCTTAACAATATATATATATATATATATATATATATATATATATATATATATATATATATATATATATATATATGTATATATATATATATATATATATATATATATATATGTGCGAAATAAAGATTTAATAATCAAATTCAATAATTATAATGTTATTGCAAAAATAAACCAAAAAAATAACGAAATACTTCAAAAGTCGTGACAACAGATTCATAAACAAAATTAAACTTGAAATCTTCTACGGTATACCAAGAAAACCTTCACAATGTAAAAATAATTACAACTAGATTATCAGAAAATAGAAATCGGAAATTTATTTAGAACAAATATTTTAATATTTAAACGATAAGGATTTTTAACTCAATAAAATGTAGATGGTTTTTTCTATATATGTATTTACAATTTAACTATAAGTTATCCTTATAAAAAAAACTAAATGTTTTAATACGACAAACAAAAGACAAATTATGACATTAAAAGTCGATATTGAAATTACTAAGCAATAATTGCAATCAAATTGAGATTAACGTGATATTAAACAAAACTATACAAGTAATATATATATATATATATATATACATATATATATATATATATATATATATATATATATATATATATACATATATATATAAATATAATATTTTCGTGACCTTGGTATGATATGGTAAACTTAATAAGTCGGCGATTAAAGGTCTGGTTTATTACTTCAAAGTATATATATTTAAAACAACCCTACATGTTTCGGCAATGATGCCTTTGTCAAGGATATAAAAAATATAAATGACAGAATATAAATGTCAAATAATTGAGTTGCTATACTTTAAATTATTTAAAGATACATTCCAATAATAATAATAAGTCATGCCTTAGTATTCCAAAAAATAGATAGCAAGGTGTGAACATATGTGTTGTTCGCTGCTAGCAGCTTTTGTCTCTTTCTGGGTATGTATTTGTGTGAGCGCGTAAGTGTAGGGTTTTGTATGTTGGTGCGCCTGTGCGTGTGTTTAGTGACCAGTCGCGTAAATTTAGAGAAATCGGATAACCAGCCGTTGGGTAGGGCCGCCAACCCTTTCCCGGCAACTTCTTTACCTTTTCCGTGCAGTACTTCGACGGCCCGACCCCCGCCCCAACGAGGCAAGGCGCAGACCAGCGAAGCGCACCCTGCATGGGGTTGCTCATCGCCAACCGAGGGAACACTTTAAGTGGCTACTTCAGTCGACGACGGTCAAACTTTGTGCCACCTTAACGATTTCTGCAAAGGCGGGGGCTATGCAAGCCCACAAATACTCTAAAACAGACAAAACTGCTTTATCTACACAAACTACAACGCGATCACCATTTTGATTTTGAAAACACACAGATAATTGATAAAGAACAACCCACAATGAAACGACAAATTAAAGAAATGATTAGTATTAAACAGGAAAAAAATTCAATTAACAACAGAAATGATATAAAAAATTTAAGCAGTATATACTATAACTTAATTTTGTTAACGATCTACAATTTACCATCATAATATATTTTTTTTTGTTATATATCTTATGTTATTTAAATATCAATTACATTTAAATATCATATACTTTTGCTTATCATGCTGACTGTTCCGTATTTTGATTCCTGTCTAGTTGTCCGAGCAGGTTTTCGTGGTTTTCCTCATCGTTTTGGGCGAATGCCGACAACTTTGCATCTTAAGACGCTCCACGGGCGCATACGTAATAATAACTCATGTCTTGCTTTTCCCTGCTTTTCCCTGTTTTCTGTTTTGTGCTGATGTGGTCCTCTACTGGGTTGTAGCCTAGCATATGCGCTACCAAACTCTAGGGGGGTCTGCCTGAAGGGCAGTCAGGTGCCATTCCGCCTTTCCAGCAGGAGTGAGGAACCAAGCAACGCGGCGTAAATCACGGCGCCGCGCAATGCACACACCACTAGGACCGGTCCTGGGCGGCAACCTGGCTAGGTTGCCGTTAACAGCACACACACGTTTGAAGTGTGTGCATTGCCCCCGCCTTTGCGGAAATCGTTAAGGTGGCACAAAGTGTGACCGTCGTCGACTGAAGTAGTCACTAAGAGTGTTCCCTCGGTTGGCGATGAGTAACCCCATGCAGGGTGCGCTTCGCTGGTTTGCGCCTTGCCTCGTTGGGGCGGGGGTCGGGCCGTCGAAGTACTGCACGGAAAAGTAAAAAAGTTTCCGGGAAAGGGTTGGCGGCCCTACGCACGCAACGGCTGGTTATCCGATCTCTCTAAATTTACGCGACCGGTCACTAAACACACGCACAAGCGCACCAACATACAAAACCCTACACTTACGCGCTCACACAAATACATACCCAGAAAGAGACAAAAGCTGCTAGCAGCGAACAACACATATGTTCACACCTTGCTATCTATTTTTTGGAATACTAAGGCATGACTTATTATTATTATTGGAATGTATCTTTGAATAATTTAAACCATAGCAACTCAATTGTTTGACATTTATATTCTGTCATTTATATTTTTTATATCCTTGACAAAGGGATCATTGCCGAAACATGTAGGGTTGTTTTAAATATATATACTTTGAAGTAATAAACCAGACCTTTAATCGCCGACTTATTAAGTTTACTATATATATATATATATATATATATATATATATATATATATATAAATAAATAAATGATGCTACAGTACATTAATTTGAACAAAAAACAAAATAATAATAATCTCAACAATCAATGCATTTCTGAAGTAATATTTAGTTATAAGTCGACAAATCAGTAATTAATAAATTGAATATAGATACCACACAAAAAGTACGTTCGCTGACCGAGATGGGTTGCAAGGCCTAAGGTTGTTAGATTTTTCTCGTGCTGGTAGGTGATTCGTTGCGAGAGACAGAGTTGCTTTGAATTCCAACGTCGCCCCAGGAGGGTAGCCATACTTCGTAAAATTTTACAACACTGCGGAGTTGCTACTTCAAAAACTAGTCTCTTTTGTCGTAAATATTCACCATATACGTAAACGAAACTCTTTAATGTTCGACGTACCGTGTTTCGATCCGCCGTAGTGTTAATTCTCAGAATACGCAGGCTGACGCCCTTTAACTTAACCCTCTTAGGTGCAATCGAAAATACCCTATCAACTCTTTGATCGTCTTGTAATGAACGAATTCTATCTCACAAAACCTAGACGAGGCAATCGCGAAAAGGGATCGCAATACTTTCCAAAAAAAACACACAGATGGCCAACAACGACTCGAGAGAAGTATGAAAAGAAGTATTAGATATAACTCTTGAAAATATAAAGATGATAAAATTTGACGCAAAACCAATATACCGTGCGATAATTGGAAAGAATATTTAAAAGGAAGATTTTAAAACATAATAATATACTTCCACTTCTCCTGGAACGTCCTCAGGTAAATCACACATATCTAACAGTGCTTCGTCGACTTCCTCTTCATCATATAGCATCTGTAGGTCATAAGATTCTGGTGAAAAAATCACTACATCAACTACATCTTGAAATATAGAAGCTTCCCACCCTCATCAAGACCACTTACCAGATATTTATAGTTTGTAATAGAAGTTCTAAAAATATACATATCTAGTTAGCCTTCTTTCTGGGAACAAATTTATATTATAAACTTACCCATTACATCTCTGCGGACTTATCGGATCCATTCTTGAGAATATATTCTACCCAACACTAGCGACCATATACAAGCACGTTTCATTAAAAGAAGAGCAGGAATAATAAAACTGCAGGTGTTAGTTTCGAGATTTCATGTATGAATCTCCAGGAACTCGCATACTGTAAGTGGGCTGGGTCACGAATACCCATAGCAGATTTTACTACACCGCAAAGGCTAACGTTCCCAAACTGGGACATGAAACTTTATGGTCCTTGCATCGCAAAACTAGTTACATAAGTGCAAAAACCTCATAAATAAGAAATTGCGCAAGAAGTTGTTAACAGATCAAATTAACTTTGAGAATCTTAAAAAAAAATTGCGCATTTAGACCGGCCATTTCTGAAACAGTGAAAAAAATATTTCTCATAACGCATTTAGAAGATTATTTTAAATATGAGATCATAACAAAAACTAACGTAAATAATATTCTAATAAAAGTAAAGTATCTTCGCTATAGGAATCAATAGCTAGCATCTTTATCTTTCAAATCCAAATTGCTATAAAAAAATATGAAATCTATGTCCCCAAAAAGGGAACGTTAGCCTTTAAAAGGCCAACGTTAATGTTACTTAATAATTTCTTGTGAAAAGAAAATATCGATAAATGGCTAAAAATAAGAAAAATTCGCAAAACTAGTTCTATTTAATTCTCAATCAATGCGACCCTTTTTTCGAAAAATTAGGCATATTATTTTGCTTGCCATGGACAATATAAATACCTCCAAACATTGAACTGAAGCGGTTGTGTACAACACATTGTATGTATTTATAGTTTATGATTTATTTTTTTGATCCAGTTTCCTTTTTTCATCTAAAGCAAACACTCTTTGATTTCGTAATTGAAATAAATTTGTGTTCTTTTAAAGCGAGGCAGTATAAACAGCGGCGACATTTTTAGGATGTGGATTCTCGGTGTACTTAAAAGTGACGAATAAAAAATTAATAAAAAGTTCGCTTGGAACATAGAGAACGAGCTGACAGATATCCATCAGCGTAACAAACTCGTAGCGCGCACATTTTTCCACAGCTACACGATTTTAAGAGCACGTTTACATACCGTTACAGCGCCAGTCTCATTATATATACCTATTCAAGACCATTGAATTATATACGTGTTTATATACGTATACATAGACTTAAAAGAATAAAATGCAGCTAGTTTTTGTTACATAAAGGATATATCACTTTCTAGATTTTATGTTTGAATAATGGCAATCGATCAAGAATTTAAAATATTAAATTTATTTTATATTTAATAATTTCAGAAATAATAAACTACTGATGCATATGCTACTTTTATATTTTAATACATGTAATTATTAAATCATAATTTGTGATTGTTCTTTTAAACCATTTAACATTATTTTATTAAATATCTATATTCCTCCTGACACGCATGTTGATGTTTTTGAATACTTCCTTGATTTGATGCTCTAGAGCAGAGGCTCCCAAACTTTTTTTTCTGATAGACCACTTTGAAAGTTTTGCTGATTCCGGTGGACCCCCTGCAGTTACATTTCTACCATATTCCCAAAACTCGACAAAAATTGTGAAGATTAGATCTAACTAAGGAAATTTGCGTTGCGGCTGAGTTATTGGTTTAATTGATTGTGCTGTAAGTGGATGTCAAAAAGGTAAAGATAGCCAATCAAAAAAGTGATTCCATCCAACTTTACTCCTTTGACATGTACTCACAGCACAAGAATCTAATCTATTCTCACATATTTTATTTAGAAAGCTCCCCATTCGGAGTGGTAAAAATAAAAAGAAAAATAGTATATTTCCTTGTGTTGTATTTATTCAAATATGTAATTATTACACTATTAATTATTATTGTTATCATATTACATTGTAATATGATAACAGTCGTAATATAATTAAAATTAAATATTAATAACGTAACGTAACTTCTACAATGACAATCACAAAATAGTCATAATTTTAGTGGGAGGGATGTACTTGATGGATTGAGAGCAAATTATCAATATTTGGCTTCAGTTTTGTTGGGAATAACCGCAAATCTCCCAGTTCTGTGATATTCAATCTGCTCCTTTTAATTGTTAAAAGGTTTGTAACGACACTAAAACTTTTCTCGACAATATATGACGAGGGAAACGCTATCAAAAGCTTTCTCGCAATTCCAGAATATTTTTCGGGTATTTCTGCCTGCAGCCAAAATGTTTGATACCCTCTTTTAAATTTCACCTTCAGTTCCTTATTAGTGCTAAGCTCGAGTAGCTCCTCTTGTAATATCATATTCTCCACTTCCGTTTCATCAAGTGGATTTATGATCCATGGTGGTATTTCCATCGTCAGAATATCTTCAAATCTGATTTTAAAGTCATCATGCAGGGAAATTAAATGTTGAACGTATGTGTGAATATCCTCATCAAGGCATTCTACCTGTGACAAGTTTGAAAACTGGGAAAATTCGCGCCCACTAATATTTTGATTCATAAATTTCAATTTTCCAAGAAAAGCTGAAATTACACCCTATGTTTTTATTAATTAGTTAATTAAATTGAGGCTGTCCCCTTGTAATTGTAAGTTAATGTCATTAAAATTTTTTAAAAAATCTGTCAAATACAAAAACAAATCTGTCTGCTTTCAAATTGATCAGGTTTTCTTTAAAATCTGGATCTTTACTATCCAGAAACTCTAGAACTGATTCAAAAAGTGAGAAAAATCTTGTTAAACATGCACCTTTCGACAACCAGCGTACTTCAGAATGTAAGAGCAATCGTTGGAGGCCTTCATCATTTTCATCGCACAATTGTGCAAATAAAAGCGTATTCAATGCATTGCTTCTTATTTTGTTAACGGCATTAACCACAAATTGAAGCGATTGGTGCAATTTGGCACTCAAATTTTTTGCTACTAGGTGTTGTCGGTGGATGACACAGTGAATTGCAGTTACCTCTGGTGTAATTCTTTTAAGATGGCTTATAAACCCACGACATCCCCCGGCCATGGCAGGAGCTCCATCTGTTGCCAACGAAATAACGTTTGTGAATGGAATCGATTTTTCCTTAAAAAAATCACTCAGGACATTAAATATTGATTCACCTTTAGTATCCGTCTCCAAAGTTTTCGCGAATAGTAGCTCTTCATGAATTTCTTCGTCCATAACAAATCGAACATATGCCAATAATAATGCTTCATTACCAGGTAAAGTTGACTCGTGCAGTTGAATAAAATAATGAGTTGTTTGCAGATAATTACACAAGAAACTTTCAATATCAGAGCTCATTTCATCAATACGTCTTTGTACAGTGTTGTTACTCAAAGGAATTCTTTTGAGTATGTCAAATGGAGATTTGTGCAGAACAGTTTTTAAAACCTCTTCAACAGCGATTTTCCAGATTTCGCTATAAGTAATGAGATATTGTAAGATGCCCGCAAGCCATAATCGTTACTTTCCGACGTTGAAGCGAACATAATATGCACGGTGGGTTTCTTTTCATATTTTTCCTTCAATGTTTGAAAATATTTCAAATCTTTACCTATTTTATCAGGATGACACCTTCTTAGATGATCTTCGAGCTTCGATGGTTTTATAGAGTCATTGCTCAAAACTTTGTTGCATAAAAGGCATATGGGCAATCGCTTGTCTGCCTTTGATGGAAGAAAACCTAATTTTAAATAATCAACACTGTACCGTCAATATTTCTTCTTAGATTCAGCCATGTTTCGTATCAGTTACCTACCTGTAAATAAAAAAAAACTTTGTTGTAGTAATCTTAAGGCGGTCTTACTTAACAGGATATTGCTATTTTAACAGGACTAATTGATTATTGCAATGAAATAAACATAGTACCGGCGGCAAACTGATTATAATTATTAAAAGCAATAAATCGCTAAGATCAATAATTGAGTTTTATGAAAACGGCTGAACCGATTTTAATGTAATGTAAAACATTTTTTTCATTAATTATATTTTGATATATTTCTGTAAATTCGATAGAAAATACTTGTAAATAATATTTTGATATCAAAACTTCGCGATTTTAATTATTTATTTATTACTTTGGTGCACGTTACAAGTAAGTAGTCTATAAAGACACGTACAATTTATGAAAATATATTTAATTATTAGTGAACCACAACACAGTCGGGTAATAAAAAAATTACTAATAAAGTAGGGACAAGAAGTTCAACCTTTCTCGGCTTTCTGTTCTTTTATGGAAGTATCTAATAATGGCTCTGTTCAGTATTTAATTTTTAATACGTACCTACTACACGCAAATATTACAAATATACTTATTACAACATAAATATATCTCCTATCGCAGGTGGGTTGGAAGAGATTTCTTTTAGGAATAAGCCTCACCTTTTGTACCTACGTATTTTTTTGTAATTTGTCCATTTTTTGTTTACTTACGTGTACAATAAATTGTAAAATAAATAGATAAATAATAAATAAAATAAAAGTATGTATAACAAATAGGCAGCTAAGTATTGACTTTATATAATTGTTTCAGCCTTTACTTGATGACATTCCATTATAACTATTATCAGCATAAAATAAAACAAATTTTAATGAATTTCAGTTTTTAATTAACACTGTAACGGTCGTTTCGCTCCAACCTGAGCTTCATAAGACATATAACAGTTATATGTCTGATGAAGCTCAGGTTGGAGCGAAACGACCGTTACAGTGTTAATTAAAAAGTGAAATTCATTAAAATTTGTTTTATTTTATCCTGATAATAGTACTTACTTTTCCGACAGTGGCAAACACTAACATCGATTCACTTTACTTTACTTCTCTTTTCGAAATTCGGGAAACAAATGAGTAACGTTTATCCGTGGAATTCGTATTTATATTGGTGGAGAATCAAACAAGTTCATGCAAGATTGCAAGCACACATACCTCAAGTCATACTTCGTCCCTTTGCACGTCTGAGCAAGCATTGCGGACGGCGGCAGCGGCAGCGCTTTGCAAGTCTCGACACGTTGTACTGAATATGGAATATGCAAGTTTTTACAAGTAACAGTTGCTGAGCTTCTTAAAATATTATCTGCCTACATTGATAGGTGAACTCAAGCCAACATTTTAGTTCTTCACTATCGAAACCAGATAAATTTTCGTGGATCCGCGCTTACGAATTGTGAACCCTCATTTTTTTGTCACGCCAACGTAGAGCCTCGTCGAGTCTCCCGTGGACCCCTGGGGGTCCACTTGGACCACTTTGGGAATCAATGCTCTAGAGATTTATCTTATTAATAAATACGTCATACTTTTTGGGGACTTTAATGTACTCTCATTTATCTCCGAAGGCGCCTAATTTTCATCTAAAGTGTCTTTCTTGAGAAATCTTTGTGTGTTATTTGATTTAACAGAAGTTGCTACCGTAATGAATGTCAATAATCGTGCTCTTGATATAATTTTTTCTAATATTAACGGTACTGTGACAGTTTCTCATGAGGATCAACCTCTAATACCGGAAGATTCACATCGTCCTGCGTTATGCATGGAAGGTGATAGTCTTATTCATTCAGAATCTCTACATTTTCCTATGACTCGTAAGAGTCATTGCAATTTTCGTAAGGCTAAATTTACCAACCTTCATGAAAATTTGTCACGTTGTGTGGGGATTCCTTAATGATTTCAGTGATGTTGATCTTTTGTTTGATGAATTTTACAAGAAGTTTTATGACATCTTAGATCGATCTGTTCCGAAGTATCAGATTTCTGGTCACTCTCATAATCCTATTGGTTCAACAAAGAAATTATAGCAATTCTGAAACTAAAGAGCAGGTTCCACGGATTATCGAAATGTTCTCACAGTCTTAACGACTATAATGAATTTAAAAGGTTTCGTGCTCTAGCTATGAATCTAATATCCGATTCTTTCTTATCAAAAATATGTGAAGAATGTCGAGCAATCCATTAAATCTGATCCTCGTTGTATATGGTCTTTTTTGCAATCACGGCAAGGAACTATCCACATTCCCGGAGTTATGCATGACGATCGCAATGTGGTGGATAATCCTCAAGATATTCTTAATTCCTTTGTTCAATCTTTCTCTAGCACATATACTTCTCCTGTAAATACATACAGATCTAGCGTCCCTATTATGGAGTTCTTATTTTTGGGATTCCTCCAATATCTAATTCTGAGTTGATAGAAATTATGTCGTCTTTTGCCAATAAATTTACCTCAGGACCTAGCTTTCTTGTAAGGGTAAGGGTTGTAAGGATTATTAATATCTCCATTTCATAACCTGTCTTTCCTCGATTGTGGAAAAGGGTCAGAATAGTATCCGTTTTCAGAAAAGGTGACAAGACCACAATATATCGGATTATCCTCCTATTGCTATTCTTTCCAATTTCGCTAAAATATTTGCACAGTATTTATACAATCACATATTCTCTAATATTCGCACTTATGTTTTTCCGCGACAACGTTGTTTCTTCTCTGATGAATCTACTGTAACTAATCTAGCGAGCTCAATGCAATATGTTAGTGAAACTATTGCTTGTCAGGATCAGGTTGACTGCATTTGTTTTGACTACTCCCGTGCATTTGATACTATCGATCATGTATTACTTTTAAATAAACGTTCTTCTTTTGGTTTCTCTCCTTGTTTTCTCAGACATATAGAGTCGTATTTAGACAATAGGATTAATTGCGTTTTCTATCATGGTTACCTATCTGATGTTTTTCTATCTACATCTGGGGTTCCCAAAGGCTCCAATTCTCTATTATTCTTACTCTTTATAAATGATTTACTTATAAGTCTATCTTCTAATGCCTTGGGCTATTCTGATGATATTAAAATTTTCAATGTAGTGTGGAGTGAAGCTGATGTTAAGCGTTTGCAGGAAGTTATTGACTTTATTTGTAAATGGTTTAGTGTCAATCACCTGATGTTGATTACAAGTGAATGCATTGTCATGCTTTTACTAGGAAATTGACACCTATTCCTTCTTCCTCTTCTGTGGACGGTCATATACTTTCTAGAGTTACTTTTTTGATGGATCTTGGGATAGCATTCGATCCCTGCTTAAACTTTAATTTGCATGTGCAAAAACATGCGCCTTTCAGCCAGTCAAACTTGAGGTTTTATCCTATGATCTACCAATTTTTTCAATAACGTCAATTTCCTCAGAACTTTATATTTTTTGTTCATTGTGAGTAAGCTTGAGAATGGATCTATTGTTTAGTATCTCTTTTACGATATCAGAATATTGCTGTAGAGAGAGTTTCAAAACATCTGACCTTTATCGGGGTCGTGGAATAGACTATTCTTTTTTGCTGAAGCAGCATGGCGCGTTCAGGCGCTGTCTGATAGTAGGAAACTACATAGCGCAGTTTTTTGTATAAATTGATATGTGGTTAGATTGACCGTTCGGAGTTGCTTTCTGGTGTTGGCCTTCATGTTTTGCGCGTTGCTTTCCGGCAGTGCTCCACATTTGCTCGTATCACGCCAAACGCGAACATCTTCTGGAAGGCCCCATTGACTCACATGGTGCAGAATACCGAGGCAATATACTTCAACATATTTACTGGGTGCCGGCGTTAGGGGCTCGTTGAGGATGAAGACTCAGAGAGTTTCTTTTCTGTTTGTTTTTGAATTTATATTATCTTTATTGTTACTCTATTACTATTTTTTTTAATATGTATGTACTTGCATTTGTTTATTGTTGTTCTATTTTTGTAATTGGGTTTGACCTGTTGGGCAATAAACGATATTATTATTATTAAATATTTACGTAGATATTTCATAGCTATCTAAATAGTAAAAAACATTAGTAATCTACGTTTTATCTTAGGATTCTAATAGAGCAATAAGCTTTTGTTTATTTCTAACCCGTTTTGGAGGTACATGAAAAACGAATTTCCATTTGAAAGTCCTAATATCCTAGACACGTTTTATGGAAGAAATATCGCGATATTGGAAGTCATTGTAAAAGGTTTTATTTATTTATTAATATTTCTTGATATTTTACAACGATACAAAGAAAAATATAATGAATTTTTTTTATATTAAGATTTATATGGGTATTTAAGTTTTTATTAAAATAAATTATTCAACGAAGCTGGAGATTTAGTTGACTTTAATAAAAAAAAGGTTAGCGGAGCTAGTTTTCAACGAAGCTGAGGATTTAGTTGACTTTAATAAAAAAAGGTTAGCGGAGCTAGTTAACTATAAGAGTTTGTGAGGGGGCCCTGGGTTTATCAATTTTAGTTGCATAAGAATAAATAAGAAAAAAGAGTAGTCAAAACAGGTTGTCAATTGAGTGCACCTATACCTATACGTAATGTAATATCAAATTCTATGTTTAAATTCAATGAATCTTGGGTTATGTTTCATTTGTTATAATTTAATTAATTAATTATTAAAATTTTGAACCTACAAACCAATTCAAGTCAAACAAAAGAGAAACCTAATTAGACAAAAAGATTTTAATTTCAAAATATCGAATTACGATAGGAAAAAGAGTTTAGAAAAGATAATACAAGCCACGGTGAGAACAGAGGATCGTGAAAATTTTTGGAAGCGTTCAACCGCTCTAGCTTCGGTTATAAATTATTACATGGTGCATAGACAGCATACGTGAAATTTGTCGTAAAATACCTTAACAAGAGTAAAACGATTTTAAAGCAAACTTTTGATTTTATATTCATCTTCAAATGAACTTAGACATTAATTGTTACAATTAAAGTTTAAAATTAATTTTAAACTTTTAGTTGGAATTTCATTTTATTTTAAAATAACGAACTTAGTAATAAAAATATTTCGAAAATATACAGAATTATATATGAGGGACAAAGCCAGAGGAATAGAGCAAGTAATAAACTCATGCAATAATTTGAAGTATATGAAACTCACACAACAAATTCTAAAGGAATATAGATAATTAGTTTCGAATTAATTAATTATATAATTATATTATACATATATATATGTATATATACCGGGTGTATTATGAAAAACCCTTGTGGCTGTAGCTTCCTCATATTTTATCTGATTTTAATGAATGATATGTCAAACTAAATCGTTTTTAAAGCACTGTAACTTGTTTAAAAAAAAAATTTTTTGGACATTTCGTTTTTGACAGACAGTAGTAATTTTTTTTTTAAATTTTACTACATATTTTTTTTTACTTATTCTAATAAACATTTATTTCCTGAAGACACCTCCATTAAATTGAGTGACAAATTTATTATTATTAAAAAAAAAAACTACGAAATTTACAGAAATCAAGCTATCATATATTTTAATGAATCAAATGTTCGAAATTAGCCCCATTTTGTTCCAGACACATTTGACACCTTCTATTAACTCCAACTGCTGCGCTTAATATAAGATTTGGTGGTATTTCATGACATACTTGTACTATCCTTCTTACTAAATCATCTCTGGTATCAGGTGGAGTCAAATAGACATGATCTTGAATGTAAGACCACAGAAAGAAATCCAGTGGATTCAGATCTGGCGATCTAGCAGGCCATCGAATAGGTCCGTAAGTGCCCATCCATCTGACGCCAAAATAATTATTTAGAAAATCAGTATTCATTCTTGCATTATGGGGTGTGACACCGTCCTGTTGGAACACCACCCTGTTTAACTCAGCAAGTGGCAACTCATCTAAATAATCGCCTAATTCATTGCGTAACGAATTATTATACTTTTCTTGGTTTTGATTACCCTCCACAAAAAAAGGCCCTACTACTCTATCGCCTAAAATGCCACACCATACATTTACGCTGAACCGATTTTGAAAATTGTGTTGCATCACAACATGGATATATTCAGTGCTCCAATGGCGATGATTATTTCTGTTGAATACACCATTTTTCCCAAAAGTGCATTCATCTGACCACAACACACGACGATAAAAAATTGGATCTTCCCTTAGTTTATTCATGAAAACCGTGCAGAATTGAACCCTTCGTTGAGGGGCGTTTTCACCGAGAGCATGCACCTTCCGTGGTTTATAAGGAAAGAACTTGTGCTTCTTCAGAATGTACTGAACTGTAGAATGTGATACCTGCATGTAGTGAGCAATTTCTCGCGTAGACATACGTCTACGCGAGAAATTGCTCACTACATGCAGGTTTAGTGTTTTCTTCAACATAGAGCAAGACACTTAATTCTAAATTTTGATCTTGAATTACACGTGCGTTTATTTTCGGTTTTTTAAATTATCCAAAATTTCGTAAATTTCGCACGAGCCTTCCAAACTTATCGACACTTGGACTTAGTCTGTCAGGAAAACGATTTCCATAAAGTCGCAAAGCAGCTGCAGAATTTGTTCCGCATTCAAAATATGCTTGAATCGCATCCACACATTCGCCATTATCCATTTCAATAACGAAATTTAGAAATAAATCGTTGAAAATGTTATAATGAATGTGTGACTGACAGATGTCACAGCTCTCTTCGAAAATTTACAAACACTGTAAATAAACACTGTAAATGTTATTGTTGACCCACCGCTCACTGATAACATTGGTTTTAATCTTTATGGGCTATATAGTATTGAATGTAAGTGATTTTAAATGGTACACACATTTGCTGGTAATATAATGAAATAGAGTATTTAAAATGCATTTAAGAAATCTCTGTGTTCGGAAAAACCAGAATAAATCGAACTAAAAAAAAAAGGATATCGTTGTTTACAGTTTCATATTCAGAAAAAGTAATATATTTGAATAAAGAAAAAAAAAGTATAGAGTAATATGGACATCATACGACTCTGTACCAGGAAGAACGAGCGTGCCTTATCTCAATAAAGAGATAGACGAACAGAGAACGCTAGTTTGTAAGATTACTTGTAAAATGTTTTGATATTAATTACTCAGTCGTATTGTAACTTTTGCTTTGAAATGTAATAAAATTATTGCTTTTTAAAAACAAGCTTTGCCTGTTCAAACCTAAAACTGGCGCAGTCAGTCGGGATTTTGATGAACAATTAAGATGTAATAGCGACATTAAACACGAAATAAAGACAAAGGATGAAATACCGATATTCCAGAAGGCAAGAAGATTCCCATATATGCAAAAACAAGAAATAAACGAACACATTAGAAAACTTTTGGAGGACAACATAATAAAACCCAGTCAAAGTCCTTGGGGATCACCTGTATATATCGTGAATAAGAAATTAGACGCAAGCGGTGTTAGAAAAACGAGGATAGTAATCGATTATAGAGGAATCAATGAGAAAACGGTCGACGATCGATATCCAATACCGAATATTGAAGATATATTAGACAAATTGGGAAGGTGTCAATACTTCTCTACATTAGATCTCGCTTCGGGGTACCACCAGATTCAAATGAAGCCGGAATCGATACCAAAGACAGCATTCAATACCGAACAAGGACATTATGAATTTTTGCGAATGCCGTTTGGACTGAAAAATGCGCCAGCAACATTTCAGCGCGTGATGGATGATATATTGAAAGGTATTTTAAATAATTTTTGTTTAGTTTACCTAGACGATATTATAGTATTTTCACCATCATTAGATGAACACATAAAGCATCTTAAATGCGTATTTGAGAGATTGAAAAATGCTAATCTCAAACTACAAATTGATAAATGCGAGTTTCTGCGCAAAGAAACAGAATATTTAGGACACATTATTACACCCAATGGTATTAAACCAAACCCACAAAAAATTGAAAGTATCACAAAATTCCCAATACCGAAAACACAAAAAGAGATAAAATCTTTTCTTGGACTGTTAGGCTATTATCGCAAATTTGCACATATTACGAAACCATTAACTAAATTTCTAAAAAAGGGGAAATTGTAAAACATACACCAGAATTTGTGGACGCATTTGAGAAATGTAGAAGTTTACTATGTAATGACCCAGTATTAAAATATCCCGATTTTCAAAAGACGTTTGAACTAACTGTGGATGCATCAAATTATGCTCTCGGAGCAGTATTATCACAAGAAGAACATCCAAAAGCTTTTGCATCAAGAACTTTGAACCCAGCGGAGGAAAATTATTCAACTATTGAAAAAGAAATGCTTGCTATCATCTGGGCATGTAAGCACTTCCGACCGTATTTGTATGGCACAAAATTTATAATAAAAACAGTGCTACCAAAACCGCGACCAAAATAATAAACGACAAGTAATAAGTAATAAGGGAGCGTGATGTTCTGTTTATTCTCCTCCTCTGGCCTGAACCTACCTGCAGTTGGTCGTCCCCAGGATAAAACTCTGCCGGCTAACCCAGTTAAGTTTTTGTAGAATGTCGCGAGTTCAAGGTCGCTAGGTGTTGATATAGACGCCACCGCTTTCAACCTGCAGAAAATAACCCAGAAAACGGAAGCAGGCGGCACCCAGGTAGCTCCACAATCAACCAGAGGGTCAGCCCCTTATTACTTGTTTCAGGTATCAATCGAGACTTTGCTTATCTCAACACAAGTAGGGCAAAGAAATCAAACAACACAAATAAACAACAATAACAAGATTTAATACCTTGAAATAGATTCTTACAATTTAACAGTATAATATCAGCCGTCGTAGTGCTCCATGAAACAAAGGTTATTCAAAATATAACTAAATTTGCTTGTACCACATTTAAAAAGTAGGTACCACACTAGCAATGAGGTTGTATGGTATATTAAATATTTATTGAATAAATTCTAAAGTTATTTATGACGTAAATCTAATGTAAAAGAAATTATGAAGTGGTTATCAAGAACATGAATGTTGAAGCAAAATAGTCAAAACAAAGAGATTCTGTAATCAAGGTATCCTAAATTTAAATCAATCAAATTCTCAAATTTATTACCACTATGCAACAGATCATTAAGATAGATTAAAAATAAAAGGTAGATTATATGAAGTGTAAATCAATTGCAACAGTATTAGCATCAAGCTGCTATAAGATAATTAAAAGGATTTAATAGAAAAGTATTTTTAATAATATAAAAAATATTATTAAAATGGGGTGTGAAGAACACAATACAAGTTCATTTATATATTTTTGAATGTATCTTCTCCAATGACGTAGATACGTATTTCACATTTCTACATGTTCGTCGGTACCCCATTCGTTGGAGACCCCATTTTTAATAATATTTTTTTTATATTATTAAAAATACTTTTGTATTATACAAATTTAGTGAGGTTTTACCCACTCAAGTATGTTTCAAATTATGTTGTCATAGAAGGATTTAACCCTAATTCTCCCAGATTATTTCCCCTCGATGACCCTGTATGCTCAGGCGTTAACAAATCGAGTAAGATAAAATTAGGAATATTTAGTACAGGACAGTTTAAACTTTAGAACACAGGTTATATATACATATCAATGGTTCTGTACATTAAGTTTACATAGTAGAAATTAACAGATAATCAGTTCTTCGACGTAACCCAAGAAATATAAAAGTGAAATTGTTCGAAGGCCCAACTGAAGGTCTTATGCCCCGTCCAAGTTACTAATCTAAATGTTGGTCACTAGTGAAGCTAGTCAACCGAATAAGTTATATTATAAAAGAGTAATTAGGAATTCAGGCAATCAAGCCCATCGGTTAGAGTGAGATTCTGGAAATAAACTATTTTGCTATCTAAATTAAAAGCAAAATAAAAGTAGCCCTGAGAAGTGATTAGCTTCTCAGATGCCCATCATAGACTAATTATTCAATAGATAGATCATAAATTTGGAAAATATAAAAAAAAGTTACAGGTTAGAAGAACCATGAACTAACAGTATTACTTAAACTACTACTTAGCTTGATATTTAATAATGTTCAGAGTCCTTGTCTTCCCTCGTATAAGTCTTCGCAGTAGAAGAACGAATCGACGCCTCCTTTTCTGAGTCATTGGAGTCTTGCCGCCATTTGTGTCGCAGCGAACAAGATTCAGAATTTCCACAGATCTGCAAGCCGCGCAGAGACTTTAACCTCCGATGTGAGTAGATAAAGGATTCCCGAAGATTCTCCTTACGGTAGTTCGTTATTTAGCAATTCCTCGCTGAGAGGTTTAATTACGAAACCAAGGTAAAGAATCGGCCTCCTCGTGGTAAATCTCTCGGTAAAAAAAAAAACTTGACGTAAGTGTACGATTAAGACACTTAGAAATCGGAAAATTGGAAGATTAGCTCCAGTAATAATATTTTATAAATCCTAGGGAAAACAAAGGAAAAGAATAAGCAAAAATTCAAGTGAATATGATAAGTCTTACCGCACAAAAGATTCACTGATAAGAAATATGATAGTATCAGCGCGACACACGCTTGAAGAACGAATGTGAACGCCGGACCCTCACAGGAACGATAAATTATCGATCTACGTCATAGGTAAGGTCGATAGACAGGTAATTGTGAAAAGAAAGGAATTTAATTTGCGAAAACCCTAGCCAGGTATAAGTAAAATGATCCAAGCTATGTAGCGAAAGATCGCTAATTAAAACACCGTAATACTGGGAAAAAGGCAGAGAAAAAAATGTCAAGAAATCTGCAAAAACTAGATAAGTCAAATGTTGAGAGATGGCGCTCCGAGCGAGAGAAAATAATTACACCAATAAAAGTAAACTAATAGAGTTAATTAGACAAATAAGCTCTAGAAAAGGTTCACGAAATTCTAAAAGAATTTCTACAATTTAAGCAATGAATTAAAGAAACAAAATCTGATTTACAAACAGATACTACATGCAACATGACTGAGCATTAAATAAACAAGATGTCGGACACCCCGTCGTGTATGAAACATTTACCGGAAGTATATATAGAGTCGGCCAAAATATTAGAACAAGAATAACTTTTAAGAAAATCTCGAGGTTTAAAGATGCCCAAGCGTTAGTTAATTGACAACAAAAATCAATAAAATACTAATACACGAAAAGATGAAAAATGAAAAGACTAATCAGATAAACGTAGGAAAATTGATTAAAATTTTCTGAATGATCTCAAAATGATTTTACGAACGTAACAACAGACCATCGTCCACTACAGTGGTTATTTTTAATTAAAGATCCAAATTCGAAATTAACACGTTGGAGATTAAAACTTAGTGAGTATGATTACGAAATTCAATATAAAAAAGGAAAAACCAATCAAGCAGATCCGTTATCCCGCATAAAAATCCAGAGAACAGAGAATTACGTTAACACATTGAACGAATGTGATGCAGAATCTTTATTAGTGCAAAATGGTGACTCGATCCAACAGCGAATTTAGATGTAGAAGAATTGGACGATATATTAGAAATGTTAAGGCATGAAAAATCACAACAATCAAAGAATGAAGACGCCAATACGAAACATTCGGCAACTGGTGAAGTTGAAATATCTATACCGTATTCAGAGAAAATCCCTAATTTAGGCGATCACCAGATTATACTAGACGCCACCCGAAACATAACAGAACCTATATTTAAAACAATTAAAGTCTTTAATAAAAGTAGAATGTAAGTCACATTGCCATTAGTAGCAAATTACCAAGTAATTGTAAAAGCTCTAAAAGAATGTGTATCTCCAAAATCAAAGAACGTAATTTATTTTAGACACAAAAACATCGAAAGAGATATTAAGATAATACAAGATTCGTTCACTAAACTTAAAGTCGAAATATCAAATAAAGTTGTTGAAGATATTGAAAATGAAGAAGATCAAACAACAAAAATAAAATATTACCATGAAGGAACGACGGCACATAGAGGTGTTAATGAAGTACCTGAATCGCTACGACGTAAGTATTACTGGCCTAATATGGAAAAAGCTATAACTACATATATAAATAATTGCGAAGTATGTCAACTAGGAAAACACGATAGGATACCGCAGAAACAACCCTTTGAAAAAACGTATACACCGAAGAAACCATTCGAACAGTTACACATAGATTTATTATTTGCAGCAAAGCGAATATTATTAACTACAGTAGATCATTTTTCTAAATATGCACAAGCGTATATCATAAACGATAAAAATGCTCAAACAATTATCGACAATTTAAATAGATTTACATGTCATCACGGAATACCGAATAAAATAATTGCTGATCAAGGAACAGAATTCAATAATCATCTTTTAAAAGAATTTTGTCGTTTGCATCGAATAGAGTTACACTTTACATCAATTGCAAATTCACGATCAAATGGCATTGTCGAAAGATTTCATAATTCACTAAATGAATCTTTAAGATGTAGGTTAATAGAAAGTAATTTACCTTTTGAAAGTCATGTGTTAAATTCTATTTTATGTTATAATAATAGTATACATTCAGTGACAAAATTTACACCATTTGAAATTATAAATGGGCATAATGAAACTAACTTGCCTTTTGATTTAAACGAAGAGCGTATTACACAACAATTTGTCAATGATCGAGCAGAACAAATCAAAATTATTAATACAAAAGTTCACGAGAATATCGAACAAGCAAAACAGAAAATGTGTCAAAAATCGAATGAAAATAGGAAAGACATCGAAACAATATCAGTAAATAAAGACGTGTATATAAGAAATAAGAAAGGTAAATTAAAGCCGAAATTTTCTATACAGAAAGTCGTAAAGATCAACATGTATACTTTGTCACAGTCACATAGGCCAAACAAAACAGTTACTACAAGAAAGAGTGAAAGGTCACAAATACGCAAAAAATCAAACTGCTTTAAAAAAACACCAATTGACACTAAAACATAATTTTGATTTTGATAACACCAAAGTAATAACACAGAAAAAGAATACAAAAGCTAGGGAGGTCTTAGAAATGATACACATTTTCAAAAACAGCAGAACAATCAACGACAGAAACGAAATTGATGGACTTTCTAAACTTTATTACCCACTCATTAAACAATAGATAAAATCAACCCCCCCCCCCCCGCACACACAAACACAAACCAAAAAAAACTTTTTATCAGTTCCCAATTGTAAATACTTTTACTACGTACTCCTAAACACGGTCCTGACCAATTTGCTAAATTCCAAAATAGAACAGAAATTAACATCTCTTAACAAAGCCACAAACACTTACAATATTCCAACCAGTGCGATCGGTTCGTTATAAAATAAGGTCTCGGATGTCCCCGACAACATATGTTACACAGAATGCGTGTTTTTGAAAACCAAAAAAAACGGTGAGTTTTATTATCATTCATTGTTCATTCATTGTTTCTTACTGTAATTGTAGTTGACTTCAAATTTTCAATTCATTTATACAGATTTAACCACTTTAATTTTTCCTTACTCATTATTAATCTAATTTTAAATTTTAACTTTAATTGTTAATCTAATTGGTAATTCAGTCTTTAATATAAGTTTAATTTTAATTGTTAATTAAATTGTCAATTCAATCTCACATAAGCAAACACAGTTCTCATGTTTTCATTGTATTAATTCTTGTTTCTAGTTACTTGAAAAAGACTGAATAATAATAAAAGTCGAAACGTCGTAGAATAAAACATCAAAATTCAATAAAAGGTCGCTAAACCAATAAAAAGTCTATTATTTTTAATATTAAGACACGGCCAATAAAATAAGTAAGAAAAATAAAATTCTTATAAACACTAAATATATATATATATATATATATATATATATATATATATGTATAATATAATATATATATATATATTACATTATATATATATATATATATATATATATATATATATTATATACATATAATTATATAAATTCAATATTACAATAAACATTTATGAAAGGTATTTTGCGTTACAGTGTAGTATTAGTTCTCACAAAGCAAGCTGGAAACTAGTTACAACATTCAACATAAATACTTAGGGAGTAAATAAAATAATATACAGTGCGGAGATAAACGCAATGCTGTATGGGGTTCATTCCCACGACGCATACCGTCAATATGCGTTGTTTGGTAGGGAAACCAAGTCACATAGCGGTATTCAAGAATTGGTGTAACTATAGAGTTAAACAAAATAATGAATAATCGAAATAGCGTTTCTAAAATCATAGCAAATGCATTCGATAAAACCACACATTCACATCGACCGATCAACAATGACATTGATATGTAAGTGAGTCACTCTATGTAATAATGGACTAATACAAAGATATTTTTAATAATATAAAATATTATTAAAAATCTGGTGTGAAGAACACAAATACAGGTTCACTATTAATATTTTTTCTGAACGTGTCCGAACATATCCCTCCCCAGAGACGTAGATACGTATTTCGCCTTTCTACAGGCTCATCGGTACGCCCCTGCTGGAGAAAGTATATCTTCAGACACATTCACAAAAAAAGAACCACATCGCATATCACAGAAATTATCCAGACGGAGCGTAGAAGTAAATTCAGCGCTGCCTGTTGTCAGACAGCCGAAGTACCTCGCGCCCTGTCCACATAACCAATGCGAACCAACGACACCCTTCTAAAGATGGCGCAGTCGTGTCTCTAGAAACGGCAATTTGTCTGTGTCTTCACTCATACTAAGGACTAACCGCATCTGTAATATATCAGAATAATTGATACATACATGGATACGTATCTACGTCTCTGGGGAGGGATATGTTCGGACACGTTCACAAAAAATATTAATAGTGAACCTGTCTTTGTGTTCATTACAACACCAGATTTTTAATAATATTTTATATTATTAAAAATATCTTAGTATTATACAAAACTGGTGGTGTTTACCTACTCATGTATGTTTCAATTATTCTAATAATAATGCATTACCTAAAGAGTAATTTAAGGGGATTGAAGAAGATTTTTTCGAAAAAATCTTCTTCCTCTTCAATTCCCTAAAGTTATGGCACCCATATCAGTGGCACAGTATTGTCTTGTGCCCGTCTATTGAGGATCTGTTTGCAATCTTTCATCAGCTTAGACCTGGTAGATAGGTTTCATATTGGCTTTAATAGCTGTCCGACTATCAGTCATTATGTTTGCGCAGTCGGTTTCCTGAATTTCCTCGGCGCAGGTCGAGCGACTTTTTGCCTGCCCCCTGGCCGGTATAAATATGATTAGCAACTGATCCCAGCATGTATCTTTGCACTTGAGTAAACATGACCAGACGCTCAAACGCGCAGCAGTCACTCAAAATCTCAGATAGGTCCAAACAAGTCCAGACTAGCTACCAACAGCCAACCAATTATACGTAATTATACTTACAAAATCTTTTACTTTGTGTTAGAATTATGCTTATCCCCCTATATTCGCAAATTTAATAAACATTATATTAGCTGTCAAAATGACGGCTTTGGTGGTTACAGGTATGATGTAAAAAATAATTAAAAAGGCCTTATCTTTTACTTTGTAATTTTGTATATTAGTAATGCACAAAAAGTTAGAAAAAGCTGACTTTTAAGTTCACGAGCGGTCAAATTGGCCACTACGGGCGTTCTACTGTTAGAGGATGTCAAAAAGAGATCACATAATCACATATGCCCAAGAAACCTTACTGTATATATTGTCGTAATTGTGTAATCCTCCAAACGTATTAATTACTTTCATAGAACAGAAAAATACGTAACGTTGCGACACCTGTTTTTCACTTTTATTAACGAAAATGCATGCTAAAATTAATAACACAGATATAAAATCTATGAATGTAGGACAAATAACTATATTAAAATGCTTACAAATGTAATCTACTTTTTTAAAATGTCATGTATTGATTTTTATTATTATGGTAATTTGGAGATAAACTATCGCCATTTATTATTAAAATATCTGCAACGGATTTCTCTCTCACCGACATTTAGTAGTTTTTAATTAAAACCAACGGTAATGTAAGAAAGAATGTAACACCGTAGTAATGAAATGGGTCGCCCACTCTAGCTGATATTAAAGCTTAATTAAATTAAATATGTTACATATATGTGTACATACCTGTTTTCGTTTGTATATGCATAAATTGCAAGTTTAAAGCTTACGTCGACTCTGGCATTTTAATTGGTTAATATTTACGTTACGCCGAGTTTTTATATGAAATTTTGTGAGCGCGATCAAAATTTTGTTGTTTTTAAAACAACGAAGGAATATGTAATCCAACTTTACGTGACTTGTTACTGTAACAATTATATTAAACTTCTCTAAGTAATTAGGGCATGTTAATTCTTTATGGCGTGATGTATATAGATTGTGTATACATTATCTGTCCAAAAACAAACCGAACTTTTAATAGAAAATATAGTAACCATTATGTGAAGTGCTACGCAGAAATTCCCGAAATTTAAGAGTGGCGCGCGAAAGGATAGTAGAACAGCTCTGTAGCGCTAGTTGGTGTATGACTTAGTATAGACGTAGTCTATACTAAGTCAGTCCGTTAAACGGTACTTTGCTAAGTGGTGACAAACAGTTTTTGTGTTTATATTTATTGAGTTGTGTTTGAGTTATTCTGCGACACTACTATGTCTGATGTGAAAGAGAAAAAAATGTTCACCAAATTCTGTTTCAAACTTGGTAAAACGATGTGGTTAACTAAAAACTCAAAACAGGCACAAAACCCCTTTATACCTTTTTTGAATTTTAGGTAAAACGGCGGCGGAAAAAAAAATGAAAATGTTTAAATACGCTTTATGTGAGGATGCTTTAGGTCAGACACAAACTTATGAGTGGTAAAACTACTTTAAATATGGACGTGTGTCGGCTGATGATGATGATGAGCGTTCCGATCGTCCATCGACGGAAATTACGCTACAAAATGTAGCAAAAGTGCGTGATGCTATCCTGCAAGATCGAAAGAGAATAATCTAAGACATTTGTAACATTATTGGCTTGTTGTACGAAGCAAGCTGCCTGCTAAGTAGCGCGACAATTAGTGGCTCCTACCAACACTTACTAATATAACCGACTTAACAACCTATTTCAAATTTCCCGATGACGTTACATAAATTAGGCCATGTCACAATTGAGTGATAGATATCGATATGGTTTATATTCGTATCCTTCCTTTGTTTTAATAAGCGTTAATTGTGTTTATATGTTTAGCTTACTTTATAAATAAAACACACCCGGTATTAGTAAATTTATAAACTATTGTGTATAAATGTTGTGTTCCTAATTGTAGAGGTGATTACAAAAATGGACCTAATGTTGCTGTATTTTCTTTCCAAAAGGACAATTAATTACGCCAAAAATGGATAAGAGCTCTACTTCGTTTCGATTTTCAACCAACTCAAAATTCTAAGGCATGTTGTATATTTTCATATGAACTATTTTCTAAAATATAACCTGCATACATATTGCTATGTACTGCGGTGTTGCCTAATTTATTTAAATTAGTCCACATACACAATAGCTTGCTCGGTCTATCTCAAGTCGGGTCAGCCTTCCAGGAACTCTTGTATCTTCAGGGCTACCCTCACAGGGTACGTAGTAAAGTAAATAAAACAAAAAGTATTAGCAAAGAAACAAACATTCACCACACGAAGATTTAATTTAAAAAAAAACAAACAAAAATTACGACTTTATCAAATATAAAGACGTGCTGAGACACCTACTGTGCCCCAATGTGAGGAAAACTGGTATAAAAATTTACTGCTACACTAGACTAAAAACCTCACTAGTGACCGCGAACAAAATTAAACTAATTAAATATTCAGGAAAACTATCAAACTTCAACAATTACGTTATTCCCAATTAAACGTCAAACAGAACAATAACTGTAAGCGCGCACATCCAAAATTAACCCATGCACACATTCAACATGGTAAAAATGTACTTTTCCCCACCAATTCCTAACCTTCTAGAATGTATTACTGAAAAAAAATACTTCATAAAAAGTATGAAAATTTTCCTTAATATTTATCTGACTCTAAATATATCTATAAACTACCATTTTTACTGAATCTGCGAGCTCCAAAATTATACAAATAATATAACTAAATTATTTCTAAATATATGAATATAATTACGGAAATTTACATACATTAATTAATGTAGTCATCACACTTCACAAAAAAATATTAAAATGAGAGATTTCAGATAGGCCGCACAAATCAAAAATTACAAGTATGATAAACTCGTAATTAAACGCAAATTACTTTGACTACAACAGCTAACACAACTAAAAACGCAAATCGAAATTAACTATAAATTTCTGAATAAAAAGGAAGTTTTTATTCAGCAAAAATTACTTGAACCTATCTGTTTCACTGTTAGAGAATCTCTGCCTTCTTCCCTCTCGGAAATGAAAAATATCAGCATGCCTAAAATAAATCAAAAGAGCGACAACGACTGTAACTTCCGACGTAGCGGGAACTGCAAACATCGGCGGCACGCTCGAACATTCTACAGGCGTGGACCAAAATACACATTATCATAAATTTTAAAACAAAATACAAAATCTTTATAATTATCTTACTGGAATAAATTGTACATAATTATAAACTGGTGTGGCACCAGCATAGCTCCATTATGTATGAAGGAAATGTAAAATGAATTAGTCTGACACTGCTTCCCGAAGAAGTTGGTAATATTAAAATCTAGAAGCAGATTGTATTAGTACTGTAATAAAATTTATTTTGGATTCGTTTAAATAAAACTAATGGTAATTGAAAACACACTATTATAATAATAAATACACTAAACACTTAATAATTATAACGTTAATAACACTCATAACTACGAGACTAACTCGGCCGCGATTGCTGCTTGAGGAACTCAAACAGATTCCTTTCCTTTGAGCGCTTATTTTATAGTCTATTGGTTTTTAGATTTTTCTATGTCAGGAAGTCCTGGAACGTTCACGGCCGGTGACATCAGCGGTTACGGTCATCGCATGAATCTCATCACTTTACATTGAAATTAATGTTTCACATAGGAAGAGTCATGTTTTCTTCGTGAATTTCGCGGATTTTTCGAATTAAAATCGTGAATATTTTTAATTTAAACTGATTTAACCCTAGAACGTATAGGGTAAGCTGTACAGTGATTGCTCCTCTTAAGAAATTTTTGGCACTTATAGTTCGGTAGCCATTGTAAGTGCTTATAGCTTGAAAAATAAAATAACTTTTTGATATTGTTGATGTTTCTTTGTTCAAGGAAAGATAAGTTTTGTTTAGACGCTCTTATTAATATTTGGTAAAAAAGCAAAAAAAAAAATACAGTCGCCAAAAATACAGTCATTGGCCCAATTTGCACAGTGATTGGCCAACAAAGCGTATATAGTTGAGGCAAGATAAATATCGATGAACGTATTTTATGACGTATTATTACCTCACACTACCAAGTCTAAATACGTATTTGTTATTGTGCATAATATATGAAAATTGTGTTTTATAATTAATAGATTAAGGCGTAAATTATTGAGATTGCTACACTTTGGCGCATATTATCACTTTCAATAATTAATTAAATTATTTAAAAACACTATTATAAATAAACGCAAACCGAGTTATTCTCATATATTGCCATGAAAGTACATCGTTGCGTCTTTGTATTTGTCATATTACCAAGGGGGACTTTGCAGGTTATTGGGTGTGGCTGCCGTGTGCTAATAATAATGAAATTATTCTATAATAAATAATTAGTGGTGCTGGTGAAGTTTCATCAAAGTTCCAGGACGTGCGTGATGATGGTTAATTAAATAAATATATTACAACTTACTTACTAAATAAAACACAAGAGCGTTGTCCTTAAAGTCTGTATTTATTTGTACATAAGAAAGAAATTGAACTTGGTATATTTAAAAGTAATTGACAAAAGTAATGTATACACGAGGAGCGGCAAATAAGTAAATGAAAATTAACACCAAATACAATGAAAACGAACGTTAAATAGAGCAGTAAATTAAATGTTAATTAATTACGATTAATATAAAATAATCTCTGTATCGAACAATACAGAGTTAACTTTGAGTTGCGAACATGGTCGGTCACGTGGTCTGCGAAGATATACTTGGTCAAGTATATGTAGAGCGATGTTTGGCCGGAGGAACAAGAAATCAATTAATTAAATCAATGTGAATTAATATGGATTCGCTTAAAAGAATAATATATATTGAACAATACACAATTACCTCCATAGATGTAAGGGCACGTGCAAGATGGCCTATACTTGACCAGTACGACGGGTAAGATGTGTATCTTACGAGGGTTCTAACGAGAAGAAGACTGATAGTTTTTTATCGATAGAACACTGGTCTAGAAAAAGGTCTGTTTTATGACCTAAGTCGAAGAGAGGGTCGATATCTTGACTAATAATTAATAAGAAGCGCGACCTGAAGAGGTCTTCTATCGATGGCATAAATACTATTAAAATATCCTTGTGAAATAAGCTTTCAGATGATATGAAACACCATAGGAGATGACCGTAATTGAATTAAAACAATTTAATGAAATGTATATAGAAATTTCACAGTGAACGACGGGTCAGGTAGAAGACGAAGAGTCTCTCGGTTAGGGATATAACAAAAGAAATGCTTTCTCTTTGCAACCAATATGTACAGAAAAATGTCTTAAATTAAGTATTTTAAATCGAGATATTTAAAGAAGAAATATATTATTTAAAAATAAATTAAAATATTCCTATATGCGAAGCGTAACAGTCAGATATTTCTGATGTTTGCGTTGTGCTTGCGCCGTTCGTTTAGGTTATAATAGTTTATTCAACTCCTATTTTGTCTACGATATTATATATTTTATCAAAATTAGTTCTTATTAGAACTTCTAGTAAATATTCACGATCTTTTGTGACTGTATTGCGCTAAAATGCCGAAGTATATGCGTAAGCAAGCTAAAAAAATGGTTGCATCGTTAATAACGTTCTTTGAACAAGAGCGGGACAGTATTCGCATTCACGGAAAACCTTTGATATCTTTTGAAGCAGTAAGGGATGTAAGTGGTGTATTTTCATAAATATAGTGTTAGCAGTGAAAAACAATTAATCCCTGACTGATCCGAAAGCAAGTCGACGAAAGACTAAACCTGTGTTAGGTAGAGATGATGCTACAAAAACATCTATAAGGAATGTGATATATGAAATGTATCGTACTAGTAAGTACATTGTATACCATTTTTAATTTACTTCTAAATATTTTGTATATTTTAGAACAACACATTACCCAGCATAGTTCGCTACAAATTTTGAGGGATAGGGACATATTTCATAGAAGTGTCTCTTCTCTAGGCACTATTTTAAGAGAAATGGGTTTTCGTTAGAGCAAAGATAATCCTCGACAAGGATTGATGCAATTGCCTCACATAGCAAATGCTAGATGTCAATGGATTCATACCTGATGTATCCCTAATATTTAGTTTGAATACTATTTTTTAATTTTATTCATTGGTTTGAGAATCAGCTTCTAACACGTCTTAAAGAGCCATCTATGATAGTTATGGATAATGCAAGTTATCATAGTTCAATATCCTACCACAAGCTGTAAAAAAGAAAACATTCAAAACTGGCTACGAAATTATAAGATTTCCTTCGAAGCTGATATGTTAAAAACACAATTGCTTCATTTAGTTTCACTGTAAGTGTATTTATTTTATTTAATTTGCATGTATACTTAATTAATATTTTACAGGAACAAGCCTCAAAAATCATATTTAGTTGATAATCTTGCAGAATACTATGGTCACAAAGTTCTGCGACTATCTCCTTATCATTGCATATTTAACCCTATAGAAAATATAAGGTGTCCCAACAGGAACTTGGCGATTTAAATTCCAAATAACATGCGTAGTATTTAGAAATTCAACGATTTATTAAAGTAAGCATAAAATAGAAACCCTAAAATTATATGTGGAACAAGATATCGGATAAATGTCCACCGTGACTTCTATTGCACACAGCGATTCTTTTTTTAAAATTTTCAATGACTTTATCACACATATGCAAGTTAATCTCGCCAATAGCCGCACGAATGTTATTTTTTAATTCATCAATTGTCTGTGGATTATTTGTGTAGATTGATCCTTAAGGAAACCCCAAAGGAAAAAGTCCAGCGGTGTTATGTCGCAGGATCTTGCAGGCCAATCCACGTCACCATTACGAGAAATCACATGGCGAGGGAATTTCTCCTGCAGTAAATTTAGAGTTTCCCTGGCAGTGTGACAAGTGGCCCCATCTTGTTGAAAGTAAAGATTGTTGAGGTCCATATCTTCCAAACGAGGCCAAGAAAGTTATTCAACATCTGTCGATACCGCTCCCCATTTACTGTTTCTGCTTCTCCATTCTCATTTTCAACACCATTGGCCGAGAAACCGCACATACAGTGACACGTAGTGGGTGCATGGGTTTTTCAATAATCTCTCGAGGATTTTCACGCCCCCAAATGCGGCAGTTTTGTTTATTTACGTAACCCCCAATGTGAAAATGGGCTTCGTCACTGAATATGATTCGCTTACAGAATTCGTCATCAAAATCAGTTTGCTCCAAAATCCAATTGGCAAAGATACGGCGGTGGTGATGGTCCCTGGGCTTCAATTCTTGTGTTAACTGGATTTTGTATGCGTGTAGCCGAAGGTCTTTTGTTAAAATTCGTTGCAGAGATGATCTTGAGATGGCCAATTGCTGTGACCGATGACGAATTGAAGTTTTTGGACTTTCGGTAACACTTTCATTCACCATAGCGATATTTTCAACTGACCGAACGTTACGAGGACGTAATGGTGTCTTTACATCGAGAACAGAACCAGTTCGCTCAAATTTTGCCATTAAATTTCTAATTGCCATATTGCTGGGAATATGATTCTGATGAAAAACAACGCGTAGTCGACGAATTGTGTTCGTAATGGAACGACCATTTTCATAATAAATTTGAACAATTTGGATACGTTCTTCAGTCGTGAAACGTTGCATGATGACTTTTACAAGTTTATAGATGACATATACCAAATATTAGGTTGCTAAGTTACCTTATTTGAAAATAATGTGAAATTTAAATCACCAAGTTCCTGTTGGGACACCTTTTATTTGGGGAATCACGAAGACGTATTATAATAAACACATTGGTCGAGATGGGTTTGGTGCTGACAAATGTATTAAGATGTGGGAGGAAGTCTTAAGCACTATCACAAAGACAACGTGGGAAAATGCAATTCATCACACAGACAAAGAAATTTTAAAGTGGTGGGATAGGGAGGTAGGATTTGATAAAGAAGATATCAGCCCAATAATCTTACACCTCGGAGAAAGCGACTCAAGTGACAGTGACATGAGTGAATAAACAATTATAAATGAAATAGGAAAGTCAATGTCTTTACAATAAAATAAAAATAAATATTACGTTAGAGAAACATGTTCGGTATTATAGAAAATTTAAATTTTGTTTAAATTTATATCCACCTATCTATCGGTGGATATGTTTATTCCATAATGTCATAGCATATATATGTACCTACATATAACATATATTATATTGAGGATATTTTACAATATACATATATCATAATATATTATTTATTTATTTTGTAAATCCTTATACACCAATAAAATTAATTTTGTGTATTTTATTTCTTATTACGTTATAAATAACAATATTTATTTCGGTTTATGTTATCTAATACCGTATTCGTATCGAGAACGTTGCTAAACATAACCTAACGTTCATCTATTCACTGACAAGGACAAATCATATGTAATTGTCAAATTATTGAGAACGTCGCTAAACATAACCTAATGTTTATTTATTTACTGACAAGGACAAACTATAGATGATTCTCAAATTACCCTGGCAAACGCGCAATATATTACGTCATTAACGATTAATTACGTACATTGATATTTATCTTGCCTCGACTATAGTTATTAGCCGTCGAGGTGTTCAAAGAGAGAAACTGTAACTGATACTAAAAATGTTTTTAATGATAAATAAATACGAAAAGAACATAACATTAGGTAATAACAATAACACAAAATTATAAACATAGCTGTTGTTACATTTTTAAACAAGTCAGGCAGGTAAAAACATTCGAATTAGATTTGTGCAAATTGTGTTTGTGAATACACTTCAGGTGGTATGTTCTGTTGCACTGCTTACATTTAGCACCATATCGCTCTTTAGTATATTTATTGTACAAACGAAACATATTCCAGAGCACAGGGTTTTATTTTCAAAGGAAAAAAGGGCATCTCATTGTTCTCATATGGACGTACTGACGACCCAATCTCTGGTGGTTTGAAAATCTACTTCTTTACTTTGGCTAACCTCTTAAATTAAATTAGTTTGTGTGGCGTTGGTGTCTTCATTAATACCATCACTATTTTGATGCTTAGGTAACAATATATTGGAAATATGTTAATTATTTTAGAACCACCAATTTCAGTTTTAGTGTTATCAATTGCTATTTGATTTTTGATATTTTTATACAGAGTCTCTATTGCTGGCGGATTTCTAGTTTTACCTTTTATTGATCTTTTCTTTCCCTTTCTTTTCTTCTCGGAAATTTTGTGGTCTCTTTTCAACTTCTTAGCTTCTCTCTCTTTTTTTGTTTTGCTTTTCTTCCAATTTCTTCTGCTTTTCTGCTTGCCTTTTGTCCTTTATCTCATTCCATGGAGTAGAAGTGATAATGTATGGAATTCTTTCGTATTTTTGTCCTTATCCGTTCTGGCGTGTCATAATCAAAAAGATAATAACCGATAGTATGATTCTGATTGTATGATTGATTGAAAAGTGTTGCTGCTAGAACTTGAATCATACTGTTGCGATTTTGTACTGTTATTATTAAGCAGCCTCGATTCTTCAAGAGGCAAAGGAATTTCTGAACAAATTTCTCTGATTCTCCATCGGTCTCTATTAAGGTGGGTAAACCGGCAATTTCTATATTGTCTTTTATTCCAGATTTGGATTTAAGACCCTTATGTTTTGATTTGCGGATAAAATATCAGGCAGCTGTTTCTCACTTGATTCTGTATTTTCCATGTAAGCATTACTCTCAAGTGCATCATCTTTATCAACTGCATCAGATTTCTTTTGAAATGCTAGCCACAACTTATAAATAACTTTTAAATCATCGCTTTTCAGACTGGCATTGTAATTTTCAAATTTTTATATTCTATTATTTCCTAAAATTCTCTTGAAACACACAAATTCTAAAACTTTGTGTTCCTATAACTCATCTATTTTTTGTTGAAGTTTGTCTTTCCGTAGACACTTGATAAACTCTATAGCGAACGGATTCCAAGAATAAAGCCCGCAGGCTCTAAGCCCATTTATAGTTATGTCTGGACGTAAAATTGTGGACATCACAAATTGCAATAAAGGGGCAAATGTTTCTAGTTGGGAGCATAGATTGCTAAGTTTGCGATCCAGATATGTCTTGTGCTCATTAACAAATAGTATAACCTTGTTGTTTTACGAATGGATAGAACACATTGCCAATATATTCATAAAAAGTCTCAGTTTTCATCCATGTTTTATCACTACATGCAGTTTGAAATTAAGCGGGTACTGATTCGGCAATCTCCCCCGGTAATCTTTTATAATGATAAATTATTAGTAGCGGTGTAGTAACACCGGCATAAGTAAAACAAAATAGCACTGTAAGAGAAGTTTTTGCTTGACCTCCATCAATCTCGCAAATATTTCTAGCTTGTTTGGGTGCATGAACTTTTTTTTATTTTGGGGACACAACTGAAAATTCGTCTCATCTCCATTAAAAATACGTTCAGGAAAATTCAAAATATTTCCGTGGCTTTTTCTTGTAGGTACAAGTTAGTATCGTTAAACCATTTCCTGATATCTGATTCAATTATCTTAGAGGATGCTGATGTTATTGCTTCTGAGTTTCTTTCAGTCAACTCAGAGTGTGGTCTCAGAAATGCTTTATAACAACCATCACCAGGATAATTCAAGGAACTGCTTGACTGAAATTTTGACGTCTTCCTTACGGCGAGGGAATTATTTTCTATGACACTCCATTATCCATTGTACCAGGTCTTTTTCTTCAGCGGCGCTTAAAATTGGAGGTGGACCAAAAGAATATTTAGTAAATCTACTCGAGAATCTGAACTGAAGGGTGGATCTTGGTATATTTGGGTACTCTCGGCAAACTGCTCTAACTGTAAGCACACCTTTAATCTCTTCTATAGCTTTTGAAAGTTTTTCTTCTTCCTATTTCTTTATATATTTCTTTTCTTCTATAGTTTTCGGCATTCCGCAATTGATATATTGATAACGTACCCTTTTCTTCTATAATAAGAGTTTAAAATAATCTTAGAACATACTATCATTAGATGAATCGCAAAAATCTCATGCAGTTATTGGCCTGCCCTTTTTGATAGTTATTAACTACGACCAATGACTGTATATGTTGAACTTTTAGCATATTTTGCCTCTAAATAATGACTAAATATAAAAATGTAAATGATTTGTAAAGATTTTTGAATAATAAAAGACCAGTGCATAAAACATAGTAATTGGCCTCTACGGCCAATCACTGTTTATGGTTACTTTTATAGAGATAGTTATTGGCCGCTAAGAAAAACAATTTCGCGCCATTCCACTGAAGTTAGGTTGCATTAAAATTGAACTACTGCATACGTTTCGTAAAATAAAGTAAGCGAAATACAGTACAGACCCTCGAATAGTATAAATTTCATGCTTTGAAATGCAACATGCCCTACCTTAATGACGAAAAAAATGGCGTAAACGAAAATATCACTAACCCTAACAAGAAGCTAATGCTGCTGTAACCACTGACTGAGAATTTACAATGTTGTCATATTGGTAACGTAAAGGTGACACTTGGCGCCAAGCGAAATTATTACGAATGATATGATTGGAAAATTGAATTCCTTATTATTTAACATTATATTTGAAACGGCCAATTACTGTGTGGTAGGCCAACCACTGTCACATTTACCCTACCTATTGGATACATCCATAGATATATACCTGGTGTTGTTGCGTACCCTATAAATTAATGTAGTAAAACTAAAGTGAATTTGTAAATAATAGTTTATTATTTGGATAGTTCTTTTATATAATGTGAGGCCGCCGGGTCCTTAGTAGGATTATTGCCCTTAAATAGATATGGAATAGCCACTAATCATGTAAAATATGAATGCATCGCACATGCACAAAACCTTGATGCCGTATTTGTCAGGTTTTCATTGTAAGTATACTCGGAAGGGCATTTGTCTCTAAACCACAATAACTGTTCATCAAAAGTTATTAAGTAACAGTGGGAAGAATAACTATATGTGCAGTTTTTTATGAACTCCGTCCATATATTTCTTATAGGCGAAAATTTTTCAATGCGATTTCTTTGTTCGTTATCATCAAATCGTACACAAATTAGTAAAAGTTGAAACGTATCTCTCCCATAATGCACCTGTAAATACATGGCCCTTCTATAGAAGACATTGCGTTTACATCTTTTCGTATTCCTATTTATAAAAGTCCTATGCTCGCCTATAATTCTACTTTATCTGTAGTATATATGTATTTAGTTCCTGACTGATGTTCTATACTTTGTCGGCTGATTTCAGGTATGGTGTGGATTACTATTTGATCGAGTATTGTATCAGTAAACAAAATATTCCAGGCTTCCTTTTCTATCGAGATCTATTTATTTTTAACACCAGACATTTTTACAATAATATTCCTTGGAGCAGTTCATGTTTTCGTGCTCTATTTATTTAAAACTACTTTTACCACTCAAAAATTTTATTGCATTACGGACTCTGTTCTTGATTTGATTCATCGCTAGAAGAACATTCTTCTTCATGTTCTAATTGTACTGCAACATTATCTTCTACTTCATCAAATGCGTCATCATAACTATCATTACTCTGTATTTCATTGAACCAAGTCAACAGTCAAAACCAGGATGTGTTGGATTTACCTTCTTTAGCGATATATGCGAACTAAAAGTAGAAAAATGTAAAGGCCCCTTTATAAAATCAAAGAAATTTATGAATTTATTTATGAAGAAATTCATGAAGAACTTCATGAATTTATTGACAATTCATACTTGTATTACACGATCAAATATTTTATTCAAGTTATTCAGTTAATGCCAATCATAAACTAGTGACTTTTATTTACTACCAACCTGTTTGTGTTTTGTCATACGTATGGCAGTGTTTTAAAGCATATTTGTTCACAAATGTTAACAATTGTTTACTAGATCTATGTAAACGATTAGCTCTAATAACTTACAAGTTTCACATTACATCGCTTGATGACGCCAAAGTTGGCAAAGATTTTTAAGCCGAATGTAACATGATTACCCCAAAAATTGACGAAAAATTAGAACTGGTTCTAATTCGTGAATTTCTTCACGAATTTATTGTCGTCAGAAATTGACGACAATTTTGTGTATTATACGTTTCAATAAATTGAAGGTCACAAAATTCATGAATTTCTTTGACCGTGTAAAGCCGCCTCAAGAAAAATATCTTACGTTAACGTATATTGGGGTAGTAAGTAACTCCGACGAACCTGTAGTTCAAATAACCAAAAAGTTTTCGTTATTTCACTGATAAGTGTATATTCCACTGAGATTAGCTGTGATATCAGCGCCACCAATACAGCAGTAAAAATTCTAGCGGCAAATTTAAAAGCCCTTGTGGTTGTACGCAACCCCGGTAAACGTTCTAGGACTAATTTATTAAAATATTGATGGTCTTAATTTTAGTAACAGAGAAATTTTTGAGTTTGAATGCCTTGCATTTTCATAAAGGAGATTTTTAATGTAAAATTCACTACATACAAAAGTATAAAAATATTAATCCTTGAGTAGCAAATTAGAAAGCTCTATATTTAGATTGGAATTTTGTGTTTTGTTTCTTTAACAAAAATATCATCGACTTCTTAAAAAGAATCGCAATTGTTTTTACTTATAATGTTGATCGTATATAGGTTAACAACAACAATAAACTAAGGAAGAAAAGAATACAGGTCTTGACGATATGAAATAAAATAAGCAAAAGAAAACAACTAACATAATAATATTTTTGCAGATCTTTATGGCCTCGTCGACTTTTGTACAATTTCAATGATTTTATCGCTCAACTTGCAACCGTAAACTCCGACGATAAAAATTCAAGCGAAAATTTTTATTGTTTTTGGCAAAGAGTATACTGTTGAGGTGGTGAAAAATGCGTCATTTCACTCTGCGTTTTATGTACCATTCGCCTTCTTTTATTGTAGTGTTTTATTGTGTTTATGGGACTAGTTAATTCACACTTTAAGGTTGGACGAATGAATTCATGGCAACGAGAAAAATTAGGACAGGGAAAGAGAAACAGGTTAAATCTTTTTTTTTGGACTGAGATTAAATGAAATAAAATGCAATTTCTACATATGAACTGTTTGAAGAATTTATTAGTGGAATGTTTATTTATTTATTTGTACCTAACAAAAACTACAAATTTTAAATATTACAATTATTTTGTTTAAATAAAATTTAATGTAAAATACAGTAAAAGCTCTTTCAAACGGACGCTCTCTTAAGCGAAATTTACCTTAACCGTGCGGTTTTGCTAGTTTCAAGCTTTTTCACACATTTTTCGTACATGGTACGCTCTATTAACTAGAGGATCCGCGGACACAAAAATATCGTTTTTGAAGTATATAAACCTCTTTTTTTTAATCGAAGTAACCTTTACTTGATGGAAATTCATAATTAATGAAATAAAAATGAAAAAGCAATATTACTTATTTTCTACTTTATTGAGGTAAAATCTCATTGGAATTGTTTCGACACACAGTGTCTTCCTCGGATGAAGTTGAACTGCAAACTAAACCTAAAGGATCTTGACAAATTAAAATTTAAATGTATCTTTATAATAAAAAAAAAAATTATGATCAGGATGGTTCAATAATAGGCACTTACATTCAATAAGTAAATTTTATTACACAAAGGGACCAAAGTTTACCGAGTACAAACAGAGAAACGGGAAAAGCAAAATAAATAAAAGAATCAGTCGTAACATAGGCCTAATAAAGGAGAATTGCCGAAACCTATATGATTATTGAGTAAAAGGTCTGTATTTTTGTTTTTAAAAATTTCCATAACAAGTAAATTTAATTAAGGTTTAGTTTGCAATACAACTCCATCCGAGGAAGACACTGTGTGTCGAAACAATTGTAATGGGATTTTTCCTTAATAAAGTGGAAATTCAGTAATATTGCTTTTTCCTTTTATTCAGCTCTATTAAGCGTACGCGGCGCTCTTTTAACCGGACAGCTAAACTCCAAGCGGACAGCATTATGCGCGAAATCATTTAAGAGATTGGAAATTAGGTAAACTTAAATATGTAATAATTCGGGGAGAACTCGCAAAAAAAAGAACTCGCAAAAACAACGAATGTGTTGGAGGCGTTATATTTTATGAAAAATGCTTGGAAAAAAGTTAATGCCACAACAATACAAAACTGTTTTCGTAAAGCGGGATTTGTCTGGGTGGAATTACTGTAACTCTGAAGATGATTTGCCATTGGCACAAATAAGATGAAATTTTTTGACCCAGATATAATTCCCCCTGCAAAAGAAATATTACAAGTGGGTCAAGGCTTGGTTACATTTATCAATTTTTAAAATAGTGTATGCACCGATACAGAGTGTATTGAATCCAATGTTAGTCAAGCATTAATTGATGAAAGTAGCAACTCAGAAAGGAAAGAAGTGGTAGACAATGTCACCGAAGGTATTCAAACATATCATGAGGCAATATGTGGCTTAAAAGCTTACAACTATTTGCAAGAAATGACAACAAGGCCTTTGAGAAAATTAAAAATGTTGAATTGCTGTACCAATCCGATCTCCTAAAACAAATATTACAATAATTTTTACAAAAAATTAAATGCTAAGTGTAGTGTGTTTCAAGTTATAGAAATATGACTTTGAATGGCTCTAATGCTTTTATTGCACCACCTTCTGTGATGATAATTATTATACCTGGTCTCCTTATTGAACTGGTACGGTAAACCGTACCCGTTCAATAAGGGTACGGTATAATAACTGGTACGGTAAACCGTACCCGTTCAATAAGGAGACCAGGTATAATAATTATCATCACAGAAGGTGGTGCAATAAATGCATTAGAGCCGTTCAAAGCCATATTCCTATAACTTGTGAACACACTATACACAAATATGTATATATTTATTTTTATTTTCCACCAATAAAAACCTCTGCCCTTAATTACGGGTGTTGTTTATTTCATTTATTTTAATTTGTATTAAGGACACTTTATTAAGTGGACATCTCCCTTAACTGGACAGAAATACTGGTCTCGTCAATGTCCGCTCATGGAAGATTTCAAATGTAATAATAAAACAATAAACAAGAAATACAATTAAAATGATATAACAGTACAAAGAAATGCATATCGTCTAGTATTACATTAATAAAACTGCAGAGCTTTCAAAGCAGATATAAAGGACTAATTTGATACCTTTTTAACGTCAATTCCAGATAAAAGATTTAGCTCTCATGACACTCGATTCATAGGATGGTATTTACTACATTTAGTTCGATGAAAACAATTTTGCAATTTTTGTCTAAAACTGGAGCCCTTCCAGTAGAAAATTGTCAACCACATTTTTCCAATTTATTTATATAACTTGGACTATGAGAAAAATATCCTTTCATAGTCGATGTAATTAATACCTACATTCCGTACTTTATCCACCTCCACTCCACTAATCACATATCTGATATTGATGAACATAAAAGCTGCCGCATTATTAATTAAAAACGCCGTAGCACTGGCCTTACTTTCATCACTATACAGTCGTAACTTCCCTTCAATTAATAATTCTGACTCCGATGGTAAAGTATACTTATCTATTTCTGGTACAACAATTCTAATCTCATCATTATTTTTATATCTTGGTGAACCAAACGGAACATGATTATGATATTCCAACTCCACGATATAATTATCTATTCGAACCCTTCTTAAAACATCTAAAACATCCATTTTTAATATTGTTACTAACACACTTTCACAACAAACTTCATTCAGACAAATCTCTTACTATACTAAAGCATAATCCTCTCTTTATTTCTTAATATCCCAAAATCAACATACCAAAACTCCCTCTCACTTAAATAAATCTATACTAAAACTTTATATCCCATACCTTTCAAAAACCTCCTTTTCGCATTTGTTAAACGATTTCGTACCCTCACCCCACCAACAATCCTCCACAACTTATTCACTCATTTTCGTGAAGAATTTCTATTCCTCCTCCACATTTTATTAATACTACTGCTCCTCATTATTCTCTAATTTATAATAATATCAATAATTTAAATTAGTAAGTGAAATAACCAATATTCACCTTTGACATCTATTACTGCACACCCTACTTAATCAACAACTGTACTAATACTATCCATTAATTATTTAAATATTCACTAATATATACAATCATTGCCCTCAATAAATCATTTACTATTCCTAAAACATAAAACATTTATTTTTTAAAACCTAACGTCTCCTAATCCTCAAATATATGGTCACCTCTTCACCTCTTAAATCACTTGGCTGACCTATCTGATCTACAGCTCGAATAATAATGTCAGATAATACATTAGTATTTACAGGCATATAAATTTTCTCTTGCGGAACCTCTATAATTTCAAAACTTGGTGGAACATTTGGATAGAAATTATACAGAAATGTGATAATTCACCATTAATGTATGATCCATCTACAATATTACACATAATATCAATAGTACTAATTCTATTTATATCAACTATTTCATCACAATGAATCGGTATATTTTGTTCTATTACCCTTCTATAAAAACCTAACAAGGAACCAATTGAATTTTCCACTCCAAAATCAATATCTACAGACGCCTTCATAAACACTTTCATAGTATTACTATTACCAGGTAATAAGAAAAAAGTGTCCTTTTCCTTCCGCAACTCGTAATTGCTCATCGATATACTTCTGTAAATCCATTATATCATAAGTACCCTCCGGAATAATTATCTCCATCCAAGCACTTGACTTACTTTTTGACTTCAAAGAATATTTAAAAACATTATTTGTACTAGTAACATTGGGTATAGAATTATAAGTTTGCAAACTTAACGTACACATCTCATATTCACCATTTAAGTAGGTATATAGGTAGATTCAGCACACAACCCACCTCAGATCCCTTCCCTGTCAAAACAAAAACCAAATTATTCACACTTCCATTACCGTCTGCTTCCATTTCTAATTTAAATTCAACTTTCCAAAATCGTTGCACTAATATTTAATAAAACAACCACAACAAACTCCTTCTTATTTAATAAATCCTTTCAAAAACAATAAACACAAATGCCCACAATTTTCATTGTTCCTCTCTTGATATCTTTCATAGTTATACTGTATAACACCACCACCATTCGATAATAAATACTTTTCAACCTCAATCGGAGGTCCTAAATCACCGTAACTATCAAAATAATTTATTACATTATTTTTCTTATATGCTACCCAATGAGTCCCTTCCCCAACATCATCATCCAAATTTACTTATTCATTCTTTCTTTTGCGTATAATTCTCGGTAACACATCTTTACTAAAAATACCCCGAAATTTACCAATTCTCCACCTTTGAACATACATCCACAAATCTTTTTCTGTTAAAGGTCTTCGAGGTAAATTGCTTATCAGTTTTTTGAACTACCACCTTCTGGTAAATAAACACCACAACCAGATTTATACGGTCTTACATATAATCCACTTCCAACAGATACACCACACCCAGACTTATATGGTTTCACATAAACCACTCCCAGATTTTGATTCCATAGCAATATTATGTCGCTTTGCTTCATCTAATTGATCCCTTTCAGCTTTTGCAGAAGTTACTGCTTTTGCAATTGCTGCTGCACCACCACATAATGATCCTAAAGCACCTAATGCTGCAAACAATGGGATTAATGGTAAAAATCCACCTTTTTTTGGTATCGCAAGTACCCTGGATCGCGGATTCTTTATTCTTCTTTCAGATTTTATTAAACATTGATATGCAACTCTAGCGTTCTCTAAAACACCCTTCTTCTTACCAATCCGCCTTATTGCATTCCGTGCTTTCTTCATTGCCTGCAAAAATGAAATAGCACCACCTAATCGATACCCCTGCCTTCTCCTCCTATAACTTCTTCTACTACCTTTCCTTCCACTTTTACTCATTTCTTTCCGTTGTCTACTCCAACCCATACCTAATTTTGTTTTCGCTTTCATAGCAGCTGAAACCACAGTTGCAGCTAACCTTTCTCCTATACCTGCGTCTCTTCACTCGTCCCACAGCCTTTCGATACAATTTCTCATCCGCTTCGTGCCTTTTTAACAATTAACTTGATTGAGAATATGATATATCGTGCTCTTTATAAACCTCATCCAAAACATTCACCCCCTTATCACCTCTTTTCAATCGTTCTTCTAATCTCGTTCCTGGACTTCAAAATCTATAATCCGGTATGTGCAATTCTACTGGGAGCTTAATGACCATGTAAAGTAAAATTGGATTCGTCAGTAAATAATATATTTTTAACAAAATTGTTCATAGTTGTTCCAACGTTTTAGAACAACGTCACAAAACTCAAACTTTTCGTATTTGTCGTATGGATATATTTCATTTGATTTTCTTAAGTTGTGAAAACTGTATTTATTTTATTTACAATACCCTTCATTGGGGTATTGTCTGAGATGGTAAGGTGCTCAGAAATTTTTCTGTTAGATAATTGCGGTTGTCCTTCTGCTCCAGCACAAATGAGAATATGTCATTCTTTGTTTTATGAAATCCTTTTCTGTTTATTTTGTTGCGGATATAAGCAACCATAGCTTTCAAAATTATTAATAATGTAATGCAATGTCTTATACTATATGCTTTTTTTTAATTGTATTTGAAATTAACGTATAATTTGTCTTATTGACTGACAAAGATGATGAAATTTAATAACAAATTGCTTTCCTTGAAGACATTTTCATAGTTAGATATATAAAATCAGTACCAACGGAAGTAATAATAAATATGCCAGAAATAGCAGCAAGCAACCGTTAGCAAAAGTAAATACTAAATAACTTCAAACAATAAATAGAATTATGACAAAATGTGACTCTACGAGAGATGCTTCGCTCGACAGCCGGTAAGATGCCAACGTTGGTCGCACTGAAGTTGCATATTTAGCTGTAAGGTGAATTAAATAAATGGAATAGAATATAAACTACAACTAAACGTACTAGAAACGGGCTGTATTTAATGTACCCAATATAATTATCGCTAGGATAAATTCAATGCCATTGTGTGAAAATATTTTCATTTATACTTTTGTAATAGGCATGTAATTAAACAGATTGTGTATCAAATGCATCTGCATAATACTTGTAAAATGTTATGGTTGTTTATATTACGATTTAGTAATATCGCTTTAAAATTTAGAAAAGTACATGCTTAGTACCAAAATTAATTAAAAAATGTATATCAAAGACCACTTACAGTAACATAAAATCCCTATCTAATGTACACCTAGTAAGTTTCTCTTTCTAAAAGTATACATTGTTTATTTTTTTCTTGGAGATACGATTAATTTTATATAGTAAAGTTTTATTTGAAATCAACTGGAAACAAACTCAGACTTTGATAATCCAATGTTATACAACATACAGAAACGATCTAAAAGACGATAGAAGATTGTTATTACCGTAGACATTCTACGAAATGTATTTTAATAATATATTGATATACTTATGTCTACAAATATCAAACGTTATATCTAATATCCATTAGAATCAGGTACAACAAGTCATCGATAAAAGTCTGATGATATTGATAAATTTTGGAAAGACATTACAATGTTAAAATAATGCTTTATATGATGTATAATGTCAGCGAAGAAGATTTATATTTATTTTAAGCAAAATAAACAAAACAAGTGTCAAGCTTAAGTTATATTTAGAGGTTATGTGTCATAATATATACAGTTTGGCAAAAATTGAAATGGAAGATGGGAGGAATAACGCGTTGGAGTGAAAACGTCGTTTGACCTATTTTCAAATACGAGTTTATAGTTATTTTTTAATATGTGCTAGACGCATAAAGAACATATTGAGTTTTGTAAATGGCACAAGTAAAGAAGAAGTATTATAAAAATACGATATTTTTGTTTAAATCATACTAAGCCCGACAACCAATGAAATAAATATACGTATTATAACACTTCGTTACCAACTAATCTAATTCGTTCCAAGGCACGACAAGACATTCAAAATTGACAAAAGAACATGGCTTTTTAAAATACAGGTATATAGTTGAAAAAGAGCTTAAAAGAAGATTTTTCTACGTCTGAAAAACACTTAGTAACTAATAAAGCTAATAAAAGATCGTTTTGACGAAAATAATAATAATTCTATTACGGGCGGCGTTTGAGAACAATGTAAAATTTATTTGACTAGAGACTTTGTTCATAATAGTTAATTTTTGTAAAACATTTATAGGTTTCATTATTTATAAAGCGTATACATGTTTAATTTTATTTATTTTAAACGTTGATTTTGTTACTAATAGTTAATTTTCCTTTTATTTTGTGATATCAAACGAAACATGTATCACAAAGACTTTGATAACTTATATAACGAAGAAGGGTCTGTATATATCACGAAATACGGTAAATCTTGAAGTTTATATGCCTTTTTCAAACATTCTTTAGATTTTATATTTACTTTTAGCTTCTTTTAAAACTCTTACGTGTAGTAAATAACAATACAACAAGTATTCCTTTGAGTATATACAGGAAAGTGACATTTAATGCGGTTAAAACCCATATGTAAGAATACTGTATATCGCTTCATATTTAAAGTATTTAATTACGTGCACAACTTTAGTTTCTTTCCATCCCTAAATTACACTGGTCAACACAGTTTGGTTTTCTTATACACCAATCCGTGTAGTTTATATCTTTTGCCATATCAAGCTGATCCTGAATCTGATTTTAAATTTACTCCATTACGTTATGATTTTCAGATATATTCTTAAATAGTTAAAAAAATGCGTTAAATTTTACAAACATTCAAAGTTACTTTTATATAAGAAAGATAGGTGCTTCTAAAAATATTGTTCTGTCGAATATTGAGTGAACATGTATTTGCATATTTCGTATGTCAGAACACCTAACCCACGCCCATTTTTGCTCTAGAACCAATCAAATTAAGAATTGGTAGATATCTGGCTTTGTGGGTATATAAAGAGCTATACACGGCTCTTTTGATCCAATGTAAGTCGGTTTGTGACAGCCGAGCACCTTTTTAGTTCATGTTTATATATGTGTATAAATAATCCAAACAGTTTCTGTTATGTATGTGAAGAATTCACCATCCTTCGGCACAAGCGGAATATTATACCTTTAATAGAACAATTATATTTTCACTATTTTGGCTTAACAATTGAACATCGAGACAGGCCATGGACTCTCAGCATTTGCTGCGCACGCTGTGCCGTTTATTCTGAAGGACTGGTCAAACGGTAAGAAAAGCGCTACGCCATTTGCAAGACTATATGATTTAGCGTGAACAAGCGGACTATTCGACTGATTGCTACTTTTGCTGCATGAAAACTTTCGGAATTTCCAACAAAAATATTAGTTAGGCTAGTTTGGCCTCTGCTAGTCGTCCCGTACCTCATTTGCCGATACCAAGACCCATGGTTTTGGTACTGGTAAGTACCTCAAAACACAATTATTACCTCGAAACACAATTATGGTATTTCGAGTGAAGAATATGATGTTACAGAACCAGAAGAAGCAAATGCCAAGTTATCGACCAACAATGATGAATATTTGCCCTTTGAAGAGAACGAACCACACCTAATAAATCAGTTAGAGTTAAATGGCCTTATTCGAGACCTGAATTTGTCAAAAACTGTAGCAGAAATATTAGAATCTAGACTCCAAGAATAGAACCTGATAACTTCAGGGACACATATTTCTGTGTATTGTAATCGTCAGAAAGAACTATCACAGTATTTTCAACCGACGAGGGTCTTTCATACTGGGATAATATCGATGGTTTTGTGTTGGCCCGAGGTTAACAACACCTTCCTGAAGAATGACGTCTTTTTATCGATGCTACGAAATTGGATTTGAAAGCTCTCCTTTTTCACATAGGAAACGTTAAACTTTTCTTCTAGATATATTTAATTACAAAGTATACATATGGTATATCAGCGCAAACCTCAAAGTTGTAGCAATTCTATTCGGTTTACAACTAGGGTATACAAAGAATTGCTGGGTCAAGACAGTCAATCAAGAAACTCCCACTACATTGTTAAAGATTGGCCAGTCAGGGCTCAGTATATTCCTGGATAAAAGAATATACTTCAAAAGCCGCTAGTTGGATGTCATAAAATACTTCTATCGCCATTACACATAAAATTAGGTTTGATGAAAAATTTCGTGAAAGCAATGGATAAAGATGGTTGTGAATTCCAATACCTTAAACTAAACTTCGTGATATTTCAAATGCAACACTTAAAGAGATAATTTTTGTAGGACCCAAAACTAAACTTCTACAAGATAAAAAAATTTCAAGAGACCTTAAGTGACTTGGAGCGTGTTGCTTGGAATGCTTTTCAAAGTGTGACCCATAATTTTCTCGGAAACAGAAAATCTGACAATTATATACCACTAGTTAATAAACTTTTGAGACGTTACCATAAATTTGGCTGTAACATGAGCCTTAAAATACATTTTTTGCACTCGCATCTGAATTTATTTTACCGAAACCTCGGCGACGTAAGTTATGAACACGGTTTCATCAAGACATTTCTGTTATATAAAAACGTTATCAGGGCAAGTAAAACAATGAAATGCTTGATAATTATTGTTGGTCATTGATATCAGAAAGTGCCGAAGAAAGGTATAAAAGAAAAGTAAAATGAAAAACATTTTAATACAAAGGTATTTTTAATAATATAAAATATTATTAAAAATCTGGTGTGAAGAACACAAATACAGGTTCACTATTAATATTTTTGTGAACGTGTCCGAACATATCCCTCCCCAGAGACGTAGATACCTATTTTACCTCTCTCCAGGCTCATCGTTACGCCCCTGCTGGAGAAAGGATATCTTCAGACACATTCACAAAAAAGACCCACATCGCACATCACAGAAATTATCCAGACCGAGCGTAGAAGTAAATTCAGCGTTGCCTGTTGTCAGACAGCCGAAGTACCTCGCCCCGTCCACATAATCCACATATCCTTTCTCCAGCAGGGGCGTACCGATGAGCCTGTAGAAAGGCGAAATACGTATCTACGTCTCTGGGGAGGGATATGTTCGGACACGTTCACAAAAATTTAAAATAATAGTGAACCTGTATTTGCGTTCTTCACACCAGATTTTTAATATTTCATATTATTAAAAATACCTTTATATTATACAAAACTGGTGGGGTTTACCTACTCATGTATATTTCAATTATTCTGATACAAAAACATTTTAAACAGGACGATACCATACAGCTCCATATAATGTACATGCCTAATTAATATTATTTCATTTACATTTCAATATTTTTTTTACAAAACCTGACGTGCCAGAATGAATTTGCTGTTATTGCTATTCTTAGAACTATAAAAGTAACGATAATTGTACATGGTTTCTAAAGAAAAATAAAAAAGGAAAAAAATAAAAAAGGAAAATTTGTAGCCCAGTGTTATTCATTAGTTGTTACCTGTATGTATATATTTTTCCACTTATTCATTTTAATATGTTTCAAAGGTGATCAAGAGAGATGAAACTCTTGTTTAATTATTAAATAAAACATGAACTCGTTCGGTTTTTTATTTAATATTTTTCCTTCAGCTCACTACACGTTCTGGACGTTCTAATGCTCATCCAATATGAATTAATCATTCTTCTTTCGTTTTTAAGATTCACGCCTCATAATTGTCTTGGTAACAATATATGTATTTACATATATTTTTTAAACATATATCGTCGTTTTGCTAAAATAGTTCATTTCGAAACAGTATATTTTGATTTCCTAACACAGACCTCATCTGTAATAATAGGAGTATGTTCATATTTCGATAGACTAGACATGAACATAATAAAGCTATTATCATAATAGTCATATCCAGATACATACACTACCATTACAAAACCTGTACACTATCATTATATTGTAATTTATAAAAAGCGTTCAAATAAGCTTTGCCTCTAGTAGGCCATTCCTTTAAAAACGTATGATTATTAATAATTTAAATTTGCATTAGTTGTAAATTAGACAGATGCATAGTTGACAAAAATTGCTTTGTAATTTAAAATTGATTTAACATGGTTTTTACTATATAACACAAATCATTCATGCTAGAATCATATTTTCGAAACGGACGTAAGATTGACGGACAATGGCAGTATTTGTCATTTCAATCAAATATCTCATCTCATAACCAACAAAATTCCTATTAAAATTAGTAACAAGCTAAGACATAATCATAATTTCCAAGGGCTACTTTGAGGTAAAATTTATTTGAATTCTGTGTATAACGTGCACATAATGTGTACATATATCAAAATCACTCGATACTATGTGAACAATTTAATATGTAATTATACATCTTATTATACATATATCTATCTGAATGGTACGGAAGTGTAATTTTATAATAGTAAAGATCAACAACAGTTGTGTTTCATATTACGATTCTATTGCTAAATGCCACCGCAGCGTAGAAATTTCTTTTTGATGTATTAATATACATTTAATTATACATTTCAATATTATTAGATCTGGAGTAATCACTTTTTAATATTCCATGCACGATTGAAATGAACTTCGAAAACATAATCATAATAAGGAATATGATGGATATACAATATATGTATTATAATAGTCGTATATACATATACATGTACATTTAGTTTTTTTAACGTACAGTAGGTTATTAAATAAGCATTAATCATTCCAATGAAAGGACCAGAAGCAGCGCATGGGAATTTTATTCTTTTCTATCAACAATCAATCATATCGCAGCCGTAATTCTTAGTATTGAAGTTATAAGAAGATATAAATATATAGGTACGCATTTCGGTATTATTGATAGATAAATGGGAAATGGAAATTAAATCTTGTGGATTAGTTGGATAAACTTAATACATTGATCTTTGTCAAAATATGCCAATAAAGTCTGACTTTAAATCTATGCCATATTTAACGTTATTTATAAGTATTAGGTGTTCCCTTTCTGCAGAGTTAAGTAAAGTAATCCACATTTTTTTTTACAAAACGCATTTTTTTATAAAACAAGAACATTTTTAATAATATGAAATATTAGTTAATAAAGTTCATATATTTGTGAAGGTATCTCTCTAGAGACGCAGACACGTATTTCTTCATCTTATTACAGAGTCGTCGGTGCGCCACCTCTGGAGAGATACGATCACAAAAACAACAACCTTGATATATTACAGGAATTAATAAGACAGAGCGCAGAAGAACGTTCAGTGCTGCTCATTGACGAACGGCAAAACAACTATTTATTACTGTCAGTAGATTAGATTACCCGGCCCAAGGACCGCCACCGCCACCGCTAATGAGCTAATTAGCGGTTTTAATCGATTAAAGGGTGAATCCGGGGGATTCGCGGTTCAATTCGCTGGGTTCGCGGATTAATTCGCAGAATTCGCGGTTTAATTCGCGGAATTTGTACAATTAAATGCTAATTCGCGGTTTTATTCGCGGAATTCGGGGTTTAAGTCGCGGGATTCGCGGATTAATTCGTGGAATCCGCGGTTTAATTCGCGGAATGTGTACAATTAGAAGCTAATACGCGATTTTATTCGCTACTAATTAACTAAATTCGCGGGGCAACTCGCGACATAATTCGAGTAATTCGCGGGGCTCGCGGTTTAATTAGCTGGTAATTCGCGTATAAATCACTAAATTCGCGGTTAATTAAACTGTGAACCTCGCCGAATTCGCGACCAATTGACTAAAGCCACGTAATCCGCGGGGTAATTCGCGAAATGCGCGAAGCAATTCGCGGAAAATTAACCAAATTCGCGTGGTAGTGCGCGACATTATTAGCGAAATTCGCGAGTAATTAACTAACTTCGCGGGGTAATTCGCGGTATTCTTCGGGAAATTCACGGTTAATTTACTAATTTCGCGGGTTAATTAGCTGCATTCGCGGTTAATTCACGCTCATTTACATATAATTACTATGAATTACACGTTTAATACGCAATATTTTTGGCCGATAAAATCACATGCGGTTTTGAAAGCGGGCTAGCGAACACTGAAGTTATATCGGAATTTAGAATTACTTGCATACAAAATACAGCGGGAGTAAATATATCGAAACAGGTCTATACATGTCTCAACAGATATCGACCCGTAGTTTTGTGTGTACCACGACCTACTTTAAAATAAAGCATCATTCCACATAGAAATATACTTGTATTTATACAACATATATTTTTTAAATAGTTATTTTTCTTATTCTCTCAATTTCATTACGTCGAAATCAAAATGCAAAGTACTATAATGTAAATACAATATTTCTAACATATACAGAGCATTTAAGGATGTCTCATTGCAAGACAATAATGTTCTAATCTTATGTCGTAAGTCACCTTCCATCTGCAAGCATGCTTGAAGTGTTGCATTGTAGAAGCGTACAAAGTCGACACTCTTGAGCACGGACGCTTTTGACTGATTAGCTGCATCAAATGAAAGATGTTATTGTATGTGTTTTGAGACAAAACGATTGTCTGATTGCGGCTTTTAAGTCGTTTAATTTTTATATGTTTATACACAGTAGCTTCAATATAATGCTCTGGACTGCAACCTTCGGTTTTACAAAATTCTTTCCACTCATCCACAGTAAAGAAGATGTGCGCACTAGATGAGCGAATTTGAATGATGGGTACAAAGCCGGCTGTTGAACTTAGACCTATCGTAATACATTTAGTGCCGGCTCTATTGAGTAAATATGACGATTGCCCAATAAGCTGCTTTTCTCGAAAGATCGCATCTTCCTTCATTTTCAGAGAGTCGGTGATGAATTTATTGTAATTATTCGTATTGTTAACTGAAACAAAACAAAGAAATAGTAAAAATAAATTAGTAAGTATAAAATCTAGGTACCATATTCCATTGCGATAACGCAGCTTTACATCACTTGTAAAAACTTAAAACTGAATCGTTTTGCTCTACATGCTTACCTAATAGCTCCAACCTGACTAGGTGGGGGGAGGAAAGGCATTCTCACCGCAAGTCCATTGATGTAATGGAGGGTGGTATTTTCTACTTAAAAATAGGAATGTTCTGTCGAGTCATAATTCTAATATGAAATATAATTTAATTGCCTCTTAAGACGTTATCTCGCCATCGATGTCGCGATGGCCCCAAGCTAGAGTATGTATGCCATCAACAGCAATCCAGCGCTTGTCGTCGAAAGGAGTTAGAGCTAATTTATTTTGCGTAATTGAAGAAATATCATACAGTCGCGATTTGAATAAATTTTCAGATTTAAATAGCAATTTTAGATCTAATAAACACCTTTTATAATCCTCTAAAACGATTTCATTCCTAACAATATTTTTTTTTATGCCTTTAGATTTTTTTACTTGTCTACCTTCAACATCAAGTGCGTAAACTTTTGCGCGCAAGCCAACAAATTCGCTCATTAGCTTACCTGCGTTCTCATCTTTAAATAGTCTTTTTAAGTAGCCTTATTTCGAAGGGAGGTGTTGAAAACATTATTTACCGGAAAGTTGGATGTATCAAATATTGAAATATTATTTTTAATGTCACAGTAAATATCATCTTCTTTAACCCATTAACGCCTGCCGTACCCAGTTGAGTACATGCAGTTTTCTGTAATTGTCGTAACCTTTCATTTCAAATTAAGTGCAGTATGAAAAAAATTCTAACCTACAGATAGCGATAGTGGTATCCGAATGCAGATTTATGCAATATCTCGTTCTGTTCTATAAATATCTGCTGTTACAGTTGGTGTATGTTAACCTAACCTATACCTGTTTGTGTTTTACTTAAAATTTTCATTATTTTGTTATATTTATTCGAAAAATTAAGAACTGGTTGAGGAAAACATAGTGCAAGGTGAGTTATGTAATGTTGTATTTGTTTTATCATTTTGTTGCAATTTATGTTTCATCAAAGTCAGGTGTACTTAAATGAGTACATCAGGTGTTTCTGTAATAATAACTTCATGGTAGGTATACCTTTTTAGAGCTTTTCAATGGAAATACCGCCACGTATTTTTTATGGTTCAGAACGATCCGAAAGACTGGAAGAAGCTGTAGGCGCACTGAATAATGAAGATAATCCAGACATTTCTCAGAATAGAGCGATTATGTTCTAGAAATTATTCCTCCAGACCTCAGTGTAGAAACTGATGAGGAAGATATCAATGATGACGACCTTAGAGATGATCTGATGCCTGCTGATGTTCCAGGTTTCATCGAGGTATAAAGTGACGAGGATCCTAAAGAAAATGTACCTTTAAGTGTTGTCAGGGAGAGTATTGCTAGAACTGGAGACGCATCTGCCAGTAATCTACAGTCCAATGTAGGAGACGTATATGAGTATGCAACATTTGAAGAGCCCAAATGGAAACAAATAGAACCCCAGTATTCTACAGATGTTGGTATCTCAAACACACTTACTGCAGATTTCGAACAAATTCGAAATGACCTAAAAAATCTGAACTCTAGACCAAATTTTTGAAAAATTATTTGATGAAAACGTTATACAGTTGATTGTTGATCAGTCACTACTATATGCTGGTCAAAAAAATAATCATAACTTTACCATTACGGCTGACGAAATACGTACCTTTATTGGAATTTTAATACTGACTTGTTACCATAGCGTTCCTCAAGAGCGTAAGTATTGGTCTAATGATAAAGATTTAGGCATAGGGACAGTGAGTAGAGCTATGTCTAGAGACAGACATTTTCAAATAAAAAATACCTACACCTGGCAGATAACAGCGCTATAGGAACCTCTAATGATCGTATGTATAAAGTTCGACCTTTAATGAACTTATTAGTATACAATTTTTGTCAGTGGGGAATCTTTCATAAGAACATGTCTATAGATAAATCCATGATAAAATATTTTGGTGGTCACCCAGCTAAACAGTTTTTGAAAGGAAAACCTGTACGTTTCGGGTACATAAATTGGGTTCTAAGTAGTTCCTCAGGATATTCTTACGTGTTTGATATTTATTGTGGAAAGGAAGGTAATGGTAAACGAACAGTTCCTCTAGGCGCATCAGTTGTTCTGAAATTGCTTAACCATGTGAAAGAATCATCAAAGCACATAGTATTTTTCGACAATTATTTTTCAACTTATCCATTACTTGTAGCACTAAAACGTATAGGTTTTAGGGCTACAGGTACTATTAGAGAAAATCGCACAAAACACTGTCCTCTGCCGTCCAACAAAAATTATTAAAAATACAATTGAGGAGTATACAAGTATCAATTTGATACAGTAAATGAAATTATATGTGTTAAGTGGAAAGACAATAGTGCCTGCATAATTATAACTAATTATGACCATATAGAACCACTTACAAAAACCTCGTCTCTTTGCAACATATAATAGTGGTATGGGAGGGGTTGATCTTCTTGAGCAATCAATTTCGAATTACAGAATTATGATTAGAGGCAAAAAATGGTGGTGGGTTTTATTTACATACATGATTGATATATCGTTAGTGAATGCATGGAGACTTCATCAAATACCTTCTGAAATTTCCACGAGTTTTTTGCAGTTTCGAAGAAATGTCACGAGGTCTTACTTACTAATAATAATAATGTTCAGTTAAGAAAAAGAGGACGACCAAGTTCTCTACCTGCAGGTTTAGCTATTGATTCTTTTGGTCACTTCCCAAAAAAAAATACCTACTCAACTTAGGTGTTGTCAGTGCAGTGCTAGGGTCCGTTGGCAGTGTTAAAAGTGCCTAAAGACTTTATGCATTGAAAGGGAATGCTTTAAAACATGCCATAGCATATAGTACATATTTAGTATTAGATACTGCACATTGTCCTGCTGTACTCGTTTGAGTACACCCCCTTCAAATTATTCTAAATATATTTTTTTGAGTAATATGTGCATTTTATGTCTTATAAGGATCCTTTTAATCTCCAACATGAATATTGTGGAGTTTGATTCACCCAATTAAATTTAGGCGTTAATGGGTTAATTTGTAAAATAAAACTATCAGTATCCATATAACATAGATTTACGTTTTCTTCATATGTGCGCTTCAAATATTCATAATAGAAATCATACATATGAAGTTTTGATACCTCCAACACGGAGAAGCCAATGTAAATAGGTTTATCGTAAATAACTAGCAATTTCTCCATTTGTATCGCTACAAAATTTTCATAAAATATTTTAATATTTTTAAAATTCAATTTAGAAATTAAACTAGCGGCCCCTCGCCTTTTACCAATATCATCCCAATGAGATATTAATTTCGCATCTACACGCTTGTCAACATTTTCCATTGATTTGCCAAAAACTGAGTTATTCATGAGTTATCAGAATAATTGAAACATACGTGAGTAGGTAAACCCCAGCAGTTTTGTATAATACAAAGGTATTTTTAATAATATAAAATATTATTAAAAATCTGGTGTGAAGAACAAAAATGAAGGTTCACTATTAATATTTTTTGTGAACGTGTCCGAATATATCCTATCCCCAGAGACGTAGATACGTATTTCACCTTTCTACGGGCTCATCGAACCTGCTAGTGAACCTGCATTTGTGTTCTTCACACCAGATTTTTAATAATATTTTATATTATTAAAAATACCTTTGTATTATACAAAACTGGTGGGGTTTACCTACTTATGTATGTTTCAATTATTCTGATACATTACACATGCGGTTAAGCTGTAGTATGAGTGAAGACACAAAAAAAATGCAGTTTTCTAGAGAGATTGGCTGTGCCACCTTTGAAAGGGCGTCGTTACTTCACATTAATTATGTGGACGGTATGCGAGTTACTTCGGCTGTCTGACAACAGGCAGCGCCGAATTTACTTCTGCGCCCGGTCTGGATAATTACGGTAATAGGGCGATGTAGTCCTTTTTTGTGAATGTGTCTGTTAATATCCTTTCTCCAGCAGGGGCGTACCGATGAGCCCGTAGAAAGGTGAAATACGTATCTACGTCTCTGAGGATAGGATATATTCGGACACGTTCACAAAAAATATTAATAGTTTGTGTTCTTCACACCAGATTTTTAATAATATTTGATATTATTAAAAATACCTTTGTATTATTCATGAGTTTATAAAAATCTCTTTCAAAATCATTTCGTGCTGTCTTCCGATTGTATTTAGATCGATATATTTTTGACGTCAACTAGATTGCTTAAATTCCAAAACGCGAGTCATTTTTATAATTTTAAGTCCTTTATTTAATGCTTGTTTTAAATTTCTATAATGTACAACATAATTTTGCTTTTTATATAAGTTTGGAGTTAATTCTTCCCGGGAAGAAAAGGTAAATCATTATGGTTATCATGTAAGACTTCTGGATACTCGATATCAACCTCTAAAACGTATCCAATTTCCGAATCATCAGCGATCTGTAATACGTTTAAATTTAAGAATTTATCGATTTGAGAGACAGCGAAAACCTCCTTATGGTAAATACTGTGACATAGCCCACCGATATAAATTGTTCGCATCCAAATATACTAAATAAAAAATTGGAGCACTCGCATAATATTCTGCTAGATAGCTGTTATTTGCTGTAGCATGCCTTAAAGAACCCTGCGATAATCCACCCCTAATACTTTTCTTAATAAAATAATGCATATCTATATCAGTGAGTAACTCCAGTTCAATCTGAGTGTATTTTAACATAGCACTCCACTGACGAAAATGTCTGTCAATAATAATACGTCAGTTTTTAAATATAAATTAGAATAATCCAGCATATGTTGACATTTAAATGCTCGCCATACAGTTTGTGCATGCTGATAATCGATATCGGTAATATCCTCCCCGATCAAAGAATTATGGAACTGATCCTTCGGAGGTAGAAGCGGTTCATTTAATCGTTCAAAAGTATCTACGTATTTATACGGAAAGACGCCTTTTCGTTGAATTAAATGAAATTGTAAATCGTCAGCATAATTTGATCTAATATGTTTATAATCTTATGTAGATAATTTCTTGCTAAGTTGTCAATAGAAGATGCCATGAAGCGAAAAGAATCTAAAAATCTCAAGTTTAAATGAACATCAGCGTCAGAGTTATCTTTTAACTTATCGACCAAAACTTTTTTACTAAAACTAATATATTTTTCTTTGTTAACTGGAATAACCGAAATATCCGAATTATCAATAGCTAAATCTTTTATAAAAAGGTGACATCATAACCGCTAAGGTTATGAAAGAAAACAGGAATATAATTTAGAATTTTGAAATTTAAATTACATACCAAATGACTTGCACCTCGAAAGTTGCCAGTTAAATGACAATGATCTGCCACTTTGACTCCATTTAGAGTTTTTTCACATATATGACAAATTAAAACTATTACATTCGAGGTTAATGGTTTCATCGGAACGATAATTTTTAAATACTTCTTGTAAATCGCTTGAACATCTTCTAACAACTCCGCCGTAAATACTGTTGAACAATCATGAGAGCAAACTATGTTATATGCAAAACTGTAGGGAATTTGTTTGTGTGTTTCGCGCGTATGTGAAACAGATGGATCGCCGCTACACGAGAGAATTGGTCTAAGAAGACACTCGAAGTCTGCATATATAACGAATGGAACTGGTATTTTCTTGTCATAATCATTGAATTGAGGTAGCATATTTCCCAATCTAGTTTTAACCGATTTAGTTGAAGGTAGAATTGCACAAACATGATTACAATCATGCGATTGATGTCTGTTTAAAGCTGTGAGAGAGATAAAAGAAACCAAACATCCATCACACAAATGTAATCTATGTTCGCCTTTACTTATTTGAGACGAAATCAATCTGGAGAGATTTTTTATTAAAACATAATGAGATTTCCCCCTTCCTCAATCAATAATAAATTAACATGTCTATCTTTCCGATTCTTAGTAAAATAAATTCTTAGTAAAATAAATTGGTCCTACTACATCATATTCACGTGTTTTCAAATTTAAAGCCAAACCATAAACATTGATACTTGAACTATTTAATCTTTAATTTTTTTCTAAATCTTTTAGTTTTGCAGGAAATTCGATCTTATTAAAATTTAGCACGGTAGAGTAACTTTTTTTTCTCATAGACCACTTTGAAAGTTTTGCTGGTTCCGGTGGACCCCCTTCAGCTACATTTCTACCATATTCCCAAAACTCGACAAATGTGAAGATTAGATCTAACTATGGAAATTTGCATTGCGGCTGAGTTAATGGTTAATTAATTAATTGATTGTGCTGTGAGTGGATGTCAAAAAAGTAAAGTTAGCCAATAAAAAAAGTGGTTCCATCCAACTTTACTCCTTTGACATCTACTCACAGCACAAGAAACCAATCTATTCTCACATATTTTATTTAGAAAACTCCCCATTCGGAGTGGTAAAAATAAAAAGAAAAATAGTATATTTCCTTGTGTTGTATTTATTCAAATATGTAATTATTACACTATTAATTATTATTATTATCATATTACATTGTAATGTGATAACAGTCGTAGTATAATTAAAACTAAATATTAATAACGTAACGTAACTTCTACAATGACAATAACAACATGTCATAATTTTAGTGGGAGGGATGTACTTCATGGATTGACAGCAAATTATCAATATTTGGCTTCAGTTTTGTTAGGAATAACCGCAAATCTCCCCGTTCTGTGATATTCAATCTGCTCCTTTTTTTTGTTAAAAGGTTTGTTACGACACTAAAACTTTTCTCGACAAGATATGACAAGGGAAACGCTATCAAAAGCTTTCTCGCAATTCCCCACAGTACGGGATATTTTTCGGGTATTTCTGCCTGCAGCCAAAATGTTTGATACCCTCTTTTAAATTTCACCTTCAGTTCCTCAATAGTGCTAAGCTCGAGTAGCTCCTCTTGTAATATCACATTCTCAATTTCCGTATCATCAAGTGGATTTATGATCCATGGTGGTATTTCCATCATCAGAATATCTTCAAATCTGATTTTAAAGTCATCACGCAGGGCAATTAAATGTTGAACGTATGTGTGAATATCCTCATCAAGGCATTCTACCTGTGACAAGTTTGAAAACTGGGAAAATTCGCGCCGACTAAGATTTTGCTTCATAAATTTCGATTTTCTAATAAAAGCTGAAATTACACCCTTTGTTTTTATTAAATTGAGGCTGTCCACTTGTAATTGTAAGTTAATGTCATTAAATTTTTTGAACAAATCTGTCAAATACGCGATGTCTGCTTTCAAATTGATCAGGTTTTCTTTTAAATCTGGATCTTTACTTTCCAGAAACTCTAAAACTGATTCAAAAAGTGAGAAAAATCTTGTTAAACATGCACCTTTCGACAACCAGCGTACTTAAGTATGTAAGAGCAATCGTTGGAAGTCTTCGTCATTTTCATCGCACAATTGTGCAAATAAACGCGTATTCAATGCATTGCTTCTTATTTTGTTAACTGCATTAATCACAAATTGAAGCGATTGGTGCAATTTAGCACTCACATTTTTCGCTACTAGGTGTTGTCGGAGGATGACACAGTGAATTGCAGTTACCTCTGGTATAATTCTTTTAAGATAGCTTATAAACCCACATCGCCCGGCCATGGCAGGAGCTCCATCTGTGGCCACCGATATAACGTTTGTGAATGGAATCGATTTTTCCTTAAAAAAATCACTCAGGACATTAAATATTGATTCACCTTTAGTGTCCGTCTCCAAAGTTTTCGCGAATAGTAGCTCTTCATGAATTTCTTCGTCCATAACAAATCGAACATATGCCAGTAATAATGCTTCATTATCAGGTAAAGTTGACTCGTCCAGTTGAATAGAAAAAAGAGTTGTTTGCAGATAATTACACAAGAACCTTTCAATATCAGAGCTCATTTCATCGATACGTCTTTGTACAGTGTTGTTACTCAAAGGAATTCTTTTGAGTATGTCAAATGGAGATTTGTGCAGAACAGTTTTTAAAACCTCTTCAACAGCGGGTAAAATTAACTGTTCTTCAATGGTGTGCGATTTTTCAGATTTCGCTATATGTAATGTGATATTGTAAGATGCCCGCAAGCCATCATCATTACTTTCCGACGTTGAAGCGAGCATGCTGTGCACGGTGGGTCCCTTTTCATATTTTTCCTTCAATGTTTGAAAATATTTCAAATCTTTACCTATTTTATCAGGATGATACCTTCTCAGATGATCTTCGAGCTTCGATGGTTTAATAGAGTCATTGCTCAAAACTTTGTTGCATAAAAGGCATATGGGCAATCGCTTGTCTGCCTTTGATGGAAGAAAACCAAATTTTAAATAATCAACACTGTACTGTCGACATTTCTTCTTAGATTCAACCATGTTTCGTATCAGTTACCTACCAGTAAATAAAGAAAAAACTTTGTTGTAGTAATCTTAAGGCGGTCTTACTTAACAGGATATGGCTATTTTAACAGGATTAATTGATTATTGCAATGAAATAAACAAGGTACCGGCGGCAAACTGATTCTATTTATTAAAAGCAATAAATCGCTAAGATCAATAATTGAGTTTTATGAAAACAGCTGAATGCTAATGTAATGTAAAACATTTTTTCATTAATTATATTTTGATATATTTCTGTAAATTCGATAGAAAATACTTGTAAATAATATTTTGATATCAAAACTTCGCGATTTTAATTATTTATTTATTACTTTGATGCACGTTACAAGTAAGTAGTCTATAAAGACACGTACTATTTATGAAAATATATTTAATTATTAGTGAACCACCACACAGTCGGGTAATAAAAAATTACTAATAAAGTAGGGACAAGAAGTTCAAACTTTCTCGGCTTTCTGTTATTTTATGGAAGTATCTAATAATGGCTCTGTTCAGTATTTAATTTTTAAAACGTACCTACTACACGCAAACATTACAAATATACTTATTTCAACATAAATATATCTCCTATCGTTGGTGAGTTGGAAGAGATTTGTTTTAGGAAGTGCCTGACCTTTTGTACCTACGTATTTTTTTGTAATTTGTCCATTTTTTGTTTACTTATGTGTACTATAAATTGTAAAATAAATAGATAAATAATAAATAAAATAAAAGTATGTATAACAAATAGGCATGTATGTACTTACTTTTCCGATAGTGGCAAACACTAACATCGATTCACTTTAATTTACTTTTCTTTTCGAAATTCGGGAAACAAATAAGTAACGTTTTTCCGTGGCATTCGTATTTATATTGGTGAAGAATCAAACAAGTTCATGCAAAATTGCAAGCACACACACCACAAGTCGTACTTCGTCCCTTTGCACGTCAGAACAAGCATTGCGGACGGCGGCAGCGGCAGAGCTTTGCAAGTCTCGACACGTTGTACTGAATATGGAATATGCAAGTTTTTAAAAGTAACAGTCGCTGAGCTTCTTAAAATATTATCTGCCTACATTAATAGGTGAACTCCAGCCAACATTTTAGTTCTTCACTATCGAAACCAGATAAATTTTCGTGGACCCACGCTTACGAATTGTGAACCCCCATTTTTTTGTCACGCCAACGTAGACTCCCGTCGAGTCTCCCGTGGAACCCTGGGGGTCCACCTGGACCACTTTGGGAATCAATGCTCTATGCGCTTTATTATTGGTCGGATGGAGCGTGGCGGTTAGACACCAGGCGAGGCAAGCGTCATCGTTATTCTGTATGTTTATACATGCATCTCTATTCTTAATCGAATGAGGTAGTTCCAAGTGCGATGAACCGGAGAGGGGGGTAAACGAATTTATATTAATTTCTAAGTGTGAAACTGAAACCAAGCCCCGTCCAGAATATCGTTCTTGAAACTCTTCTGGTTTTGTTTGAAATATGTTTGTCAACTGATCGTAAATATACTCAACATCCGAAGATCTTATGATAACAATGTATCGAGTGTAGACGGATTTTAGCTCAGCGATTTACTTATCTACGTGAGGCTTCACGTAATTAGCAAACAGCTCAAACTGCACCTTTACACCAGATATGGTCTGTTGAATGATATTTTTAATCAGTTGACATGACTTTAATTTAGAATTACTAAAAATGATTGAATATCACAATTTCTGGAGCCTAAAATTGAGTATGACGCAACGCGATGTCTAAAACTGCTTGCTATTTCATACAGTCCATCTCCCAATAAAGAAGCACTATTAAACACATGCTGTTGAGAACGAAGATGTCCCATATATAAACAGTTGTTAGGAAAATTTTGTCCGCAACAGCTTGGTATTACCTGGGGCACATCGATTTTAATTCTCCTGGAGGAAGACGCGTCTTGTCGAGCTGAATTCCTTTTAAGCGATTCAGCAGATGTACATTTCTTTAATGGCGCTTTAGAGAATCCTTCCTCGAAAATCTTCCTTGACAAACATCGCAAGTATGAACTTGGACATTAGCACATTAATGCCTCTTGAGAAGGTCTAAGCGGCTAAATACCTTTCCACATTTCTCACAATTCATTATTAAAACTGAAAGTAAAAACTTATTAATATGAGTTTAAAAAATATGTTAATCTTATATTAATCTTATCAATAAATAAGATACCGAAAGAACTTAATTTCAAAAATTACGCAAAACAGCTTTTGAAAAGGAGCGTATATTCAAACCGGATTAAAAAATAATACAAGATCCATTTCAAAACAGATAAAAAAATATTAATAAGTAATAAAACTTAGCTTCTATATTTAAACTAGATTTTAAAAATAAAGCAAGACACGTTTAACAAATAAAAAAATGTAAACAAAATTAATCTTATCAATAAATAAGATACCGAAAGAACTTAATTTCAAAAATTACGCAAAACACCTGAAAAGGAGCGTATATTCAAACCGGATTAAAAAATAATGCAAGACCCGTTTCAAAACAGAAAAAAAATATATTAATAAGTAAGAAAACGTAGCAGCTATTTATTTTTAAAATCTAGTTCAAATATAAAATAGATTTTAAAAATAAAGCAAGACACGTTTAACAAATAAAAAAATGTAAACAAACTTTAAGCTAATATTAAAAAACGTAGGTGTACTCACATTTTGAAAAAAGGCATTAGTAACACACACACAGCCCTTATAAAACTTATAATTATATATTCACTACGAACGTTGCGTATATAATGATACAATCCAATTAAAAATGATAGATTATATATTCTAGTTAGCGCAGCCGCGTTAAACGTTGTACATATATCCCCACGCGTATCTGACAAAAAAATTAAGAGGAAGAGATATTTCTTTACACTTTGGAATCACACATATAAATTCTATTAACTTTTGCGAGATCGATCCTGTTAAAAATTCTCACGAACACCTGAACGATATTCAACAAAAGGCCCCTTTCAATGCAAGCATAGCTATTGTCCCCCGAACAGGTAAAATCGTGTGATTTTTTTCGAAATACGAAAATATATGCAGGTGGACATACGTATTAATCATTTGTGACACGATTGTATTTAGAACTATATATTTTTATATTGTAATAAATAGGCATTATCTTGAACATCGTAAAGTAAAAGTGTATGTTTTTTTTTTTTTTTTTTTGGCATTCGGGATCGTTGCCCATATTGCCACGTTAAGAAATGTTTACAGAATCTATAATAAGATAAAATTCACACAAATCGGGAAGGGAAACTTAGGAATAAACATGTTTCACGTCTGGTGCCTATCAGGCGACTTTAGACACAATAAAAAACGGCCATCGGAAAATAGGTTTCCCCACAAAGGCAAACGAGGATAGGTTTTGATTTTAGATCCTAATCCTAGATTTAAAAATGTAATCCATCAATGAATCGTAAACATGCTTAGTATTATACATTAGGACACACGTAATACTAGTAGGCATGACCACTCCCGCATTAACAAGTCTGCCAATAAATTCACCTCGAAAGTTATTGTGCTTAGGGCAATCGAAGATTAAATGGTTCATATCGGCTATATTGGTGCCACATGTACAAGCAGCTGATTCGATAATTTTAAGTTTGTGTAAATGTGCTGGAAATTGTCCATGGTTAAATTTTAATCGAGCGACGGTAGTGCGATATATCCTTGATACCCTATGTTCCTTATGCCATTCTCGGATAGTTACATTTGGGTGTATTTTTGCGTAGTGTGTCATTCTATTCGTATACGAATGCTTCCAATATGCTTGCCAATCATCTTTTAGTATTTTGGTTTTTAGATGAGAAATAAGATACTTTTTCCGTCAGTATGTTATTACTATTTATAGCCTCCTTTGCTAAGCGATCCACAGCCTCATTAGGCTCTATACCTGAATGTCCTTTGATCCAATAGAAACGGATTTTTACATGTTTCTTCTCTAGATATCTCAAGCGTTCGATGATGTTCAAAATTATGGGATTTTTTTTTTTTTGGATGAGTTCTCTTGTGTAAAGATTCCAGTACGCTTTTGGAGTCTGACATAATCGTTGCATTCCCAATATTATATTTTTTTACATATTTTAGAGCCTCTGCAATTGCGACTGCCTCTGCTGTGAAAATGGATACATTATTATGTAATTTTACCTTCTTTTCATATCCATTTCTAGGCACAAGTAAGGCACATCCGCATCCTTCTTTAGACTTGGATGCATCAGTAAAAATTACCGTCGATGCAGGAATTTCTGAGCGGATACTTTTATACAAAGTAGAGTTGTATAGAGTATTTTCGCCGTATGGAGGGTAATTTACATTAATAGATTGCATATATTCAAAGTAATTTAATTTTGTTCCAAGGTTAATATGCATATATCTACTATATTCACCGGTATTACTATAAGCTTCGGCTAGTGGTGGGGTTGTATGATGTATCCAATATTTTTCCGTTAGATCATCTACTGCAAGTTTATATATATGGTCTAATATATGTCTGCTATTAATTAAGTGTATAAGTTTTTTCTTACATATAAATAAAACAAAAATTAAAATATAATATCTTTTATTTTTTAAGTTCGTACATATTGCTATGGATTTTTAATTAAAAATAATTTAAAATATTTAAAATAAATGTACAATTATTTTTGGATTAAAGTGTATATTCAAAATGTTTTTAAATTTAATGTGTGAGATAAAAACTGGATATTCGAGGTCGAACTGTTAGAGAGGCCTTGAAGAATTCAAGGAGACCAATTTTGTAGCTGGAACTAGAAGGTAGCTTGGTGTGAGATAATTAATTATATTGAATTAATTCGATTATTTTATTGATAAAGTGTTTGATTGATGTATTAGAGAGTTGTTGAGTCAAATTCTCGTATGTTATTTGATGATTAATATTGAATTAGCACCTTCTTTGTTCTTTGTCTCCAGTATTTTTGTAAGTGGATATTTTTTTGATATCATAAAACATAAATTAAAATTATAAGAATATATCTATTGTATCCAAGCTTGTAATTAAGAGATTTAATAATTAGAAATATAGATACTAAAGCTTACTATTAACATTTCTTTGTTAATATTATAATTGAAAAGTTTGTTCGAGAGGATTAAAGGTTTTTTTTTGTGCGTGTCGATTGAACACGTGTTAATTTTGAACAAGTATCAGAATTTCATTATACAGTGTGGTTCTCTGGGGAAGAAATTAATAGTAAACTTGATTATTTTTAAATAAGTTTGTTCGGAGTCATTAAGAGGAAGTTTTCCATTCGTTTAGCTGTCAATTAAACAATGAATGTTTTTACCTCATGTATTTTTGTATAATAGAGTATTTTTATATTTGGTAAAGGTAGATTTTTTTTTCCTTTTTATTTTTGTATTAAATATTCAGTTTAAATTTTATCCTGCTTTAGTTTTATTTTCATACCAATATTGCTGTTCAAACTTAATATATATAAAATAGGTAAATAAATTTTGTGAACAATTCACTGGCGCCAGACTATTTTAGTTTTAACACGACTTTCCTAAGAGGAACCCGAGAAGTTAGAAGTCTCACATTTGAAAATTCACCGGCTGAGAAACCTAGTTGGGAAAATTAGTTGTGAATGGTGGCGCACTACATTCTCTAACCACTATTCATAGCAATATGTACTTGAGGATATGTCCGGCCGATCGATACTAGGCAGCTTCTACCAGCTAGAATTACAAAAGGCTAAACATAGGGATGTTTGGCTTCTCGAAAGGATATTGCGACGGAAGTCTTATGCCAGTTTCGCTTCAGGGATTCTGCCCTCACCTTTGTTTGAAGAATATGAAGCGGTATGTGTTGGATTGTCGTTTTAGCTATTCCATTTAAAATATACCAAAATTAGCATCTAATTATCTTATATATATCTTATCAGTTAATTATTATAGCTAGATCCACTTTATCTTCTCGATTTACCATTTTACAGATTAACTGCATCGATGTACACTCTTTAGTATCTTACATTCGAGGCGAATGCGAAAATAGGACTGAGGGTGTTTGTAAATTATTTTTCATAGCCATATACAACGTAGCCCCCTCCATCGCATATAATGTCTTTATTATATTCGAATTCGGGGTACCTGTGTATAGGATACTGAACTATAAGTGTCTTCGGATATTGTCTACGTAAACTTAACACTCGTGAAGTCTCTATATCGAAAACATATATATATATATATATATATATATATATATATATATATATATATATCTGCTAGGCAATCAGCTTCTGGTTCAAGCAAGAAATAATATTCTTCGTAAATTTCTGTTTGTTTCTTATGATCCACATTAGGATTGCAATATTCTAACAGATCTATTAAGTCATCGATGTAAAAGTATCGTCTATTCTGATAGCTGAATGCCGCTATAAACACACAATCCCTAATTGTTAACTTTGAAGAGAATAACCACCCGCGAATTTCGTTTGGTAAATCTTCTCCGATTATATGTAGAAATTGGCGATATTTTTCCATCGGATCTAATTTCAAACATATTATACTTGGTTTATATTACTCGACAAAAAGCCGCAGATCGAAATAAACACCAAAACCACTCTATAAATTTTGAAGTAGGAGTATAACTTATATATATCCCTCCCCTATTGATCGCCTCTAATGCGCAGAACTTTTAAATAATATTTATATGTGGAATAATTAGTAGGTCGTGTTACACACAAAACTACGGGACGATATCTGTTGAGACATGTACAGACCTGTTTTGATATATTTACCCACACTGTAATCCTTAAATGCTCTGTATATGTTAGAAATATTGTATTTACATTATAGTACTTTACATTTTCATTTCGAAATAATGAAATTGAGAGATTAATAAAAATATCTATGTAAAAAATATTAGAACATTATTGTCTTGCAATGAGACATTCTTAAATGCTCTGTATGTGTTGGAAATATTGTATTTACATTATAGTACTTTACATTTTGATTTCGAAGTAATGAAATTGAGAGATTAATAAAAATATCTATGTAGAAATATATGTTGTATAAATAAAATTATATTTCTATGTGGAATGATGTTTTATTTTAAAGTAGATCGTGTTACACACAAAACTACGGGTCGATATCTGTTGAGACATGTACAGACCTGTTTCGATATATTTACCCCCACTGTATTTTGTATGCAAGTAATTCTAAATTTCGATATAACTTCAGTGTTCGCTAGCCCGCTTTCAAAACCGCATGTGATTTTATCGGCCAAAAATATTGCGTATTAAACGTGTAATTCATAGTAGTCATATGCAAATGAGCGTGAATTAACCGCGAATGCAGCTAATTATCCCGCGAAATTAGTAAATTAACGGCAAATCTCGCGAATAATACCGCAAATTACCCCACGAAGTTAGTTAATTACTTGCGAATTTCGCGAATAATGTCGCGAACTACCCCGCGAATTTGGTTATTTATCCGCGAATTTCGCGCATTCCGCGAACTATGTCGGGAATTACACCGCGGATTGCGTGGCTTTAGTCATTGGTCGCGAATTCCGTGAGCTTCGCGGTTTAATTAGCCGCGAATTTAGTGATTTATACGCGAATTACAAACTAATTAAACCGCGAAGCCAGCGAATTACTCGAATTAAGTCGCGATTTGCCCCACGGATTCCGGGAATTTAGTTAATTAGTCGCGAATAGCGAATTAGCTTTTAATTGTACAAATTTCCGTGAATTAATCCGCGAATACCGCGAATCACGCGAATTAAACCGCGATTCACCCTTTAATTAATTAAAACTGCTAATTAGCTCACTAGCGGAGGCGGTGGCGGTCCTCGGACCGGTTAATCTAATCTAATACTGTCTAAATAATAAGTACAATAGATGCAGATGCTTCCATCTGACGGATACAACTGCAACTGCAAAAGCTGTATTAACTTGTCTCAATTCTAAGTGTGTTTCAAATTAATTTGTATATAATACATATATATATATATATATATATATATATATATATATATATATATATATACCGGGTGCGGCAATAGTGTGTCAGCGGAACTTAGCATGAAAACTAATAAAGTTGTAACAATGAAATTTTACGTACACATGTAGTATGCTACAGTGCATTTTCTAATTTTATTTATATATTTACAGTGTGTTCCAAACCAGAGCATGTGTAGAGCAGAATGGAAATATATTTGAACACATTTTAAATTAATTTTGTTTTATTATTGAAAAATTACAAATTGTAATTCTAAAACTAATAATAAAGAATTAAGAAACAGGTGTTTGTAAAAGTTACTTTGTTTGATATCATTTCATGGCCAACCAACTATTAGATGCACCGCATATTGAATAATATAAACATAGGTATATCCCATTAAAGGGTTATAACTTCGAAAATACTAGAAATAAGTACTATGTTATTGATATCACTTTAACGGCAATTTTACAAGGAATTTGCTGAATAACAAAAAAATTATAGGTTCAATTTAAAAAAAAAAAGAGAAAATATCCTTTAAACTTCGATAACTTTGGCACGACATATTTAACACTCTGTATATGTTGTCACGTTGTTCACCCTCAAACCATATGACGTGTTAGTCCATAAATTGGTAACAAAATTTACGTGAGGCGCTGCACCCATTTTCAGGCTAAGACTTAAAATGTTAGACGCTGCAACTGTCAAGATTTTAACAAAATTTGCAATAAAACCAAAACTAACAGTTGTAAGTGCACATTGTCATATATCATTGCAAAGATAATTTGGGTGGCTATCATCATAATAACAAGAAAGTATAGCAATCTATTTAAAAAAAAAAATTGAAAGTGGTTGCGGAAATTTGGAACACCCTGTAAATATATAAATAAAATTAGAAAATGCACTGTAGCATACTACATGCTACATACTACCCGTTTTTCGGGTTTTATATGAAATATTTACAAATATCAAATTAGTATGTAATTGCAAAGTAAATGAGGATGTAAACAAATTCTACATGTCTACAAATTACAAAGCAAATCATACGAAATTTTTAATTGAAAAATATTGTCTACGTTGAGCCTTGAACCCAAGTCTACGGTTTGCCGGACCAATGCTTTATCACTTAAGCCACGATGGACCTTGGTACAAGCTATTTAGAAATGTATCAATTGATATATTTAATGAACGCCTAAGAAATTATCTAAAACCGTCATAGAGCTATGGAGTAATAATTAGCAATTTCAAACCTTCAAAACTGACATCTGCTTTCAAAATACAGACATCTGTTTTCAATAACTGACATCTGCTTTCAAAACTGACATTTGCTTTAATAACAGACATCTGCTTTCAAAACAGACATCTACTTTCGATAATTGACAATTGCCTTCAATAACTGATATTGCTATTAAAACTGATACTTACTTTACTACTACTACTTTACTTACTTTAATATGCATTTCTAAATAGCTTGAACCATGGTCTATCGTGGCTTAAGTGGTAAAGCAACGGTCCGGCAAACCGTAGACTTGGGTTCAAGTCCCAACGTAGACAATATTTTTAAATTAAAAATTTCGTATGAATTGCTTTGTAATTTGTAGACAGCAATGTTTACATCCTCATTTACTTTGCAATTACATACTAATTTGATATTGCTACCTAAACGCGACCAAAATAGGTAACGACAGGTAATAAGGAGGTAGCGTGATGTTCTGCTTGATCTCCTCCTCTGGCCTGCACCTACCTGAAAATGGTCGTCCCCAGGATAATACTCTGCCGGCTAACTTAGTTAAGTACTGTATAGTGTCGCGAGTTCAAGGTCGCTATGAGTAGTTATAGACGCCACCGCTTTCAACCTGCAGAAAAAACCTAGAAAACGGAAGCAGGCGGGACCCAGGTACCTTCAAAGTCAACCAGAGGGTCAGCCCCTTATAACTTGATTCAGGTACAAACACGAGACTTTGCTTATCTCAACTCTTGTGGGAAAGGGAAACAAACAAAACACAAGTTAACAACAATAACAAGATTTAATTCCAGGAAGTAGTTTCTTAAAAGTTAACAAAATAAATATCAGCTGTCGTAGATCACAGTTTAACAAAGGTAAAACAATATTGAACTAAGTTAGGTCGTAAATCAATTATTAAATAGATACCAATCCAGCAAAAGATAAATATAATAATAAGTAAAATGAATAAATTCTTAATTAATTTGTGAATTTTAAACAATTGTAAAAATATTATAAGATGTAGATATCAAGAATGAGTAACTTGAGTCAAATTAATAATTACAGTGTAAATATGTAAGAAAAGGAAAACTGAATTTAAAATAAAATAAATTACAAAATAATTCTACAAGGCAATTGAATTTATAAAGATAGTATAACAAATCTAGGTAGAATTATAAGAAGTGTAAACCATATGCAATAATAAAAGCAACGAGCTGCTAAGAGTAAAATGTCTGAGCAACTAATTGATTGAGTATCTTAAAATTCAAGAAGCTAATTGAAATTCAAAAGTTAACAAGTTTCAGTAAGTAACTTCTAAAGTTAATTAAAAGGTGGTAAAATGTTATAAAAGAGTACTGGCTTTATTAAATGAATTTATCAGAATAATACCTCAAAGCATAAATTATTAAAAGGTAAGACTGCAAATCTAGGTGGCATTATTCGTAATGGAAAGACGTAATCAAAATGAATAGCTACAATCTACAAAGAGTAAATGAGCCACATAACAAATATGTGTAACAAGAATATCTTTCAACGTTCGCCCAGATCTAATAAAGGAATATTCTTCCAGTAATATACTCTTAAACACCCCAGTATCGCTCAAGGCGCAATATGGAGTTTTCTTAAATACAGGTTCACCTGTCAAGACAACAACAGCCTGTATACACAGGTGTGAAATTTATGAAAATTATAGTTAAATTAACCATTTAAGATCAAGACAAATATTATACAGAACTCAAATTAGGTATACGTAATAGTGGTTCTTTACAATTAGAAAACAAAGCAAAATAAATGAAATCTAGATCTTCGACGTAACCCTAAAATATATCTAAATTGAACGAACGCCCGACTGAAGGTTCTAAGCCTCGTTCTATAATCTACACTAACTACTGGCTGCTGGAGAAGCTAGTCACCAGTTATATATAAAAAAAGGTAATTAGAAATCAGACGTTAAAAGCCTATCGGACAAAGTATTAAGGTGAAGCCCTGAAGCTGACTAAATTTAGAGTTTAAATATACAAAGGTTGCACAGGGAAGAGAATATCTTCTCTCTAGTGCCTACTAGAGTTTTAATAAACTGACAAATAAACTAGTTATTAACAATTAAAATAAAAGATAACTCGGGCAGATTATAAACCCACTTCCAAATAAGTAAAATATAACAGCAACTACTTAGCTTGACATTTAAATTGTTCTAAGTCCCAGTTTTTTTCCCTTTTATGTCCTCACAGCGGTAGATCGAAACGTCGTTTCCTTTTAAGAATTAATGGAGAACAGCCGCCATCTTGGTGACGCTGTAAAGTTAAAACAAGTATTCTCCGGACAGGATGCTCTGGAGATATCAGGAACTCCGCTGAAGGTGGTTTGAGGAACCCTATACGGAACTCCTACAGAAGTTCGCAATTCTACGTTGTCAATCCAAAAATAAGAACCAAAAATAAGTAACGGCCACCACGTGGTATATCACATGAAACAACCTCGAAGAAAAATCAACGGTTTCAAGTTCTCAAAACCTGGATAGATAGCTCCAATGATATAAAATCCTAAGGAAAATAAAAGAATCGAAATGAGCGAAAAAATAATACAATAGATAATGATATTTCTTACCGCAGATATATAAGACCACACTAGAATAGAACACAAGTTAGCGCTACAAAGTCTTAAGAGCAAGTGCCCAACGGTCTAGGCACGAGAAGAGAATAAGCCGGACATACGTCATAAACAAGAACGAAAGACTGGTAATTTTGAAAAGAAGGGAATTTAATTTACAATAAAACATAAACCGGTGCAAGAGTGTACAGCAAGGCCAAAAAGCGACAAGGGGTTAATTAAAACTCCATAATTTAAGTTGAAACTCGATAAGATTGACCAAACGAACGTCTAGAAATCTGCCAAATGCTAGATAACTCAAATGTTGTGAGATGGCGCTCCGAGTGAGAGTAAATAATTATTACGCTAAATAAAGTAAATTAACAGAGATAAATAAACAAATATGCTCCCAGATAGGTTCACGAAATTCTAAAAGAATTTCTACTAAATTAGATTTGAATAAAAGAATCAAAATCTGATTTACAAACAGATAATAACGGCAACGTAACTAAGCATTTAAAAATATTCAAGATGACAGGTACAACGAAGTGTATGCAACATATACCGGAAATATATAGGGTCAGCCAAAGTATTATAACATAAGTAAAATTTGAAGGAATTAAAGTTTGAAATAGCATAAGTTGAACGATAATTAACAATAAAATAAAATAAAATAGTAATAAACGCAAAAGTTGAAAAATGAAAGGACTAAGTAGACCTAACGATGTTAATAATGAAATAAATTGATTAAAAATTCCTGAATGATCTCAAAATGATTTTTCGAACGTAACAATATTTGTAAATATTTCATATAAAAGCCGAAAAACTTCAAGAATATATCAATTGATATATTTAATGAACGGCCAAGAAATTATATATATATATATATATATATATATATATAGATATATATATATATATATATATATATCTTCGTGACATTGGTATGATAAGGTAAACTTAATAAGTCGGCGATTAAAGGTCTGGTTCATTACTTCAAAGTATATATATTTAAAACAACTCTACATGTTTCGGCAATGATGCCTTTGTCAAGAGAATACAAAATATAAATGATTTATATTTTGTATTCTCTTGACAAAGGCATCATTGCCGAAACATGTAGAGTTTTAAATGTATATACTTTGAAGTAATGAACCAAACCTTTAATCGCCGACTTATAAGTTTACCTTATATATATATAAATATAGTATATTCGTGACCTTGGTATGATAAGGTAAACTTAATTAGTCGGCGATTAAAGGTCTGGTTATTACTTCAAAGTGTATATATTTAAAATAATCCTACATGTTTCGGCAATGATGCCTTTGTCAAGGATATAAAAAATATAAATGTTTGAAACATGTAGGATTATTTTAAATATATACACTTTGAAGTAATAACCAGACCTTTAATCGCCGACTAATTAAGTTTACCTTATATATATATATATATATATATATATATATATATATATATATATATACTTATAAACATACATTGTGAAGCCCACTATATTTAAGGGGCGTTGTACCACCCATCCTTTAGCATGTACTTTTTACTGTATATAATACTTTTATGATATTAGAAATTGTTATAAATTATGCGCACACAAAGAGGGGTAGTGTTTTTCACATCTGTGTAGCGAATTATTTGAATTTATAAGAACAGTATTTTGTCCAGCCGCACGTACTTATTAATGTTCGGTGTATCCTACCGACTTAAAGTAAGAGTACCTTTTAGTACTGGAATACCTGAAAATTTAATAATCTAGTGTCACAAATGCTTAAAAGTTAAAGACAAAAAAGTTATGCCTTAAAATAACCGTTGACCTACCCAAAACGGACGCCGATGACCGGTACTAGAAATTCGCAATTGATGGAATCGATTCATCTCTGGAGGATAAATAAGCATACCAGTTTTTGTTTTTCTAAATAGAAGCGTTCTGGAGGAATTAAAAAAAAAATAAATACAAGGCGCCATCTTCAAAGAACTCTGGCTCACTTAGGAAGCATTTTCGGACTAGGTGAATTTGGGTTTAATTGTCTTAAAATTATCTGAGGAAACTCCGGTCTTCGTTTGTCAGGAGAGTTTCTGGACACCTGTATATATATATATATATATATAGTAAACCTAATCAGTAGGCGATTAATATATATATATATATATATATATATATATATATATAATAACTTCGTGACCTTGGTATGATATGGTAAACCTAATCAGTAGGCGATTAAAGGTCTGTATATTACTTCAAAATATATGTATTTAAAAGACTCTACATGTTTCGGCTGTATACGCCTTTTTCAAGAGAATACAAAATATGAATGACAGGATATAAATGTCAAGTAATTAAGTTAACTTAATTACTTGACATTTATATCCTGTCATTCATATTTTGTATTCTCTTGAAAAAGGCGTATACAGCCGAAACATGTAGAGTTTTTTAAATACATATATTTTGAAGTAATATACAGACCTTTAATCGCCTACTGATTAGGTTTACCATATATATATATATATATATATATATAAGATAATTATTTCATGACCTTGGCATGTTATGGTAAATTCATTTTGTTTGCGATTTAAGGTCTGGTTTTACTTCAAAATGTATATATTTAAAACAATCCTACATGTTTTGGGAAATGATGCCTTTCTTATGCCTTTTTAATATAAAATATATTATGTTCCTTGAAAAAGGCATCATTTGCCAAAACATGTAGGATTGTTTTAAATATACAGTGTGTCCACAGATTCATTCTTAACATGGGGATCTTGCTTATTATGGGAGATAGAGATTTGGTTAAATGGGATCAAATACTCCAGAGATAAAGTTGTATCAAACACTAGACTCTAGTTTTGAATATTTAACGTACTTCGGGCACTATAGCAAAAAAAAGTGAATTTTTGCTTTTTCGATTTTCTTTAACTCATTTATTTTTAAAGTAGGACAAATTTAATTTGCACTTCCTTAAGGCATTTCTTTAATAGCAATCTGGTGGTGTATTTAGATTTTTGAATTCTGCTATAGTAGTTGAGCTACAGTGGTCAAGTTTCATTTTTCTTATGAGGGTCATAGTTGGCTATGACACAATCGAAAAGAATTTTTCTTTCTCTTTTCGAAAATGTATAATTTGTTATACCTAATACCAAAACTAATTTCAAAAACTTAAAAAAAAACTACATATTGTTACATTAACAGGTTGGGGCGGCTGCGACATTTAAAACCTTGGAAATATAAAACAATCTAATAAACTGCTACCTAAGCGCGACCAAAATAGGTAACGACAAGTAATAAGGAGGTAGCGTGATGTTCTGCTTGATCTCCTCCTCTGGCCTGAACCTACCTGAAGATGGTCGTCCCCATGATAATGCTCTGCCGGCTAACTCAGTTAAGTACTGTAGAGTGTCGCGAGTTCAAGGTCGCTAGGTGTAGTTATAGACGCCACCGCTTTCAACCTGCAGAAAAAAACCTAGAAAACGGAAGGTAGCGTCAAAATCAACCAGAGGGTCAGCCCCTTATTACTTGATTCCGGTACAAACACGAGACTTTGCTTATCTCAACTCTTGCGGGAAAGGGAAAGAATCAAAACACAAGTTAACAACAATAACAAGATCTAATTCCAGGAAATAGTTTCTTAAAAATTAACAAAATAAACATCAGCCGTCGTAGATCACAGTTTAACAGAGGTAAAACAATATTGAACTAAGTTAGCTCGTAAATCAATTATTAAATAGATACCAATCCAGCAAAAGATAAATATAATAACAAGTAAAATGAATAAATTCTTAGTCAATTTGTGAAGTATAAACAAATGTAAAAAAAAATGATATGATGTAGATATCAAGAATGAGTAAGTTGAAACAAATTAATAATTACAGTGTAAATATGTAAAAAAAAGGAAAACTGAATTTAAAATAAAATAAATTACCAAATAATTCTACAAGGCAAATGAATTTATAAAAATAGTATAACAAATCTAGGTAGAATTATACGAAGTGCAAACCATATGCAATAATAAAAGCATCAAGCTGCTAAGAGTAAAATACCTGAGCAACTAATTGATTGAGTATCTTAAAATTCAATCTAAGCTCGCCAAGGCCTAAAAATAAGCTTAGTTTAGAAGGTAATAACCCTCATTCTCCCTGTAAAACTCCCCTTAACCACCCTAGTTCCGCTCAAGGCGCAATCTAGAGCTTTCAATAAAACAGGATCACCTGTCAAGATATCTACACCCTGTATACACAGGTGTTAAAAATTTAAGAAAGACAAAGTTAAGCACGTTTATAGTTTAAGACAAATGAAAATTAGAACACAGATTATGTATACGTAATAGTGGTTCTTTACATAAGTTTACAAAGTAAAATAAAAGATATCAAGATCTTAGACGTAATCCCAAATATATATATATATATATATATATATATATCTAAATTGAACGAAGGCCCGACTGAAGGTCCTAAGCCTCGTTCTATAATCTACACTAACTTCTGGCTGCTGGAGAAGCTAGTCAACCAGTTATTATATAACAAAAGGTAATTAGAAATCAGACGTTAAAAGCCTATCGGACAAAGTTATAAGGTGAAGCCCTGAAGCTGACTAAATTTAGAGTTTAAATATACAAAGGTTGCACAGAGAAGAGAATAACTTCTCTCTAGTGCCTACTAGAGTTTTTATGAAACTGACAATTAAACTACTAATTAAAATTTTGGAAAAGGATATATCGGGGCTGAACAAAACCCACTTTAAATTAAGAAAAATTATAACAGCAACTACTTAGCTTGACATTTAAATTGTTCTAAGTCCCCGTGTATGTCCTCGCAGCGGTAGAACGGTACGTCGTTTCCTTTGAAGAATTAATGGAGAATAGCCGCCATCTTGGTGACGCCGTAAAGTTAAAACAAGTATTCTCCAGACAGGATGCTCTGGAGGTACCAGCAACTCCGCTGGAGGTGGTTTGAGGAACCCTATACGGAACTCCTACAGAGGTTCGCAATTCTAAGTTGCCGATCCAAAAAAAGAACCAAAAATAAGTAACGACCACCACGTGGTATATCACATAAAACAACCTCCAAGAAAATTCAACGGTTTCAAGTTCTCAAAACCTGGATAGATAGCTCCAGTGATATAAAATCCTAAGGTAGATAAAAGAATCGAAATAAGCGAAAAATAATACAATAGATAATGATATTTCTTACCGCAGATATATAAGACCACAATAGAATAGAACACAAGTTAGCGCTACAAAGTTTTAAGAGCAAGTGCCCAATGATCTAGGCACGAGAAGAGAACAAGCCGGACATACGTCATAAACAAGAACGAAAGACTGGTAATTTTGAAAAGAAAGGAATTTAATTTACAATAAAACATAAACAGGTGCAAGAGTGTACAGCAAGGCTAAAAAGCGGGTTAATTAAAACTCCATAATTTAAGTTGAAACTCGATAAGATTGACCAAACGAACGTCTAGAAATCTGCCATATGCTAGATAACTCAAATGTTGTGAGATGGCGCTCCGAGTGAGAGTAAATAATTATTACGCTAAATAAAGTAAATTAACAGAGATAAATAGACAAATATGCTTGGGAGCATATTTGTCTATTTATCTCTGTTACTTTACAAATCGCACACAACAATCGTTCACAAATCGTGAACCTACCTGGGGGTAGGTTCACGAAATTCTAAAAGGATTTCTACTAAATTAGATTAGAATAAAAAAATCAAAATCTGATTTACAAGCAGATAATAGCTGCAACGTGACTAAGCATTTAAAAATATTCAAAATGACAGGTACACCGAAGTGTATGAAACATATACCGGAAATATATAGGTCAGCCAAAGTATTAGAACATAAGTAAAATTTGAAGGAACTAAAGTTTGAAATAGCATAAGTTGAACGATAATTAACAACAAAATAAAATAAAATAGTAATAAACGAAAATGTTGAAAAATGAAAGGACTAAGTAGACTTAACGAGGTTAATAATGAAATAAATTGATTAAAAATTCCTGAATGATCTTAAAATAACTTTTCGAGCGTAACAATACATTGTTAGTGTTAGTCTATAATTCACATTTAGTTTATGTTGTGTGAAATTTACAAATCGAATAGCAAAATAAATACCTAGCATAATAAAATATAAAGAACCATTTAAATATTAAATTTAGTGATTATTATTAAATAATTTTTCTGTCATGGAGCCGTTTAGTAATAGTGACAAATTAGATAAGTTTTTCTGTTATATTCTGTGTCACCAAAACTCGACGAGAGCTTTTGCTGCCGAAATGTACATAAACCAGTATCCAGAACGCAGACAACCCTATCTTTCTACTTACAGAAATTTAAAGGTAAATTTAATATATCACGGATCATTTACTAAGCCATCTACAAAACAGCAGTGCATAATTAATGAAACTAAAACTAATGTTTTACAAGCAGTTGTTAAAAATCCAAACACATCAGTTCATAACACCGGCGTTCCAAATCTACTGCTCATAACATTTTGGCCTCTCACAAATATCATCCATATAAATAAAATATATGTCAATCTTTAAGACCAGGGGATAATAAAAGACGAAGAGAATTTTGTGAATGCTACTCTACTACAATGCCATGATAATGATAATTTTTCTTCTCAAATATTATGGGCCGATGAAGCTAGATTCATAAACAATTTATTTAATGGACAAAATTCACGATTTTGGTCTACAGAAAACCCTCATGTAAATCAGACCTGCTCGACGCGTTTTGTATTTAATGGCTGGTGTGGCATACGAGGGTCATGATTAATTGGTCCAATAATTTTTAATGAAACACTAACGTCCGATGTTTATTTGCATTTACTGCAAAATAATATTGAAAATTTGCTGGGCGAATTACCTTTACAAGAGGCTGATAATTGTTGGTTTCATCAGGACGGTGCTTCAGCACATAATTCCAGAATTGTAACCAATTTCCTCAGTCAGCGGTTTGGTAACAGGTGAATCGGACCAGTTGCATGGTCACCAAGATCTCCCGATCTGATAAATATTTATTTTGAGTGGTTTGCTCGAGCAAGAGATCAACATATTCCTATATTAGGGCCGTTTTAATAAAAGCAAAGGCCAAAGAAGTAGCTAACGGCTTGAGATGCAATAAATTTAGCGTATCTGATGGTTGGCTGCAAAAATGAAGAAGGAGGCACAACATTAGCTGCAAGTGCATTTATGGCGAGTCAGCGGACGTTAATGAGGAAGATGTGAATTTTTACAAAAATTGCCTGCAATGCTATTGGGATACAAACCAGATGAAAGTGGTTGTATTTTAGAGCTCTATCAGACAGAACTCTAGATTTAAAGCTGAAAAGTTTAGAGGTGGTAAGATGGCAAAAGTAAGATTGACTATAATGTTTTGTACAAACATGATTCGAGAAAAAGAAAAGCTTTTGGTTATTGGAAAAGCTGCTTGACCACGGACATTGAAAAATGTGGCAGTTTGTAGTTTGCCTTCTATCTGGACTCTTAATAAGAAGGCGTAGATGACAAGGTCTATAATGGCTTCTGGATATGGAAAAGAGGATGGAATTTCAAAAACGTAAGATTTTGCTTTGTCTGAACAACGCTGGATCACATTGTAAAAAACATTAAAATTATATTTTTGCCCCATATCCGTTTGTCAACCTATGGATCAGGGCATAATACAAAATTTTAGGTTTTTCTATCGTGGTCTGATTTTGAAAGATGTCTTTCAAAAATGGTTAACGTTTCTGCCCCCTCAGAAGTTTCAAAATCGATTAGCATTTTAATGTTATTTACTTTATCAAAAAGGCATGGGATGAGGTAACTCCAATTACCATTCAAAACTGCTTCAGCAAAGCAGGTTTTAGAAAGACTGAAGTTCAAGAGGTAAACCTGATGGAATATGATGCAGAAGATGACATGCCATTGGCAACCTTAGTAGAGTTTTGGAGGAACTTTACTGAAATTTGCAAATCCAAAAGACAACTTGGATGATAACTTAAGCTAAAAGTAATAATTTTATTTTGTGTTCGACCTAAAGTTTATGTATGTTTTATGTTTAACCTTAGTTAAAGAAGAAGTTTATGTATGTACTATTATTCGATGTATGTATCGTATATTATGTATTGTTCGTGTTTCCCAATATTTTTTAATAAAAAAGATGAGTACGATTCTCCTTTAATTATGATTTTTTCATACTTTTTTATTTAACCTTCTTATGTGCGGGCGAGGTGCTCAAATCGATAAAAATGTTGTAACCGTAAGGGTCCGCTTATGAGAGCTTTCACTGTATATATATTTATAGTAGATTAAATTAGTCGGCGATTTAGGGTCTGTTTTACTTATATATTTAAAATCATCTTACATGTTTCGACACTTAGTGCCTTTTGCAAAGAAATAAAAAATATAAATGACAGTATATCCATGTCAAACTTAATTATATGTATGTATATATATATATATATATATATATATGTACATATATATATATATATATATACACGGGTGGATTCCTTTGCTCCACCCCTCTTACTTAGAACAAAAATTGGCAAATATCTTACTTTTATTTTTTAACAAAATCTCCATTAAGGTTAACACTTTTTTCCCATCAATATTCCAGCATTTCTAATGCTTCTGGAAAAAAGATTATACCACCTCTACAAACCACTGATTTACCGCACTTATCACATCATTATATGACGGAAATCAGTTACCTCGCAAGGGTTCTTTAAATTTTGGAAGCAGTCAGTAATTGCGAGGGCCAAATCTGGCGAATATGGCGGATGTTCAACTAATTCGAATCCTGCTTGAGCTATTGCAGTTGCTGCAATGGCAGATATGTGACTGGGTGCGTTATTCTGTTGCAAGAGAATTCTTTTGCGCAATTTCTCCCGATGTTTTTTTTATCAAGTCATATAATGTGCGAATGAAATTGACATGGTTAGCACCTGTAATTGTGTCTCCCTTCTGCAGGAAATCTATTAAAATTGCGCCTTCGGCATCCCAAAATACGGATAGTATGACCTTCCCTGCTGAAGGTTGCATCTCGAATTTTTTCGGCGGCGGTGAACCTCGATGTGTCAATTCCTTACTGTGTATTTTGGTCTCGGCATCATAATTCTTCATCTATTGTTACTAATTGTTTCGTCATAAAATGAAATTTGTTATATTGTATATATTTATATGTTAGATATAAGTAAAATTAGCATAAAAGAATTAAAGTATAACATTTCAAATTTTATAAATATTCAATGTGTATTTTCAAATGCAAATCACTGGATAATGTCCTTTTATTATCACATTCAAAATTATAATATTTTCTTATGTAGACAATACATTTTTTCTTCAAATGCGACAATTGATAATCACGCTATTAACAACCAAGATATTCGCCATCAAGTATTTTTATCAACAGCTGTTATCAATGTTTTTGATATAAGAGGCCAACCACAGACATTCAGAGTTTCGCTTGATTCTCTGGTTCACAATCAAATTTAATTTCCAAATCACTCGTAAAAAAATTAGGAATATTTCAAGAAACATTTTACATTCCTGTAATACGCATTAATCAATCAACAACTCAAATTAGGCATTTTGTAACTACAAAAATAAAATAAAATCTAAATTCAACAACTTTTAATAAAATTTTGAATATTAAGTAATTGAAAAAATTACCGAAAATTTGCCACTATCTTCTTTTAATATGTGTAATTTCCATATTTCTAAAAAGATGAGGTCCTTGTGTGCAGAGTTATTCGCGACATAATATAGTTGTCACATTATTCCGAGACCAATAAAACTTTACCAGAACAAATAAAGTTACAACAAAAATTCTAGCAAGAAATACTAAAACATATTGAGCAACTCTTGCGCTATCTTCTTTAACACCATCTTCAAAAACTATATCAACTTCTGAGCATTTTATTACAAATTTTCTAGAAAAGAATGCGAAAAATAAAATTACAAACACATTTAGTAGAGCATAACCTCAAGCTTAAAGAAACAAAGCAATGGAAGACAAAATCATTAACAAAACTTGAAATTGCACCTAAGTTTATTGTTGTAAAGTCAGTTAATTATACATATAGAAAGGAACATCGTGTTACTTTTTTAACACAACAAACAAAAGCCACGACAAACAAGAACTTAAAAATCAATATGCCGCAAGCAGAGATATACAAGACAGAAAATTCAGGAAAAACATGGATTTAAACAATGTAATTAATTTCCAAACATGTTTGTATTCTAAATATATTTAAGTATATATTACAAAATAGAAAAATGGAAGCAATTATCAACTCTCGTTCTATTACTCCCATAACCAATAACCTCAGTAACCTGTCTGCTAACAAAGAATATATGTCATCATTTCCATTGAAAGTACATTCTTTCAAGGCGGGCGGTATTTTTCGTCATTAAATTAAATTTGTTATATTGTATAAGGTGTCCCAACAGGAACTTGGCGATTTAAATTCCAAATAACATGCGTAGTATTTAGAAATTCAACGATTTATTAACGTAAACATAAAATAGAAACCCTAAAATTATATGTGGAACAAGATATCGGATAAATGTCCACTGTGACTTCTATTGCACACAGCGATTCTTTTTTTTTAATTTTCAATGAATTTATCACACATATGCAAGTTAATCTCGCCAATAGCCGCACGAATGTTATTTTTTAATTCATCAATTGTCTGTTGATTATTTGTGTAGACTTGATCCTTAAGGAAACCCCAAAGGAAAAAGTCCAGCGGTGTTATGTCGCAGGATGTTGCAGGCCAATCCACGTCACCATTACGAGAAATCACACGGCGAGGGAATTTCTCCTGCAGTAAATTTAGAGTTTCCCTGGCAGTGTGACAAGTGGCCCCATCTTGTTGAAAGCAAAGATTGTTGAGGTCCATATCTTCCAAACGAGGCCATAGAAAGTTATTCAACATCTGTCGATACCGCTCCCCATTTACAGTTTCTGCTTCTCCATTCTCATTTTCAAAAAAGTAAGGTCCAAGAACACCATTGGCCGAGAAACCGCACCATACAGTGACACGTAGTGGGTGCATGGTTTTTTCAATAATCTCTCCAGGATTTTCACGCCCCCAAATGCGGCAGTTTTGTTTATCTACGTAACCCCCTATGTGAAAATGTGCTTCGTCACTGAATATGATTCGCTTACAGAATTCGTCATCAAAATCAGTTTGCTCCAAAATCCAATTGGCAAAGATACGGCGGTGGTGATGGTCCCTGGGCTTCAATTCTTGTGTTAACTGGATTTTGTATGCGTGTAGCCGAAGGTCTTTTGTTAAAATTCGTTGCAGAAATGATCTTGAGATGGCCAATTGCTGTGACCGATGACGAATTGAAGTTTTTGGACTTTCGGTAACACTTTCATTCACCATAGCGATATTTTCAACTGACCGAACGTTACGAGGACGCAGTGGTGTCTTTACATCGAGAACAGAACCAGTTCGCTCGAATTTTGCCATTAAATTTCTAATTGCCGTATTGCTGGGAATATGATTCTGATGAAAAACAACGCTTAGTCGACGAATTGTGTTCGTCATGGAACGACCATTTTCATAATAAATTTGAACAATTTGGATACGTTCTTCAGTCGTGAAACATTGCATGATGACTTTTACAAGTTTATAGATGACATATACCAAATATTAGGTTGCTAAGTTACCTTATTTGAAAATAATGTGAAATTTAAATCACCAAGTTCCTGTTGGGACACCTTTTATATATTTATATATGTTAGATATAAGTAAATTTAGCATAACAGAATTAAAGTATAACTTTTCAAACTTTATAAATATTCAACTTGCATTTTCGAGTATAAACCACTGTATAACGTAAGTAGCATATTCAAAATTATAATATTTTCTTAGATTCCAAGAATGTACATTTGCTAATCCATTGATTACATGTTTTATGCAATAAACCGTTTCTCTATTGCCTAGGGTCATTAGTGAACGATTTCGATAGACCTTTAGTAAGTCACCCATTGTTAATGAATTATGCTTGAGCCTATTATGCATAATAGGCTCACGATTCCTAAATATGTATGTACCATAAAAATCTATTATTGAAGAATGGAACAGACGGAAATACATTCTTAGATTTATGACACCTACTAATACTTTATTAGGAATTCTATTTTATTATTATATTTATTTATTAGTAAGATATTTAAGACTATCGTAAACATTGGATGTTGTTGCACGTAGATACAATTTCCAAGAAGTAGTAATGCAGGTAAATTCTCCGTTATAACGTCAAGCGTATACGCACATTTTAGTTATGTATTTGTAGGGGTAGTGATTCATTTTCTATCTACTTGTGATACAACATTCTGATTCTGAATATAACATTCACATTTTTAAGTGTTTTTGTTAAATTAGTTACGCCCCGTGAGCGGTGGATCAAACACAAATTTATACATGGTCCTTCACGAGTTGAATACAACCCAACATTTGATTTTACGAAAACACAATTACACTAATCTTGCAAGAAAATTTTCTTTGTCGTGTGTATACCGCGTTAAAGGACGAATACAAATGTCGTTTGGAGTTTCCCTGTGTGCATTTGTTAACATTCGTGATACTCATCTTGTAGACAATTTCTTCATGTTCAATTTGGCTGTAATTATATTATATACCACATGGTATGAGAAAGCAGTATCTTCAACTATTTGTCTAATACTCACACGTCGATCTTACAATATGAGATCATGGGCCTTTTTCACAGTTTCGTGGGTAAAGACGATTGTGAGGGCTTCACCTGCACGTTCATCTGTGCACGACTGTCTACCACATTTAAACTCACGACACCATCTTTTAACTATGTCATATGATACTGTAGATTCTCATAATGTACCCACCTAATCTTGATCAATTTAAGTTGGGGTCATCTCCTTTAAATGTAAGTATTTAATCACCAACCGCTTGTTGTTCGAATCGATCCATTATGATTCGATATGCGCCTCTCTCGACCTCGGACATAAATTACCTCTAATATATATATAATTTCTCTGTTAATAAAAACAGAAAAATCTCATGGAATGAAGATACCAATTAGAAATAATATCTTAGTTGTACTTTTGCCAAAATCAAACTATTGCGAAAAGTGCGAAATATTTTAATAAGAATTAAAAAAAACAAAGTTTAAAATGTAAAGGTTCAAATGTCAGTGCATTCTAGACAAGTTAGAAACGAAAATATAACCTCCGAAGAATTATGTTTCGAATTACTTTGTGAATTTACTTATATTTTGTCAAAGTATTATCCTTCGGAATTAATGCATTTTTGCATCCTAAAAATCAACCTTCAAAACATTTTCTCCAATCTTTCCACGTTAGGTTGTTTGTTTCAGTTTTAAATGCATTAAGTGCTTCTTCGGGCGTGGTGAAACGCAAATCCAGAAATTTATCTTTTACAAGTGGAAAACAAGAAAAATCGTTACTCAATCGCTTGATCAGCAGTGCGATGACTCCGAGCGTTATCATCACTATTCTTTGACGATTTCCGTGGAGATTTTGGAGAACTTGAAATAATCGTCATTACGGGTGATGAAACTGATTATTATGGTTCAAAAAAGAATCCAACAAAAGTTGCTCAAGAAAAAAATCGCATCTAAAACATGTTCGTCACATTTTTTTTTTGTACAGTAGTCCTAGAGAACCATCGTGCTGGTATTACAGAATAGTAACTAACAGCACGAGTTCATTGAGAGAAAAAGATCCATGGAAATGCATCGTGGTATATGAATATAACAAAAATGTTGCAACTTTATGTTAACATCCCTATCCATTAACTATCCATATTTATACAAAATAATCTAACCTAAAAATATAAATATAAAGCGAATGTTCCGGCAAGGCAATTTCTCAGAGCTGCCAAATTAAATTATTGCTTCAAGTGTTTATAGTCACTCATTATTAGAGACCGGACGCATCAGGCCAAAATTACGATGGACCATATAAATAGTCTATAACATCACTAGTACAACACACATTCGGTTAACCGCACATCTGTTCTTTGTCGTTAAATTGTGACGCAATTACTTCAATATTACAGTTAAATTCCTTTCTTCATGGGCGTAGAGAGAAGCGTGAGGAGTTTTATAATTTATTTATTAGTTTATATTTCGTAAGATAAATAAGGAACGATGAGTTAGTTCTTTTTTTTTCAATGTTTTAACTGTTAATTACATACTTCTATTTTTTGTAATAGATCCTGCTTAATATCGTTTTATTGAATCTACTTCCCCCAATTATTTTTACGTAAGCGCTAGTGAATTTCGTTATGTTTCAGTAACTTACGCATACATTTTTAATTTCCATTTATTTAGATCTAGAACATTGTTTCAGTTACTTTTTCATATATGATATGGAACAATGTCGAGAATGGCACCATGAAACAATGTCGAGTTGGATTAAGAGTCATATTGATTGTATATCCATTGCCAGTGATTCCGAAATTTATTGCAAAGTCTGTAAAATATCGTTAAAAAATTCCAAGAAATCGCACGTGAAACGTCACTTAGCATCGCAAACACATACACAGAAATTAAACTCGTTGGAATCTGACAATTTTAACGAACTGTGAAACTTTAATGGCGGCAAATATTCAATTAAACAAACTTAAAAATCTCACCTTAAAAACATTTCTCCAAAAATATACTGGTCGAATTGTTCCTGATGAATCCATTTTACGCAAATATTTTGTTCGTAAGTGCTTAACGAAAGCAGTAGAACGCATTAGAAGCCATCTTTCAAATCAATATCTATAACTGCCTACGAAACTGTCGATATATTAGAACGCTGTGAAGTAAATGTTGTAGCTGGTGTACTACATCCAACTATTCCATATAACGCATATATAATATCAACAAATGTTATAAATACAGTTGATGCGGAAACAGTAGCTAAAACCATATAGGAGAATATGCACCAAATACGTCATTCGGACAATATATATTCGAAGCGACTTCCGGATGTGTCTTCGGCAAAACTTATACGCAGTTTTTAATAGAAATCCAGATTTAATAACATTGCGGCAACTGTGCATGGGGACGGGACAATGACCCAAAATCTAACTGCTAAATACGCTGAAATAAAAGAATATTTCTAGTATGCACCTATAACCAGTTGCAATGTAGAAGGGACGTTTTCTATCTACAAGGATGTATTTCATTCAGAGAAAACAAATTTTACAGAAGAAAACCTTGAGAAGGTTTTACTAGTTAATATTAATACTCCTTTACTCAATTTGAACTAGATAATGAACAAATAAAAACGTATTTCGTATTTTATAGATCACCATCCGTTTGTTTTCCAATTATATAAATAAAATTAACAACTCTTTAAAAATACAAATTTTCAATAGTACGCCCGTGGACGATGAGTCATCGGCCTCTTGTGTTTAGTCCCTAGTGATTACTTAATGAACCAAAAATAATATATTCATTAATTATTATTTAATTTATTTATTCATTATTTAAGGTAGTATTACGTAGCTTTTCCATAACTTAATAATTCTCGTATCTATTTACCCCTAGAATACGGGACTGTGTTTGCCAAACGTAATTATGGGACTATCGTAAATTTTACAACTCAATAAAATAAAAAAAATTGCCTTATCAAACTTTATTTGAAAAAAATACAAAAAAAAAGATAACGTTCTTCATTATCAGAACAAACGTTTAAAATTATAAAACCAACATATTTTATTATTTTTCACAACATACGGTGCAAATATCTCCTCGGTGTTACATAACATAAGAGTTTATGCTGGCCATATTTATCATTCCATACAACACACATAATGGCCATCTCTGTGTTTTTCTGCTCGAACTCATATTTGAACACATTTGGTCAAAGGTGTCCACACCTGATTTGGTCTCATTATAGTTATGAATTATTGTTGGCTTACCGGTTTCTTCTACGATCTCTGCCTTCTCATGCATAGTTGAAAGTAGCAAAACTAATTTGTTTTTCTTTGGCATGTAAGATAATAATGTCTTTTGTTGATAGAAACAAAACATTGACGTATTTGCGTTTCGACTATTTCCCTCCAAGAACTCCTTGGGTATCTCTTTTTTATTTTTGCGTATAGTTCCTATCATAGTTAATTTGTAAGGATTTTGTAGCAACTGGTCAGCAAGGGATACCGAGGTGAACCAATTGTCCATGGTAACGTTGCGATTTGTACCATGAATTGATTTCGTTAACTCTTTTACATAAAATTCGGCTAGAGGCAAACCATTGCTCTCTGTTTTTTTTCCCAAGTTAGGACTTGCGTCTGACATATACTTGGTGGCGGAATCGCATACCATAACAATTTTTATCCCATACTTCGCGGGCTTGTTGGGAATATACATCCTAAAAGGACAGCGTCCTCGGAATGCCAAAAGCTGTTCATCAATGATGACGTATGAAGTTGGAGTATGTGAATTTCTACATGTGTCAATAAAAATTTCCCAAATTTCTCGAATGTGTGTAAAAGGATCATTTACCTTTCTCTCTTCTCTTGTTTCTCTATTATCGCATCTAATACAGTTCAGCAGGTACAAAAAACGATCATAATTCATACATGATCTATAAAACGTGCCGGAAATAGTGCTATCAAACATATGCCTTGCTGACAAATGATTATCTTTTTTTGCGGCAGAAAGGATTAAAACACCAAACAAGGCTTTCAGTTCGTCTTTTGTCGTTGGGGAAACATTCTGTTGGCCGCTGTATTTTTGGGCCTGTCTGGCGATTTCTGCATTTGTATGTTGCAAAATAATATAAAATATATTGTCAGAAAAAAAATGTAAAAAATATTCATCCAGGTTAGAACAATCTTTTGCAGCCCCTTTAGGACCAGCTATAAAATGTATAATGTTCCTAGCAGCCGTTCTTTTGGATTGTTGAGGCAGCTCAGATGACCATTTGTGACCATTCTTGCCTTTTAGACGTTTTTTTTTCAAGTTGACTACATATTTTGAACGTGTACGTACTTGTAATAAAGGAATATCATCTTCATCTGAACTATGTTCTATTTCTTCTTCAGATTGAATTGGGCTAAAGCTTTGTTGGATGAGACAAACAGCCGAATTATTATCTTCATCAACCTCACTGTCGGAGGCAGATGATTCAACCTCCAAAATGTCCTCTTCAATGTCACTACCATCACTGTCGTCAAATGATTCTGGATCACTCTCTTCTCCATTCATGACACGTGCCGCTTCCTCCTCCAGTTGCTTCTCGGTCAAAAGCTTTCGATTTGACATCTTAATAAAGAAATCACTATATTTATTATAATGTATTTAAATAATAATAATGAAGAAATATCTTACCTCAAATTTCTATTACTAAAACAATTAAATTCGGTACGAAAAATAAGAACCAGTTTAATTTATAAAATGAGGTAAATACGGGACTTTCGTAAATTTTACGAACCTATCGCCGAAAAATCGCTTTAGGGTCGGAAACCAGAACGACCACACACCACACTGTCTAGCTATATACTAGACTAGAAGGTACTCAGTAAGGCAATTCGATGCATTGACCGTAAGTAAGCGAAAAAGTACGATGTCTTACGAGCATCGTAAAATTTACGAATGACCCGTAATCTAGGGTTAAACAAAATTGATTCCCATGGCAAGCTTGAAAAATCCGGTAGCTTTTATATGAAACAGTTAAAACTTCTTCCGTAATAAATATTGCGCGCATTTTATTAAAATTGCAAGCTCACTATTAAATTTTGTAACGTTTAACTATATATAAAGTTTATTTTATATTTGAAAATATTCTATAAATATAAATCACTGCGAATATCAGACGTGAAATAAAATCAAATAAGTTATTACAGGAAATATTTCGCATTAAAATATCTGTCACCAAGTATATATGTATATGAAAAAGCAGAGATGTAACAGAAACGAAGTATTTTTATTGACCTAAAAAATATTTTTAAAATTCCTTTATAGCATTTAATAATAAAGCAGTGTACATACGAGGTATATTCAAAAAATTTCTAAATTACGTTTTTTGTTCTCTTTTAGAGTTTCAGAATTATTATTATTTATTGTAACAAGTGCTCATTTGAAAAGTCAATCTAGTAGCATGTGATTTACTGAGAACATTTTGAAGTGTGTCGTAAATTAAAATTTACTACTTAACCTACGAAGTCGTTTATTTTGACAGTTTCATACATACAAATAAATAACAAATAATAGGTATTTATTTAAAACTATAACAAATGTTGAAAATGTTGTCCTTCAAGATCAATGCACTTTAAAATCCTCCGTTCAAAATTTCTGATGATATTCTGCAGCATTACTGGATTGTTATAATAACCTCAAATGTCCTAGAAGATCAATGCACTTTAAAATCCTCCCTTCAAAATTTCTGATGATATTCTGCAACATTACTGGATTGTTATAATAACCTCAAATGTCATTTGGATTTACGTTTACGGAACAACAAACACATACTAATATATTTGCGTCTTATTCTATCAAAATTTCAAAGTAACCTAGATTGACTTTTCAAATGAACACATTATATGGTGTCTACAAAAGTAATAAATTTAACAATATCCATAAGGTGTAATGGTTGGCTACAATTCTGTACCCAGCAATTTTTCTTCGATCTTCAATCTGTTTGTTGATTTCTAAGTGTGTCTGCTGTAGTTTTGTAACATCTATCTTAATGTCCATCACCAGTTTATTCAGAAACTCGCATTTATCTCAAGTTAAGCCTTCTATGATTAATTGCAAAACACGAACCCGAGGTCCGATATCTTTAGTCCGGGGGTTCTAATAAGAACTATCACTTTCCAATTGTTGCCTCTGTAATATCTAGTGCGGTCGCCATTTATGTAGGCTTTGAGCCGTTCTGTTTGTGTAGAGCGGTGTCCTTAACTTAACTTAAGAACTTAGTTTTATGCCTTCATTCTTTAAATCTAGAATGTATTAGGTTTTCTGCTAATAAAGTAGACTTAAGTAATTATTTTATTTTAATTTTATTCTATACTTGCATGCAGCGTGCCGTAATATAAATATGATTATTCTATTCATTTAAATTTCTATTTACAATTATCATTTTCTTTCATACGAAAGCTTTTTATGTCTACTATATCACTATTTAAATTATTAGGAAGATGTCTTTATCATTATATGTATATTTCCGCAATTTCGGCAAATCCTATCTAACGATGAACAAGGCTTCGTAAACAAGCGAACTACGTCACGAGAACTTGTCTGTTCTTACTCAATACTTGTTTGAGTGTTTGGATGATAATGAGCAAGTTTATGTCGTCTATACTGACTTTTCTAAAGCCTTCGATCGTATAGATCACGAGATACTTTTAATTAAACTTGTCTTACTTGGGTTTACCCCAGCTTTATCCTCACTGTTTCGAACTTACTTATGCGACAAAATTCAGTATGTTTACTATAATGGTCACCGATCAAAATGCTCTTCGCCGAGTACCTCAAGGAAGCAACCTCGATCCGTTAATTTTTCTAATTTATATTGTCTTGTGCCATATACTTAAGTGTCATAAATTACCTTTTGCTGATGACCTGAAGCTGTACCAAAGGAGTAATAGTGAAGGAGGTTGCATCTTTCTTCAGGAACATATGGACGTACTTAATTCTTGGTGTATTGCCAATAAGTTAGATATGAATGTGTGTAAGTACAATGTCTTAACCTGTACTTGCAAGAACAATTCGTAAATATTTAACTATCGTTATAACGACTCTTTTAACCCGTTGCACTTTTATTAAAGACCTGGGTATCACATTTGATACCAGACTTTGGGTTTCTGAACCTATCTTACATAAAGTTTCTTCTTCACTCAAGACCCTGGATTTTATTATACGGAACTCGAAAAATTTCTGTTCCATCGACGCTATTGTCCTGCTTTATTTTACCTTTGTTCGGCTCAAGTTGGAATATGCATCATTAATATGGTCACCTATCTACACAACATACAATAATTTGTTGGAATCAGGTCAGCGAAAATTTTTTAAATATTTACATTCTAAACATACTGGATCTTATCCACCTCAGGGTACTGACCATATCGTATTACTAGACACCTATCAGTTTGATTCCTTGGAAAACTGCAGGCGTCAAAATGATGTTAAATTTTTATATAATCTACTCCTCAATGGCATAAATGCACCATAATTGTTGGACAACATTAAATTTCTAGTTCAACAGTATAATAGCCGGCTATGTAACACATTCTATTATCCCATGACGAGAACTAATATTTTAATGAAATCACCAATGGATGTATCGTGCATGACATCTATTTAATTGTTTAGCAGGCGCACATAATGGATAGGATGCATAAAACGTAGTACATGCTAATGCTTCACCAAAAAATGACTACTTTGTTGCATTTGCTTTTACATAGAAGTATCTGCTTCACATGAGAAAAACATACTACACTGTACGATACAACAGTAGTACCTACTACTGAATTGAAGTATTTAATATCTTGCGGCAAGCGGATCATATGTCACAACAAACGTGTTACAACTCGTTTTTCCATCAATGCCTACATTAGTGCATTCACATTTTCAATCATTAACTATTAAAATTTTGTGAAAGTTGCAAGTGAGAGTGACTCTTCTGATTCCGAATCGACAAAAGCGTTAGGCCAGGATAAAAATGAACAATTGTTATTTCTTACTCTTCTTAAGGATTATCAAATTTTGTTTGACAAAAGAATGATATCAAAAATCAAGAACGAAGAAGAAGATGCACTGAAAAAATTAATTGCTGCCTTTAATGAAATAATAGGAAGAAACCTAGACGCAAAACAAATTTTGAAAAAATTCAATAACATGAAAGCAGAAGTTAATAAAATTGTCGACCCGAAAAAACCTGGAAACAAAAAAATTGTACTGACTGAATGGCAGAGAAAATTCCAGGAGCTTTGGAATGTAGGAGAAAATCCAGTCCAACACAGCGTATCAAGTCCTTACAAAACATTGAAGATTAGTTCCCCAGTTACAAATCTGGTTTCAAACAAGATAGAGTCATAGCACCTGAAGACAGAAGACAGAAAACAAATTGATTGCATTGGTAAACTTTGCCAAAGTTGGTGAACAGTTAGTCGACTATTTAATGCGTCGGGACGTGTTGGATTTACTCGAATACGTATGTATTTATAAATGTGTGATAACTATTTAAAAGAGTGCTTTTTTAATTTTCGTTTTGTTACTAGCTTTAATTGGAAATAAATACATTATTTAATTGTGTCTTTTGATTATATTATTGAACAATTCAACATATTCGTATGATAGTACATATGATAATAATTATGTTAGTTGGCATTACGAAATATAGCCTTAGCAACTTAATTTCTGCGCCGTGTGCCTTGATTCCGAATTTGTGCTTGATTACCCTTGGGTATTAGTTCATTCGAATGCTGTAGTTCTATCTCAACTGGATCAAAATCATGGTATGGATCTCGCAGGTTATCGGCTACATTGTGAAGTACTAATGCATTCACAATATGTTTTGGAATGTTTTCAACTAACAAAAGCAGCCCTCTATGACACAACGTTCTTTCGCATGGATTAAATTATAATTTTCTTGAATAGGTGTGGTTGAATTTTTAAATGGTGTCAGCAACAATGGGGCAATACCATATTCTTCATCACCTAACACTCTTGCTTCTTGGACATTATTATTCGATGCACTACTGACTTTCGACTATCGTGTACGGAGCCTGGCCAAGATGCATCGACACTTGTAAACATTTCTCTGGCATTACAAGTAGCTTGAACGTTTATTGAAAATACCCCTTTTCTGTTCACATATTAATAACCATGAATAGATGGTTTTACTATTTTTACATGGGGACAATCAATAGCACCTATAACCCTAGGCATTCACTGGATATTTGCCCACTCATTAATAGCAATTCCAAGCAATTCCTTAATGTTAGGAAAAATATTATTCAATTATTTCTTTAAGACTAAATTGCTTCAAATACAGTTACCAAGTTTCTGGAAATAGTACTTTAATTCGCATCTATATCAACACCAACTCCTTGCTGAAATCCAGGATCATCTGTAAAAAAAAACTTAATTACATTTTTCAGATTTTTCAATTACTTTTCTAGAATCACCTAAGCTTCTCAAAAAGACTTCCATTTTTCGAGTGTGACAAAGCTCCACCGCTTGTTTCTACGAAATCATCAGGATCATTAAGAAAATAATTTGCAAGCCACTCTACATTTTCTCTGTTGAATTTGAAGAATCAAAATGTGAAAGGAACTTGATTTTATACAAATTAGACATATATAGATATCATAAGACTGCACAATTTATGATAATTATCTAAATAATTTGCGATATATATTATCATATTATCTCCTCCTTTGTTTATATAACGGCTGTTCATTTGAAAAGTCAATCTAGTAGCATGTGATTTACTGAGAACATTTTGAAGTATGTCGTAAATTAAAATTTACTACTTAACCTACGAAGTCGTATATTTTGACAGTTTCATACATACAAATAAATAACAAATGTGATTGACATTATCAAATGTCATTTGGATTTAAGTTTACGGAACAACAAACACATACTAATATATATGCGTCTTATTCTATCAAAATTTCAAAGTAACCTAGATTGACTTTTCAAATGAACACACGTTACTTTTCTACGATGCACATTTATGAAAGCTGACATTTTTCAAAAAAAGCACTTAATTTGCAGTGCTCGAAGTTTCTCAAATACCAACTTCACATAAACCGGAGTAAATACTACTAAACTACTAGGTACTTCTAAGTCTTATAATAGTGGCATATGCTTCGGAGACTAGTAAATGCTTCGTTAGTGTAGAATAAGCTACTGAAATGTTGTACATACTTGAAGTATTAACATGTACTACGTTTTATGCATTCCACCCAATGAATGTGATATGAACCATTCAATTCTCTCTGTTTTATTGTATGAGACTGGTAACATCGAATAGTTATTACAATTATTTTGTGTTTTTCTTTTGCTTTTCTTTCAGAATCTCTTACATTATTATAATTTAGTTATTTTTTATATTCTTCTTAGAATATAATAAGATTATTTTTAGCTAGAGTTATTGTTTATTTAATGTTTATGTTTTATTGTGTAGATGATTAAACGTATTTGCTTCACATTTTTTTTTCCTCTAATTGGATATACGTTTATCTGTTGGGCAATAAATAACTAAATTATTATTATTTAAGGCAATTCCATATGTTACACAATAGTTACTCGAGACCAGTCCTTGACTACTGAGTATACTGTTTTTTTAATATTCCGTTCTTCCTTTAGTATTAAATCAGTGCTGGTGTCATAAATCGACTTGATTTAGAATGCATTTGGAATGGATATCCAATGAACTAGCAGTCCCTTAAATACAAAAGTGGACTGTTGTTCTATCCAAAAGTAAATAGTTAAAAAATAACCACAATAGTTTCATTCATTGATATATTGTTAATCATAAAATAACAAAAGCACCTTCTCGAAAAACAATAAGTAATAAAATAGGCAAAAATGCAAGTAGACAAAAAATATTCAAAATGTTAAAAATGTACCAGAAATAACACAAGTGAATAAGCCTGTTAGATATAAGATTTTTAAAAAACGTTCTACTAAATGAACCAGAAATGAAGTCTAGAAAACAAATAGATGTAAAACTATTTGAAAAATAATCTAGGAAAGGCAGCTAGGTCGCATAAATAAAATACCTGGAAACATTTTTCTTCCTAAACTTATTGGCCAGTTTAGGAACAAAATCTGACGAAAAAAGCGAAATTGGCCATTGGCTAGAAGAATAATACAGTTAAAATAAGTGTTAATTATTCAGCTTGAAGTTATGCTGCAGAGGAGATCCTTGTACTTTGGGATACTTTTAATAAAATTGGTTTTGATAGAAAAAAATATTTTATTTCGTCAAACTAAGTGATACATTAAAAACACGACATACAATACGTAGAAGAAGGTTTTGTGTAATACTTGGAAAATGGTTCCATTCGACAATTACAGCCGCAACCAACAAAAACTGTATTAACATAATTGTCACTGTCCCAAAGATTGTAAATATGTCGAACAAAATTTGCAACAAAATATTATTATCTGGCAGACAGGCTCAGTAAAAAGAGAAAATCTCTATATTTTCATTATAATTATGTGTGAATTTCAATGTTTCTTTGTTCCTTTCTGAATATATTATTACGATTATTCGGTATTTAAATAATTAATATTATTGTAAGATAATAAAATACTATTATTACGTTTTTGTTTTTAAACCATATGTACCTAACTTTTAATAAATTGTATGTTATTTCAATTTATTATGTTTTTATATACAAGTGTGTATCAATTGGCGTACCAAACACTATCCGCCCAACAGAAAAAGTGCAAAAAATGCGTGATCGGCTTGTGATCACAAAAACTAGCTCTTCGAGTGGCTGGTTAAAATTAAAGAAAAGTTAATACAGAAAAGTCGCTAAATAGCTGAAATTTCAATCCTTTGTATTGAAATTTCAGCTATTTAGCGACATAACCTAACTTTGGCAGCTATCAGCTACGTTGTCTACTTCTAATTTTGCCGTGATTTTGAAACTATTTGCATTTTATTTTTTATTGTAAAATTAGAGTCTTGTTGTAAGTAGCACATAGCATACCACCGATCATCGGTGCTTAGTTTAAATAAATGTTATTAGAAATGGCAGAATCACCACCAAAAAAGCGTAAAAGCAAACATTTTTCAGGAAATTAAAAACAATCCGTATTCAATATATACAAAATACACAAATTACAACAGCCAGATGAACAAAAAACAAGAAATGTTGAATACACAGCAGAAGCAGCAGAGATATCACAATCAAGTGTCACAATCAATAGTATTTTAAAAGAGCACAGCACAGGTTTTTAATACTAATTGAGCTGAGAATTACAACAATATCTCCTAAGTCTACAGAAATTTCACCATTTTATAATACTTAAAACAATCAGAAATTCCAATAGATTTACATGATGGCTTATGAAAAATAGTTTAATAATTTGTTTTCTTAACTGTCAAAAAATAACACCGGTACGGTGACATCTATCGCCTACGAAATCAGCGATTATTTTCATTCGCTCGTCAAAACCGGTTTGATACGTGCTTTTGCCGTGATCACTCTAGGTGTTCAGTGAACAGAGCATAACTACACGTGAAAATGTTCTTCGTTAAATTCAGAGTCTAAAATCCTAAAACAAAAATGTCGTACCATATTTCATACCTCTGCACGAGGTTACTTTTAGCCTTTAAATAAGTATTATTAATCGATATTTGTTGACAGAAAGGCATATAATTTAGAATAAAGAATTATTATTATTATTTTATTAAAGTCTTCTTTTTGATTTTAAAGTTTGTTTTTAATATTTGTTTATTAACTTATTTTGACGAAAAACACATCTGACAACGTTATAAAACAATATGTAGCTACAAGCAAGTAACTCAATGTTACTCCAGTCAAATGCATTACTACTGTCAAATTTGGACACTTATGTAGCTGCCTACTTTATTCGACTTTCTTTCCAAGTCCCAATTATGTAGGTAATAATGATGTTGATTTTTGTCAAGAAGATGTACAAAAATAAGCCAATACTATCACAAAATTTTAAAACTTTGTAATATTTTCACAATAAATATGTAATTTCAAGAGCTAGTTTAATTTCCTTTGCTTTATGTGCACGATTTAAGACGCAAGGTTAACGAATGTTGCTAAATATACGTTTCTTTCAAATTATTTCTGAAAACACAGGAAGCATGATACACCGTTTTAGTATTAAGACCTTTAACTACAAATTTGACCAAGATCGTCGTTTCGTGTAATTAGTACGCCAATTTATACACACCTTGTATATGTGTTGTAAGATCTAATCTAAAAGAATTTAATATGTAATATGTATGTAAACGACCTCTTTCGCCTTACTAATTATAAAATTAACTCGTGCGGATCTCGATACTAATTAATAGTTGTTATAATAATTATAGTATCTCAGAATCATTATTTTTAACTTCAATAAAACGATTCTCCACGGATAACATCATAAAGATAAGCGCCAATGTTTATTGAAATAAATATGTTCAACAAGCGATTTCCCAAAGACTTTTGTGTAATACCTCATGTATTTTCTACGCTCGAAATCTTTGGCGGCGGCAGAAATGTTGGCTCGAATGTCACGGATGCTTTCGTGTGATATGTTCCGTATCTTAACATATTTACATCTTATTTTTATCGTTTCTTCGGCTGATGTTTTACTTTTTTTAACGGACGGCTTCGAGTGGTTGAAAATAGACTCTAACTACTGTATAAACGGATATCAGTCGCTGATTCACTCGAAATGTTTAATTGAAAGGGTCTTTTGGACGCCGAAATTTTACCCATTCAAGCTTTATAATGAAATTATTAAACTCCCTTTTCACGGATAATATTACAGATACCTAAGAGGTTTCTTAGGTTTTCAGTTACGATTAGAAATTCAATCAAAATTTAATTTCAAAATTCTAACCGAAAATATTTTTAATTAAGCGTTTCCTTCAGCTCTAAATTGTCTTAAAAATCAGAATTAATCCTCCAATAAGGTTATTGTGTCGGTAATGGTATATAATAAGGTAAATAGGTGCTGGCTTCGTAGAAATTTTAAATTAATGCCTCCAAGATACAATTTGGTATGTAATTTTTGTTAGTTCTATCTATACATTTCCGTCATTAATTCCTTAAAGATTATATTTTATCATATATTGGAATATTTCTTGGTATTAGAATGATTCAATTTAAAACTTGTATATGAAGTAATCCACACTTTTTTTTTTCTCGAAGACCGAAAATAATAGCAAAAATACGTTTATTTATTTCGTATGTACATATTGCTGTGTATCTACAGCTGATAAAGTTTTTTTGCAGTTCATACTGCTCAAAGTGGGAACCTCAAGCTTTCCAACACACATAAATACGCGCTGTAACACATGTTAGTCATTTTAAGGTCATTTATGTCTCAAATTTGACCTTGGACTGAAAAAAAATACTTTACGAACTTTAGTTATGTAGGGCTTTTCAAAAATTTGTATTTTAGCTGCTTACACATCATTTGGGGACTCTTGAGTTTGAAGTATACTCTCAAGTTATAGCGCCTAACACTAAATAGGGAGAATATTTTGGAAAATAATGATTTTTTTAAAACGAAATATAATGATTTATTAATTAAAGATTTTTACTGCGAATATGCAATACTTGTGTAATATGTAATAAACAAGTACATAATAATAATAATATTTGATATAAACATGAAAGCATTAATATATAGATTGCAGTGTGTAAATTAATGCAGGATGTGAGTTTGATCCACGTATGGGTCCCTGTATTGTGTTCAAGTATTTACAATTTAGTTGCTTCAATTTTGCTCAAAACTTTTACATATCTAGGATTTTGTATAATTCTTGATCGAATTAGGTATGTCAAAACCAATACATAAAGGACACCATACACGAGAATTTGCGATACCCTCCGAGTATACATTCAGTGATTTAATGCAAGAATATAATTTGAAATATTAGAAATATATTTTTAGGTATTGTTATTTCATTTATTTAGTTATTTTAATAATATTGAATTTCTCAAAAGATGAGCTAATTAACATTGTATATCTCTTGGGAGAAGCACAGAAAAACTATTTCGTTATCCAAACGTTATCCAAATAGACGTCAGCCGCCGAAGAAAACCTTTGAAATTCTTAAAGATAGATTTGATGTTAAATATAGTAAAGGATCCGTATAATCCGTAATAATCCGTTCTTTTAATAAGCTTTTAAATTAAATAAATCATTTCCACAAAATAGTTTTCCGCAAATACGTTTTTTTTTAAATTTTGCGTTAAATTTGTTTAAAACTATTCAAATATCTTAATCAAATAAATTAAATTATTTAGCAAAATAACCCAAAATCATAATTAATAATTAATTAACCTATATTCAATTAGCCTTAAACTAGATAAAAAATTATAATTCAACCTCAGACTGTAGTGGAATTTTACGTAGGTCTTACACACAGAATATATTATAAATAATCTATAAAAATCTAATAAAATTTATTAGAAATTACAGTTTAAAGTCATAGTAAAAAAAAAATTGTAAAATATATCTCTGGTGCCTCACAAGGTTATAACAAAAAAATAAATAATGAACTAAAATAAAAGAGTTACATAGTTCTCTAAGTAATTATGTGTAATCAACTAATTAATCATCAATTCAAAATTCAAGAAGTAGCATTACGTGAAACAATTAAATATAGACATTGTAGATTATAGACATTAATTTTAAAGAATTATCTTAGAATAAATTTTTATAACTGCAAAGAAAAACAAACGTTTGTGTACTATTACATAACGAACTTTATGGGCTGCTTAAATAACTTTAAAAATTAGGATTTATAATGATAGCGACTAAAATATACATGCGAAATTTTTCTTTAAATTCATTGCATAAAGCTCTTATACAAAAAAATACCTCAACGTAAGGCAGCACAGATGATTGTTTCCTGCGTAGAACCTTATCTAATATCCCTTTTGATCGAAATATAGTCTTCCTAATTAAGTTTTAAAATGGTTTCCACCCCAAAATGTCAATAAGGCATATAAAAAAAACGGCGCAAGCTATGTATTCCTTACTAAGACCCTTAAAAAAATAAAAAACATAATGTTGCAAAACTATAGCTACACGTACGATGTCAGTGAACATGAACACCAAAAGACAAGAACCTACCTTAAAAAGGGAAACGATCTTACCTAACCAACAAAATGGAAGGCACGTGGTTGATAAAGTTCCAAATCGGCTATACATATATCCGCGATTAAAGGCAATCAGATACTTCAAACAAAAAAAAACATTTCTACCCCAACTACAATTAATTATGCCTCTATAAATCTGAATTACCGGAGTACTCAAGGCACTTTAATTAGCAAACCATAAAAATCTTTACAATATCAGAACATGTGTCTCTTCGTTGACAGACCAAGCGAGAAGAACGTAAAAATCCCAAAAATGAACTAATCCCCCTATACGTAGTTTCTCAAAACAGTCGAAAGTTAGCGCTGACATTCAAAATGAGTGGTATATAAAATGAAATATACAGCTTGACAAAACTAACAAAAATGCACTAAATATGTCGAAAAATTAATCAAAGATATATTGATTATATCGTACTCCAATATCCTTAATTAAATTGACTTCCTTAAAAATTCTATACGAGAAAATAGCTTGTACGTAGGCCTAATTGTGTAGTTAAAGATGCTATTCAAAATAAGAACCAATTATACCATACAGAAATTCTATCTATATATAGAATAATCTAAAAATGATGGACAGAGCGAACTAAAATTACAGGTTTGGAAAAACAACCCGTAACCAAGTATAAAATATAACTAGCGTAAACAAATAAGCTGTAGGTATGTGTGTTTTATTCCACTTAAAATAAATATTCTTCAGAACACCAACAATAATACAACGACGATTTTTATTATATTATTTTGGCAGAAATTCAATCTTTTTCAATAAATAGTTTTCAACAGCTACTACGCTTCTCATGGTTGTTATGGTCTTTAATGTATAGAAAAACGGATTTTTAAAATAAAATTAAATATATTTTATAATATTGAAGATATGTGTAGTAGGGAATATTTAACAAAAAAGATAGCTGCTAAAGCACTTAATATGACTGTATAAAAACATATTGGGCGTTCCGTTTAAAATACACGAGATTTTTTAGCGCAAATTTCTTTTACTTTATCGAGCCTTCGTGAACACCCAGTATACATTAGAAATTTCCTTACAAAAGTATCTCATGGCACGCCTTGTACAAACGTACAAAGTTATTTTATTTTATGCCATGGCACTCTCGAATTATTGGCATTTAAAGGCGCACACAGAAATGTCACTTTTTCTCTTTAATTGTAAACATCCCCAGAACTATTGGCTCCAGCTGCTAAGTATTCTTGTTAAAAAAATATTCCAAATTAAACGTATAATTAAAAATTAGACTTATATACAGGTCACTCAATTAAAAAAAAAAGTATCTTTTTGTGCTAGCGATTTACTGGCACATTTCATATAAGCCTACACATTTTTAGAATGTGTAGCAATAGCAACCCAATGTGGCCCTTTAAAAGTGGGACACAAAAATCCATACCAGAAAACCGAAACTTGCAATAATTGAAAAAGATTAGGTACTGTAAACTAGTTCAATTGAACAATAAAAGTAGAAGATGTAAGTATGTTTAAGTACTTCGTAGTAAATACGGATGGTAAAAGCAAGCCAGAAATAAGCGAAGCAATAAAGAAAGCAGTCCCATTATATTACAACGTGCCTTCAAAAACTTTCCTCAGTAATCAATGATTGGTGTACATGGAAAGCTTTGGAAAACTTCAAATTCTGACAGTTGTCATACATAAATTTAAATTACAAATGCTTATATTTTATTTACGTGATAGGACCAAACTATTAAAATTATACGTTTGTGACAGAATACGTGCACTCTTACCAACTATTAAAAAACGCATGGCCGTCTCTAATGAGCAAAGTTTTTGAAGGCAGTTCCACTTACTAATAAAGGATGCGAAAATTTTCAAGAAGAGGTAGGATAAGAAATGAAACAGCAAGAAAAGGGCTAAATGTAGAACTGATCTTAAAGGGCATGGAAAATCAGCATTTAAGTGGTTTAGACCTATTGCAATAATGAAGGACAAACGAAACGAATATAGCAGATAAAACCATATGAGAAAAGAACAAGAAGTAGGTCAAAGAAATTATGGAAAAAAGAAGTGACTGAATATTTAAAACAAGAAAAGTGCCATTGGAAGAATGATAAAATAATGAGAAGAAACAGAATGTTTGGACAGATTGGACATATTGCAAGAATTGACGACTAGAGTCAAATGATACCAATATACGAGGGTGATTTGGAAACTATGTGACCTAATAAAGAAAACGCAAATTTTTTGATAAAAAAAATTTTACTTTTTAATATTGTCTCCTGCTCACTCAACACACTTATTCCAACGATATTCCAAATTAGTAATGCCTTCATTGTAGGTCGGCGAATCCATGTCCTCGAAATAGCTATTTACAGCAGCGACTACCTCGGAATTAAATGAAAATCTCTAGCCGCTGAGCCACTTTTTTTCAAGTTTGGAAAGAGATGATAGTCGCTGGGAGCCAAATCTAGGGCATAGGGTGAATGAGGTACTAATTTAAACCCAAATTCATAAATTTTTGCCATTGCAATCGCAAATTGTGGGCAGGTGCGTTATCCTGATGGAAAATAACTTTCTTCTTTGGCAAATGAGGCTGTTTCTCTTTGATTTTGTTCCCTCATTGTTGCTGCAAATGGGTATAATACTACCCATTTATTGTTTTCCCCTTTCTCTAAGTGGTCGACCAAGATAATTCCATGAAAATCCAAAAAACAGTTGCCATAACCTTTCCTGCTGACAAAACCGTTTTTGCTTTCTTTGGCGCAGGAGAACATTTTTTTGTCCATTGTTTGGATTGTTCTTTGGTTTCGAGAGTATAATGGTGGACCCAGGTTTCATCGATGGCAATGAAACAGCGTACAAAGTCCTTCTGATTGCGACGAAAACGTTACAAAAAGTCGCGAAAAGCACTAAAATGATTCAATTTTTGCTTCGGTGTGAGTAACCGGGGCACCCAACGCGGTGAATATTTTTTCATTTCCAATTCTTCAGTTAAATTTATGTGCACACTTGTCAGTTGAGATACCTACAATGTCTGCTATCTCGCGCACATTTATAGACGGTCATCCGAGACGATACGGTTGACTTTTTCAATCATATTCGGATTACGGGATTACTACGGGATTCATCATTTGTACTCATACGACCACGCTTAAATTCGGCAACCCAGCTTTTAACCATTGAAAACGAAGAAACAGATTCTAATATTGTTGTCTGCTTTGATTTCGGTTGGTGTTAACCCTTTCAAATTAAAGAATTTTATCACCACTCTCAATCCAGTTTTTTCCATTACTACAAAATCACAGGAGATGTTCACTTTGGCGTACTGTAAAAAACAGAGTAATCATCAGATCGCTCTGTACTGTAATATTTAAACCTATTAAACCTATTAAAAGATGATTCTACTGAATGACAGAAAATATTCCTGGGAATTCGTGCCATCTCTGTGTTAGGCCACGTAGTTTCCGAACAATCCTCGTAACAAACACAAAGATATGGCAAAAGAACAAGAGGAAAGTCAAAGAAATCATGTGCACCGAAACTATGAGAAAATAGTGGCAGGAAATAAGAAAGATTTGGGCGAAATTTATACATGGATAAGATCTCAGAGACGTTTTAACATATCTAGAGTATAGAATAAGGCTCTTATAGAGTTAATCTCAAACAAGAGTTTCAGCAAGAAGGTGATTACATTTTAGTCGATGACTTATTCAGGAGTATAAAGAAATGGTGTGTTTCTTTTTCATATACTGTTGTCGGATGAATTCTTTTTCCAAAAATAGTTGTTTAAATAGGAACAATGTCCATGTTTGAGCGACAGAAAACTCTCTGCCATGAACATTTAGATTTTAATGTACTCTTGACAGATAAATAATGGAGGCTATTATCTTGAATTGACATTTAACAGGTAAAAGTAATTTTAATTTCCTTGAAAGTGATTTGAAGAATTTACTATACAACTTTCCGTTAAAAATAACAGAGTAATGTAGCAGCCCTATTTAAATAATATATTTGGTGACCGATGGATAGGTAATCGAGGCCACATTTTACGGCTCGCGCGTTCGCCTGATTTATCAAATGAATATTTCTCTTTGACAGTCACATAAAATATAAAGTTTATAAAACACGGCAACTAGAACAATGGCAATTTAATAACATAGAAGCGCTGCAAACCTGTGTTCTGAGAGCATTTATATAAATACATGGATGCGTCTTGCACAAAAGCGAAGAATGGTGGTCTTTTGTTTTGTTCTCATTAATTATTTGAATTAATTATAATGCATTGTTTTATTAATCTAGCTAATGTTTAATTGTAAGCGAGATAATTTTTATATTGTTTTGCTTACAAAAATACAATAATGTATAGTAGTGTGCGAATTTTCCTTATAACTTTGTCATTTCTATAAATAAAACCAATGTGTTATATATTTATAGTCAGGTATTTACACTGGTCAACAAATTTTCATTTTTAAAATTTTTCTATAGAAACTATGTACAATTTTCGTTTCTTTTATAGTTCTAACAATAGTAATAACAACAAATTTATTCTGGTACGTCAGGTTTTGGAAAAAAATATTGCAAAATAAATTAAATAATATTAATTAGGTATGTACATTATATGTAACTGTATGGCATCGTCCTATTTAAAATGTTTTTCTTTTTACACTATTCTTCGGCACTTTCTGATATCAATGTCTAACAATAATCAGCATGCATTTCACTATTTCACTTGCCCTGATAACAGAAATGTCTTGAGACCTTTCTCCATATTCATCACTCACATCGCTGAGTCTTTGGAGAAAGAAATCTAGATGCGAGTGCAAAAAATGTATTTTAAGGCGTTTTAAGCCCAATTTATGGTAATTTCTAAGAAGTTCATTAACAAGTGCTATTCAAATGACTTTCTGTTTCTTCACTGGAATGATCCGTTTGTTCACGCTAAATCATAGGTCTTGCAAATGCGATAGCGCTTTTCTTACCGTTTGACCAGCCCCTCAGAGTAACAGCACAGTGTGCGCAGCAAATGCTGAGAGCCCATGGCTTGCCTTGATGTTCAACGGTTAAGCCAAAATTGCGAAACTAGTTAACTTTTCTATTAAAAGTGTAACATTCCGCTTATGCTGCAGGATAGTGAATTCTGCACATACATAACAGAAACTGTTTGGATTATTTATACACGTACGCGACAAAATGAAATTTGAAAGACGTTCAGCTATCATAAATATATATGTAGCTTTTTATATACCCATACAGCCAGATAACTACTAATTCTTAATTTGATTGGTTCCAGCGCTTAAATTGGTGTAGTTTAAATGCTCTGGCGTAGGAAACATGCAAAGACATGTTTAGACATGTTCACTCAATGTTCTATAGAACAATATTTTTAGTAGTATCTTTCTTATACCTATAAAAGTAACATTTAAAACGTTTTTACAAATTTTAAATCAGATTCAAAATCAGCATGATAAAAAACATAAACTACACGGTATTGGTGTATAAGAAAACCAAACTGTGTTGATAAATGTTAAATAAATTTACTAAAAAATCTTATAAATATAAAAATTTATTAGATTGGAACAACATAAACTGCTCAAATTGAAGTGGATATTTGAAATAAAACTGAGTTTCTACTAATTAAATTAATGTTTCCAGGTTTTACTACATTTCGTTATTCGAAGCATATCTTAAACTAATGTAAACAAGAAAAAAAACTAAAAATTGTGTAGCTCGATAGAAATGAAAAGTAAGTAGAACACATTTTTGTTTTCAATATCCTTTCTCCGCTATCATTTGTGACTTAACCAACGTTGCTTTAGCATACATTTAGAAGCCGTTTACCTTGAAGAATTAGTTCTTTGGTAAAACGAAGCATCAACAATTATTAACCTATTACAAGTTTCTTGAAATCAGGTTAGGAAAGCACAGAACGATAGGTAGTGCATCATATATTCATGGTGGTTCAAGAGAAAGAGTGTCTGATAGGTCTTACTGCACGAAGAAACTCTACCTTCACACAATTTCGAATTAATAATTATAATTAATTCACGCAAGTTACAGGAAGAATAATTTGTAGTCAAACAGTAAGGAATAGGTTGAGTAGTTACAATCTGATGGCAAAAATACAGAAACGGAAATCCTGTTTTTCACAGATGAGTTCAGATTGCATCATTATAATTCCCGTGATTGAGTTTTGTTCGAGAAAGAGCGAAAGCAACGATATAATTTACATTTCATGACGCCAACTCCTTTTGGTGGCCGATCAGTGTGCGTTTGGTGAAGCATTTCTTTTGATGGGTTCACAGTTGTGGTTATCCTAATTTACGAGACCCTGATAGCGATCAGATATCGTGATTTGCTTTTAGAACAAATTATTGTACCATTTGCTGCCACTATCCGCGATAATTTTACTTTAATCGACAGTGATGCTTGACCGCATTGCGCCAGAATTATGAACGACCGCATCAAACATCATGGTACTGACAGAGCGGATTGACCAGCTTGTTATAAGGATCAAAATTATGTTGAACACGTCTGAGCTGAAACGTCAAGACAATTATACTGCTTGTAACAGTCACCCAGCACTTACAGTAGCCCGATAATGTTTTGCGAGACATTTGGCAAAATATCAGCCTTTCATTAATCTCTATACTAAATAGAGTTAGGATACTAAGAAGACCTAAGGTTGGCCCCACAGGGGTATTAACTCGATATTAAGAGAAGTGCCATTAAGCCAAATCCACAATAAAAATTATTATTTTGAGACAATGATGCTATCTCTTTAGTAGCTATCTATTTAGTTCTTGTTTGATTTTTGCCACTTTCTATATGTTAAACGCTTGTAAAAGAATTCATAATAAATTAGACCTTGCACCTTGTTTTAAATTCAGAATTTATTGAAAATATATATATTTTCCACTTCAGTTTCTGAGCAGTGTATTTGGAATTTATACTCGTATATAGAAAAGTACATATCTTAATAATGTTAAAAATAATTATTATAGTGAGTCATTACTTTGTTTACCGCGTTAGCATTGGAAGCTTACGAAATTTGTGTAGTTCTATAAAATAGTAGGATTACACCAAAAAATACGTAAGCGATACTCCATTTAATTTTGCCCAAGGCAACATAGACACAACTAGTTCACATGACTTATTGTAAATGTTCTTTTCGATTAATTTGTGTCTATGCTTATACCTCGATAATTTTAAAGTATCCTATCATGTCTACATATATAATATATAATGCGTGCAATGAAGTGGATACTGTGCTTCTATAATGTGTAACACACTAAATAAATTTGACAAACTGAATAAGAAAAAAAACGATCTAAAATTTAAAAAGCCATCGCCGTTACTGTTTCAATATCGTCCAAAATTTTCGTATACACGTAACGTGTATGTATATGCAAATGGGATTACTGTAAAATAGCTGTTAAACTGGACCCGAAACATTAATTTCTCAGATTACATCGAGACGGAATAGAATGTCCAAGCTGTACAACTACCCATGTCGCCATTATCTAACACCTTTAATGTTGATATATGTAAGCAGAGATACATGCGTTGATACAACTATATTTCTTTTGGAGCTAGCGACAGTGTAATGTATGTATACGTGCATGTCTAACAATGTACGTGAAGGCGTACAAGACGTGTTCTTATATTTTTACGTTGGTGGTGTTGATTTGAGTTATTACCTATTTTAGATATTACATCAATATAATTGGTTATAGGATACAGTTTTTTTTCTGAAATATGTTCAAGAACAAACAATTATTTTGCTACACTATTTATTCTACTTATTAAAATGATGAAATTCTGCAACAGACGGTTCAAAAGAAGTGCCATTAATTTAAAAACAAAATGTGCAAATGTTCCAAAAAGGTTTCGAACTAAATTTCAGGAATATGGTGGGTGTTTTTACGCATGGATGGATTTTGCGGACAAAAATGTTTGTACGAGATTAGCAGAACGACTTGGAGTAGTGCCATGCAAGAGAAACTTCACGTTTAGTAGAATTCCTATTCTACCCTTTTAATTCGTATTAATACACAATCCACGGCGTCTTCTTAGTAGACAGTATAAAGTTCGACGCCAGAGGGACATCGAATTCCGTGCTTTTGATATTCTAGTTATTATTAATCTGGGCAAGGTCTTTCCAACTCATTCGGAAGATAACATCCATAATAAAATTATCGCGCGTCGTTCCACTTTCTAATCTTGACAGCACTCGAAAAATTCCAAACTTTATATGATCCATGCTCGCGAACTACACCTTTTTTAGTGAAGCAAATGTCGGATAAGCGGTTGGGGTTTATTACTAAACAGTACCACTAGGTGTTATAAAATAGCACCACCGGTGTTTTCTTAAAAAAATAGTTCAGCTTCTTTTTGAATCGGCTGTGTATATATATTTTTGAATGCGATTGTCAAAGTTAATGAGAGTTTTATATTATGTTCTGATAACATTATGTAACAGAAGATTTTATGAAATTACTTACTAAAAGGACTTAAATATTTAGCATTTGTAAATGATAAATTATATGTAAACCCATTTTAAAAAGCTTTGAATAAACAAATAATTGACAAATAGCGGGACTTGAAAAATAAGTAGAGACACGCTTGAATATTGCTGTTTAAATTATTAATTTAAATTGAATGAAAAGATAAGAATCCGCCAGAAAATATTAAAAATTAATCGTTATAAAATTACATACCTCAGTATTTGTTTACGAACAAAATGTAACTTAAATTTCCTGAATATTCTGTATTTCCACAACTTATATTAGAGGTAACTAAGAAGCCTGAATACGTCTCCTGAAAATCTGTTAATCCTACATACGCCCACATCATAGTTCCGAACAAAGAACAAGAAATACCTACGATTATTAATTTATATGTAAAACATACCTATACAAACACAGGTAGCTGAATTTGTTATCTATATGTGCAATTCAAAATATATTGGACCACGTTAGATTAAATAATATACATCTAAATAAGTATTGAATTTATAGCAATATACAAGATCAACAATATTTTTTTAAGGGACTATTTACTAGATTAGACGCTAACTTCAAAGAGAACTATGATAACATTCTATTTTTTAGAGACTTATTAAAAAGTTATTCATTTAAAATCGCTGTAGAAATTGGGAACATATCTACAATAGTTCACTAATTTAAATGTAGATATTTGTTTGTAACTAAGACATTTATTCTGAAAGTATTTCTCTATACTAATTCAAGACATTGCTGTGAAATGTTCTTATAGTAGAAAATAAAAATTTAATTTAATAATGTATGAATTAATCAAACGTAGCATGAACTGCAAAAACAATTCTAAACGAAATCAATATAGGTTGTGCATTTTGAAATGCACCTCATATATAACGTGTAGATTTTGCATTAAGCCCTTTATGTAAATAATCAAACGACATGTATAAAGTTTAAAAGTTACCGTAATTTTCAACAATAATTAGAATCTAATTAGTAAGAAAAAGCATATTTTACGTACCAAAACAGTAGAAAAAGGATGCAAAATAAAATTTGATTAACAAATGCGAACAAAATTTTGTTATATCAAGAATAACAATCATACGTTCAAAACATAAACAAAATAAACGATAGACGTAAAATACAATTTTATATACAGTGTGAGGATATATGTGCTATTCTGTAGGAACTAGATTTCCACTTAAATAAACGTCGAATAGCACACTCAATTTAGAGACAAAATATCAGTGGGATATTCATATTTGAAAATGTCGTATATACATTTTGAGTACTAAGCTTAACGTTGGGAGGGCAAATACTCTCTTTTGTGAGTGAAATACTCAAGTGTGACAATTTGAAAGATTCAATCGAATCCAAGACAAAGACTCCAAAACTATGAGTCATGAATAAATGCATATAAAACTCTCTGATAGTAATTAAGTTTTAGTTAACAAATGAGATATTTTAAGTTGGAAATTCATGATTCGTGAAAATACTAATTAACAATAAAATAATTTTTAACAATTTACATCTTGCTGTATTATTTCTTTACGTTTAGATTGGGTGCTAGGCCTAGTTAAGTAGAACCCAAAAAGATAGCCTGAGATACACTAAAATTATATAGTCACGGAAAAAATATGCTTGAGTAACTACCCGCACACAATTTATTTTATATTATTCACCAAGCGAAAGTCACAGCAATATGTAATTGTATATGCACATATAATATGTAATACAGATATTGCTGTGAGCTCTACTTCGTAAATAAATGAAGTAAGTAATTATTATGTAGATAGTCACTCAAACATATTTCTCTTCAGACTTTTAATATTGTTTGTATATCTCAGGGATATTTTCGGGTTGTACTTAACTAGGCCTAGCATCCAATGTAAACGAAAAGAAATAATACAACGATATGTAAATTGTTAAAATTCTTTTATTGTATATTTGTATTGCATTTCAATTCAGTAATTTTTTTAAGAATTTTTTTTAATCTTAAGATATTTCATTTGTTTAAACTAAAAACCTAATTATCGTCATAGAGTTTTATGAGAATTATTAGTAAAACACATATATTTCGAAGTCTTTCTTTTAGATTTTTATTAAATCTTTCGAAAATACCGCGTTAAATATTTAACTTAACTAAAGGGGTATTAACTCTCCGAACGTTAAGCTAGGAATCAATTTCTTGATTCTTTATTTAGAACATGGATATCTTGAATCCACTGATATTTTGTTAAATATGTTAATCGACGGTTTTCAAGTGGAAGTCGAGTTCCTCTAGGACCAAACGTCTATCCCCACACTTTATATCGTTTTCTTTGATGCTTATTAATGAATCTTTGATTGTAGAATTCAATTACACAGATATCGTAAGGTCTCTGTGGAAATCTATTCTTCCTACGCATTTGCTTATATATCTTGCATAAATTTAGATTCGCCATGGTGTATTTACTGTTAATTAGTTCAAATTTATTAATCTATAATTGCTTTATAATATTTTATTTTAGTTTTATAGACTCCAAATGAAATAGTGCGTTATTCTACTTATGCTGGTTTTGCTCCCATTCTTCATAATACTTTACTTGAATATATTTTCAATTATAAACTGAAAATAATTGTACTAAGGAAAATATTATGGAATACTATGTTAATTGTTATAAATAAAAAATGCTTCTAATTATAAGTAGATATATAATAAAATATTAAATAGTTAATTAACGAAGGAGATACTTGTTGAAACTTCATTATAACGCTAAGAAATAAGTAATTAAACTACTAGTTTCAAAAATTCTTTTATTGTAAATACCACTACAATATTGTTTCGCCATACAATGGCTTCATCAGGTGGATGAAATACTGAATATGTACAAGACAAGTTTGAATATGTATGTGAAAATTATTGGGGAAATGGTGGTGGAAAAATTTTTACAATCTTAAATTTAGTAGAGGGGAGTTGTTTAAATCTAGTTGGTCATTTAAAGCTAATCCTAAACTATTGTATCTATTAATTTCTAAGTTTTCTAACAGGTTAAGTTTTTTACTTTTTTCTTGAATGTGTAAAATTTTGAAATCTATATTAAATCTATTATTGATATCTATACAATGACTTGGGAAAGTTGAATCTGTTTTCATTTCTTTATGGCTTCTCTCGTGTTCTTTCATCCTAATTTTGAATGCCCTCCCCGTTTGTCCTATGTATACCTTATTACAATCTTCGCATGTTAACTTATATATACCAGAGTTTAATCCTTTGTCTATTTTATCTTTGTTGTTTTTAATAATGTTCTGTATAGTTTAGTCTGTTTTAAATGATATACGTTCGTTATTAAGTTTTTTAATGAAAGTACCAATTTTTCCGAAATTTTTCCTAAGTAAGTGATTGAATTATAGGAATTATTAGCCGAAATTTTCATGAATAATTTAGAAACTATAATCACTACACATCCCTTGTTTGGTAATTGTGTATATTGGTTTAGGTATGTTGACCACATATTAATTTGCTTTAACGGTTCAGATAGACAATTAAAAACTTTACATAATTATATCAACACTATTCACCCCAAAATAAATTTTACTATAGAAACAGAAATAAATAAAAGCATTAATTTTCTAGATTTAACCATATCACACAAAACTAATAAACACGAGTTCGCTATATACCATAAACCAACACATACAGATAACACAATACACGCTAATTATTTTCATCCTATAACACACAAATTATCAGCATACCAATCAATGTTATATAGATTAATTCATGTACCTATGAGTAAAAGTAATTTTGACCTTGAACTAAATAGAATATACACAATAGCATTAAACAATGGTTACTCTATAAATATTGTCAATAACATCTTAAATAGCCAACAAAAATCTAAAACCCTTTCATTAGTTTATCCAAAATTAAAATACAAGATAATTAATTCCTATAATTCAATCACTTACTTAGGAAAAATTTCGGAAAAAAATGGTACTTTCATTAAAAAACTTAATAACGAACATATATCATTTAAAACAGACAATACTATACAGAACATTATTAAAAACAACAAAGATAAAATAGACAAAGAATCAAACTCTGGTGTATATAAGTTAACATGCGAAGATTGTAATAAGGTATAGATAGGACAAACGGCGAGGACATTCAAAATTAGGATGAAAGAACACGAGAGAAGTCATAAAGAAAAGAAAACAAATTCAACTTTCGTAAGTTATTGTATAGATATCAATCATAGATTTAATTTAGATTTCAAAATTTTACACATTCAAGAAAAAAGTAAAAAACTGACACTGTTAGAAAATTTAGAAATTAATAGATACAATAGTTTAGGATTAGCTTTAAATGACCAACTAGATTTAAACAACTCCCCTCTACTAAATTTAAGATTGTAAAAATTTTTCCACCACCATTTCCCCAATAATTTTCACATAAATATTCAAAGTTGTATTGTCCATATTCAATATTTCATCCACCTGATGAAGCCATTGTATGGCGAAACAATATTGTAGTGGTATTTACAATAAAAGAATTTTTGACACTAGAAGTTTAATTACTTATTTCTTAGCGTTATAATAAATTATTGCTAAACTTACTTAGTAGAATTTTTTATATTTATTCAAACCGTTGGAATCAGAAAATGAATGTTGAATGAACGATGAACGATTTTTTTATTTTGTACATTACTTTCATTTCAACGCTCGTATAACTTAACCTACTATATGGAGATACACCTGTTATTTCTTTGTTTAAATTTCGTTTTTTACTTTCTTCCTTTTCTTATCGTAATTAATGAGTTTTAAAATTAATTTGCAAGATGAATTATTTTTCCTTTTGAATTTCCACGAAAATTATGCCTTGGCCTAGTTTTGCGTGTATCAACATGCATAACCCACCGTCTTTTGTTAGACGTCCTTCGATAAATTAGTTTTCTTTGCTTTTCCTATCCTTTATGTGTTTTAAACAGACACATCTCTAACCTTTTAAACTTTTCTTATTCTATTATGGCAAGCATGCGTATTGTATTTTACCTTTACAGTTTTGACACTTACTTTGTTTACATTTTCGCACGTAAGTAATTACTAAAGACGGCAGACTATGTGCCCACACTGTCAAATTTAATATAATATAATAAATTTAATATATATATATATATATATATATATATGTTTATATACTGAGAAGGATTGTTCGACGTTGAGAGATGTTATATTTGCATAGTTAAAGTGCTCTTTGTATCTGTACAATGAATCTTCAGTATTGGTAAAAAGTTGCCTTAATTTTGTAAAATCTACATTTTTATCTAATACACCTCATGTATATTATTAAATTTAACAGTGTGGGAACATAGTCTGCCGTCTTTAGCAATTACCGTCGTTTGTTGTTTCTCCAGGTTGCACTATGATTGTTGTTTATAAGATATTTTTATATGAATTTAATCTTACCCTCAAATGAATTTGACATTACAAAATTCATACCATAAACAATGGACGTTTTCATAAATATCAACATAAATATTGGAACTAAAGTACACAGAATGATTTATTGAGGATCTATTTTATAAAATTTTGGTACGTAAGTATGCGTTTTATATCTAATTAGATTACAAATATTATCGAATTTTATCATAACCTATAATCTATAGACATGATCCATTTAATTCAATTATAGCATGCTATATACAAGGTGCATACAAAAACACAACCTGTTCTGATAATGGTTTAATGGTTATTTATACTACATTTAATTATTTTAATTTCATTCCAATTTTTTTAATTTCAATTAAGCTAGAATTTCACAGCAACATGTACAGAAAATAGACTAATTATAATAATTAAAATATATTACAAATATTCTTTTTACAGTTAGTAAATATTTAATTTTACTAATAAGGCCCGAGAGATCAACTCTTCTGAAGCCACTAATCTGATAACTATTTAAAACCGTCCTTCACAGGGCAAATCACTGATTTTGTTTCTCAACCCGGATTACTGATTCGTCACAAATATCATTTCTTTATAAATGGGAGCTAATATAATAAAGTTAGGCAATTAAAAGCGATAAAGACGGCGATCAATGTTAATTTTATCGATTTTAACCAAAAACTTTTAAAGAAATAAAACATATTTCAAATAAATTGATAAAGGAATATATTAATTCTTGTCATTCTTTTACTATTAATCTAAACAGTAAAAAAAAACAGTACTGCTGGACAGAGTATATTCGTTGGGTAGATTTATAACAGAACAATCGAAAGAATGTTAGATTTAGTTCTCAAAGTGTAATATTGGCAGTTGAAAATTATTTACTTTACTTTCACCATATTAAAAACTCGTCTCGTAACAATTGATTTCGCTTTGAATAATTATAAACAAATGAGATATATTTTTCAGCAAGTTCAACCTACAGTGCCAATAATTAAGCACTATCCCGTACAGAATACCAAATTTAATTATAAAACATCGAATCAACCCGTTTCCATTAAAATCCGTAATTGTTACGTTTTTTGTAGCGGAACAAAATGTAATCACGGTATATGTGTATATTGTTTCGATTGCAGGAAAAAATGAGTTGAATTAAAAATTAAATTAAATCCTGATGATAGACAAGCGTGAAAATTTTAATTACAATAGTCAGATTGTAAATTCGATTCGAATAATAAAAGTAATTAATATTTTATGCTCCATTCAATTCGGTTCTGTTATTTATATTCTCCTTCTGTATGTAGTTATTTAATTGTCTGTAAATTTCCTATCTCGTCTTGATAAATGAGCATAATTGATTCTAGAGATAGACATGTACCAGCTCTGCTGATTGTTAATTTTTATCTTTGAATTTAGATATTAGTAATGAATAAAGTTCGGACTTTTATGCAGAAGAAATGCTTTAAATATGCAATAAAATTTTATAATAAATTAAAAAGAAATGATTCATAGACTATTAAATATTCCTATGTCAATAGAAGACTTTAATTCAGAATACAACATTATAAAACAAATTGCAATCAATAATGGTTATGACCCGAATATAATAGACAAAATAATATCCAAAAAACGAGAAACTAAAGCAATACAAGATATATATCCGATTACCAAAGATTATGACAAGAAATTTAAAATTATTGCCTACTTAGGCAGACAAAATAAAATACTAGAAAATTTTTTAGAAAACAAAAATATAAACATTGCATATAAAACCAACAACCATATTAGTAACTTCATCAAAAATAATAAAAGTAAAACAACACATCATAATAAGTCAGGTGTTTATAAACTAACTTGTGGCACATGTACTAAAATATATATATTGGGCAAACAGGTAGAACATTCAAAAAGCGCATATACGAACATTATTATTCGTTTAGAAATGAGAAAACAGATTCATCATACTCCAACCATTTAATTGAAGAAAGCCATAGTTTTAATAATAATTTCAAGATCCTTCACGAAGATAAGAAAAGTAAGAAACTAGATTTATTAGAAGCAATGGAAATTAATAAACAAAAATTTTCAAATAAATTATTAAATGACAAAACAGAGCTTAATTCCTCCCCACTGTTGAACTTATTTCCTATTTTTGATTAGAACATTTTGTTAGTTGTGTTTTATGTATATATAATTTATGTAATCTATGTATCCCTTATATAAACTAGGGTAAAAATATTTCGGTTTCCAATTTCTGCGAATACCATTAAGTCAGAAAGTATATACGTTTAAGTAAAATGTTTACAGTACCGCTCTGTTATATCTGAAGATACCGTTGTACGGTGAAACAGCTGTCATATAGTTATTATTAAATAAAGTGTAAATCTAATACAACTGTGTTTGTGTTTTTTATCATTTAAATATGCCCATAAAAATGTCACGTTCTTCCCAAAAATATGTCAAATATATGCTTCATTTTTACGATTTATGCGTTTTTATGCGTTTTATTTTTTATGTATTTCGCTCGAAATCAAGGAAAGAGTAGTAAAACAACAAAAAGTAGTCTAAGCTACATTTATACATAAAAAATAATTATTATTACATAATATATGATAAGAATATTGCACAATAACATGGTAAAAAATTATAATTAATAGATATATACATATAATTCTATGGTTGTTATTTAATAAGATAATAAGATATACTATTAAGTAACATCCATAGAATTATATGTATAGTTACTATTAATATCTATTCACTTTCGCAATGAGATCTACTTAACTTATTATTGTACCAATTAGTAATTAAGTGCTTTACTAGATTTTCGACAATAAAACATTGTCTTCTATCACTTAAAATCATTTTATATGTTGAAAACGTTCTTTCGATTTTAACTGAAGTGATAGGTGCATATTTTAATGGCACCGGATGTTCGGAGCCTATATATAAATTATTATCTTTAACAGTTGAACTTAATGATAATAATAAAATCATTGATATTTTTTAAACATTTGAAAACCATCATTCTTTATTGTAACACTATAAAATTTATCTAGTATAACTGTACCAGTTCGACCTTGAACATTTTCAATAAATTTTCACCATATTCTACAATAAAAATTGAATCCAAAAAGATATTTGCTCAGGTTAATTCTTTAATTGACCACTTAAAAACTATAATGGGCTTTAATATACGCCAACTGATCTAGAATCTCGCGTTTTTCGAATAAACCTTTGGATTTTATAATTGATTTAGCTGAATCAGAAAAATCTTCTTAAATATTTTTTAACGCTCGAAATTAAAGAATTAACTAAAGGAAACTAACCTCTAATTTCCTCGCAAACTCTATTTACTCCATGCGCTAGACAAGTCACGTGGATTAAATTTTTCTGAAGAGAATTCAATTTGCCCTTACTTTTGTCATACACGCTACCGCATTTGTGACGAAAAGAAGAATTTTAACAGTAGGCAGAACGTTTCGAGGAAAAAAGTCATCAAAACTTTCATTAACCAAGCGAACAATTTCTACGCTATTAGTTTTCTCTAACCGTTTCTTACTGATTAAAAAAATTTTGGCATTTTTTTTAATAACACTAACTAATAAATTGGCAATATAGCGACCTCGAACATCAGTCGTTTCATCAAAAATATGCAATTTTAGGTTGAAAATATAAAAAATATTCACTTTCTGCTCACAAATTGAAAATATGAACTAAAGCTTAATTTTATACAAAATATGTATTTTTTTAAACTGTTAATCGCATTATTTCAGTGTAGAATTGTCTACATCCTCAATATTGGGGTGATATTCCTAATAATAAAAAATATATTTTTTTTGCATAAAATTCTAATTCTAGTAATAATAGTACTATGTACTATCGTGAGCAATTGAAAGTTAACACTTTATTATGTTGGCATGTCGAAATTTCAAAATTTATCTAATGTATACAGTAGTTTTGAAGTGTCAGTGTCAGCATTTAATCATAACATAAATGACATTAGCTTGACAATTTGGTAAAATTTACGCAGCTATAATAGTGCGTTTACTTTCAATTACTCACGATAGTACAAACGTGAGCAATTGAAAGTTAATACTTTATTATGTTGGCATGTCGAAATTTCAAAATTTATCTAATGTATACAGTACTTTTGAAGTGTCAGTATCAGCATTTAATCATAACATAAATGACATTAGCTTGACAATTTAGTAAAATTTACGCAGCTATAATAGTGCGTTTACTTTCAATTGCTCACGATAGTACCTATAACAATAAAAAGGTGAATAGTTTTATTATTATAGCATCGTATTAAGAACTTATTTAACTAACTAATCGGTTCGATTTGATAATCTCCTCCGACAAGGATCGAATGCACATTATTCTTCATACAACAAGTAATGGTTCGTGATGCTTTTAGAATAATCAAATTTTATATTCGTATTTCTCTAGTTGACTACTAATTGTGTTGTGAGTGGACTAATCCGGAGCGATATTGGTCAATATTTCATATAAAAGCCGAAAAACTCCAATAATTTATCAATTAATATATATATATATATATATATATATATATATATCAATTTATACAGTAAAACAACTTGAACTACGAAAGCCTATTGATAGGGGAAGGTAGTGGGAGGTAAAACTAAATGTATCCATTTTAGTATTGTCAACTTTTTATATGACAAGAATGTCAGTGGTTATGTGAAATACTTTAGCGAACCATCAAACTTTATCCTAATGGAATACACAATTAATGAAAAAGTGCAAATTATAAAGTGGTTTTATGGAGGCCACACACTTTCATCAATTGTAAATATTTGGAGAACTACCTTCATTAATCAAATAATTTAGATGAACTACGTCAAAAAATAAGAAATTTCTTAGCATTGATTACGCCCGATATGCTGGCAAATCTTAGACGTGGTTTTTATGATCGGGTAGCGTATTGTTTAGAAATTCAAGGTGCACGATTCGAACACGTAATTAATTAAAAGTATTGTTTATTAAAGTTGTATTATGATAATAAATTTTATTTTGTTGGACTTATTTTTTATTTGACGGTTCTTTAGTTGCAATTAGTATGCAATACAATTTCAGTTTTCCCATAATATAAACTTAATTTAACAAACTCTACACGTTTATATTAAAAAACATATTATAAGTAGCTAAATAAGCTAAATGAATACATTTAATTTTACATCCCACCACCCTCTCCTATCAATAGGCTTTCGTAGTTCAAGTTGTTATACTGTATATATATATATATATATATATATATATTGTGATAGGGCACACCTATGTACTGGAGAGTCCTAGAACAGAAATACTGTGTTAAGTTTAAAATTATTTATATTAAGAGTTAGTAATAGTTAGAACTGCAATTTTCTCATGCCATATCAATAAAGTTAATACCGAGTTTTTAATTTATCAAATTTGTTTCTTATTTCTTTTGAATTTCATGTTTTCATTCACCATAGTCATTTTCTTTTATTTTTTTTTATTCCACCGAAGATATTTAACTTAATTGATTGGAATAATATGTCATCAATTATGAACAGAACTGTACGTAATTTTGAATTAAATGAAGCGGGCATTATCCCACATGTAAACAGGCATTTTAGCAAAGATTTCAACATTAAAAACACATTTATATTTATTGTAAAATTCATAGAATAATTTATGCGAAATGATAAAACGATTAGCATTTGTAATTTATTTAAATTGATTTAATAAATTGACGAGATTAAATAGATGTAAACTAACATTCTAAATAAGACGCCTGGAGATTGAGAAAAAAACAAAAAAAGAGTTAGCTTGAGAATTTAAAAAATGGTAGAACGCGTGGCTGTGTATTAAAAGTTTTTGAAGAAATTAAGTGTTTAAAAATCAAAATTAAAAAGAAAAACCTCACCAAAAAGACTTCCTATAAGCTCCTGATCCATCAAATATAATTTGCACGAGTATTCCCGCATCCTTAACAAACTGAATGCAGAAAACGAAAACATCAATTTCCAAAACGACGCCAAGCCAAATTCAGAAATTTTTACAAGCTTTTCATCGATACCTGAGCTCACACACCTGCCTTTCCAGTCGCCTATTGTACTTCCACGATCCAGAAAACACCAGCGACGTAATTTTGAGTATACATATTTATTTATCTCTAAAAGCATAAAATTGTTATTTTTAATAAGTCAAACTAATCGTTTATTTTTTCAATTAAATTTCTTAGATATATTACCTATTTATCTAAATACAGTATAACAGAAAAGTACAGTTCTTTCTAAATTTGAATTTTAGTTATATAGAAAATAATTACTTTAGTCACAACAATTTGTTATTGATTTTAACCTTACTTTATATTTTTATAAAATCACGTGACTCTTCATATTTTTATGTTATGTAAATTGTTATATAACTTACCTTAATTCTTTGAGTAACAGATTAAACTTGTGATATTGAACATTCACTTGCTTGTTTTATTCTCGTCATTACATTCAGAGTTTTACACCTGAATTTACTTGTTTATAAAACCGTTATTTTCACCAAATACTGAATCCGCACCCATATAAAACGTATTATCTTGACCAATGAGCTAGTCGGCATATTAACAAAGGCACCCACAATGTATTCCAAGATAAGTTTAGCACTTTAAAAGAGGCCTACCAAAGCTAAGTATAATTTGTTTATATTATTTTCTTTACTAGCTACCATATATCACCGATATCAGCTGTGTGATAAAACTATACGCCCTCTATTGTACACATTGTTAACCGCTTGCTTGGAATTTTTGAATAAAATTATTTATTTTAAAAATATTAATATTTATTATCAATTAATATAAGCTATATATGTTATTTTACCTCTATAGCTTTTTAACAATATATATATATATATATATATATATATATATGTAGACAAGGAGTCTTTGCCGTTAAAACAAGTATGAAAAACAATTGTTGTTGGGGAATCCAGCAATAAAAAAACCATTAATTAGTTAATGTTCTTTATTTTTTTATCCTATATTTCGCTCTTAGGTTTAGAGCTTCTTCGGGGGAACTTTAATAAGAAAAAAATGTACGTAACTTAGATATTTAGTCAAACAATCATAAGAAAAATTCTACTTACAAATGTGAACACTATTATGCGAAAATTATATATTACAAAGCATGATAGGTCGATAAATTCGTCAATTGTCCCACTTAACACGTTTTGTTTGTGTTAAGTGGGACAATAATATAAAAAATGGCACATTTATCTGAGCGAGAAAGAATCGAAATTTTAATTATGGTTGGGTATGAGGACAGACAAAGAACGCATGCAGAAGCATGCGAATTGTTTAACCATGAACACCCTGATAGGCCTCCAATTACCAGGTCTACGGTGACAAAACTAGTTGGTAAGTTTACCGAAACTGGATCCGTAAAAGATCGACCACGGCAAGGTAGACCTCAAGTAGGAGAAGATGTGAAATTAAATGTGCTTCTAGAAGCAGAAGAAAGGCATCATGTTTCCACCAGACAACTTGCGTTAGCCAATCAGGTGGCTCACTCATTTGTCGTCAACTTACTTAAAAAAGAACACTATCGTCCTTACAAAGTTCAACTTGTACAGGAATTACATGAGGATGACGAAGATTGTCGACTGCAGTTCTGTGAAGACGTAATGTTACGTTGTGACCAAAATCCAAATTTCTTGGAAAACATCGTCTTCTCAGATGAAGCTACGTTCTGCCTAAATGGATCTGTTCACCGCCATAATTGCAGATATTTGTCGCAGAACAATCCGCATTGGACTCAAGCGTGTCATACTCAGCGCAGAGGAAAAGTTAACGTATGGGTTCGAATGATTGGACGACGCATTCTAGGACCATATTTTTTGAAGGAAATTTGACTGCTGTGCAATATTTAGAATTTTTAAGATTTGAACTGGTTCCAGCGCTCGCTGTTATTTTCCCAAATCACGAAGATGGTGATGTACCCTATCCAAATATTTGGTTTCAACAAGATGGGACACCTCCCCATTATGGTGTATAGGTTCGCAACTATCTTGACGAAATATTTCCCAATAAATGGATTGGACGGAGAGGCGCCATAGAATGGCCATCTCGTTCTCCTGACCTGACTCCGTTAGACTTTTTTTGTGGGGTTATTTGAAATCGAAAGTGTATTTTAATAAACCGAAAAATTTAGAAGATTTAAAAGAACGAATTCGCGCAGAACTTACACAAATATCCCCAGACATAATTGAGGCGAGTATACGAAGTGTTTACACTCGGCTGGGACAGTGTCAGTTGGTTGGTGGGGTCCATTTTGAAAATTTACGTTAACTGTTACAATAAATTTAAGTTCAGATGTATTTTTTTAATTTAATTTTAATTTTGTACAAAAATAAAATTTTCATATTTTTTTCAAAATTTATATAATTTTTTCAAAAAAATTGTGATGCAACATACCAATTGTTTTATATCACTATTTGGTGGATATAAAGATCTACCAAAAACGAGAAAAAAATAATATGGTTGCCATTTAAAGAAAGTGTTGATAACGTCATCACTCGAAAACCAATGACGTCATAGAAAAAAATTGTATGTCAAAAGATGGCGTTTTAAAAAAGAAAATGTACCTGTCCGAGCGTTTTTCCTAAAAATGTAAAATAATGCGGTTATAAGCTTGGTTCCAAACTTTATGACCACACTGTATATGGATAGCGCACATCTAACCAAAGCAGTGCATTCAATTGACTCCAACATTAGAGAGAGAAACTACCGAGTGAGAGAGAGCTAGTACTGGCAAGAAAAGGCGCGTTCCCTATTAAAATATATGGGCGATCGGCCAGAATAGGTAAATATACCTGCGGCATATACTTCTGGCTATTTAACTGTAATACATTTATCAATTTACTTTAAAAAAATATTCCTGGATATGTTTGTATCTTTATAAAATAAATATTTTGTTACTGAATTACAATTTTAATTTTATTTGAAGATGCGGCATACAGAATATAAATAGTTACTTAGGAATAAATGGTAATATAAAACACATGGGAAGTAAAACACAACTAGATTTAATAAAGTTTTAATTTTATTTTTCGTTCTTCTTGTTTTTGTTTCAAAGTATTTAACTTTTTGTTTTAGTTGCAGATTAGTTGCATTTTTTGCGAAGTTATGTAAACGTAAATATTGCTTTCTCATTTTACAACGCTAATTATTCGAATTTTTTAATAGAAAAAATTTAGCACGCACGAATTTTTTCAATTCAAATATTCGAATAATTAGTGTCGTAAAATGTAGAAAGCAATATTTACATTTATGTTCCAGTGTTTTAACTACTTTCTGAGATGTTAACCAATATTTTTGTCTTTTAATGAGATCCTCTAAATGTTGTGTCCCTCAAAATCTCTAAAGCAGGCGCGGCTCTTACTGACGTATTTGAGAGTGCATGTACAATGATGCGAGTGCTTCGTGTATTCTCGTGTACTAACTGTAGCGTTTTCTTAGTAAACACCGAAAACACACGAGGCACTCGCATCATTGTACATGCACTCCCAAATACGTCATCACGAGCCGCGCCTGCTCTAAAGTAGTGTGGTTCTGTTCTTTTCCTACAATATAAGATTTATATTTTGTATAATTGATAATATATTTACTTGTTACCTATTCCTCTCATTAAAATTTTCGTTTAGATACATTGGGAGCTTGGAGCCTCAACAACCAATTTTTCCAGAGGTGCTTAAAATCTTGTATTTTGCGTTTCCTCAATTTCTCTACTGTGTAGCTCTTGAATTTCGTTTCCACTTTCTGTATTTGAAGTGCGTACAATGACTCGTCTAGATTTAAAACTCGTTGGTATAGGACCTTTCTTGAAGATTCTATTGCCACGGACATTTATTGTGTAATCATTTACACCAAAATGGGTACTACAACTACAAATTACTGATGTTTTTGATGGTTCAAAATCTTTTCTTTAACGTTACAATCCATCCGAATATATCCTATCCTGGGGACAGGATATATTCGGACACGTTCACAGAAAATATTAATAGTGAACCTGCATTTGTGTTCTTCACACCAGATTTTTAATAATATTTTATATTATTAAAAATACCTTTGTATTATACAAAACTGGTGGGGTTTACCTACTCATGTATGTTTAAATTATTCTGATAAAAAACACTTGTTATAATTGTTTCACTTTAATCAGAATTAAGCCGGCACGTGTTGTAACGTCTCGGTCATTATCTAAAAGTTTAGAAATTCAAACTAAAATCTAAAGCTATCAATACCTATTTATAAGTCTGTGCTAGTAACATAATTACAGTGTCGATGATGGAAATGTTTCCGAAGTCTAATTGTGTTTTTGTGACGTTCCTACTGGCTGTCTTGGCTTTCTTGATTTCTAATATTTCCAACATGTGTAGTTTCTTCCCTTTGAAACTGTTGTGTAATAATTTGTAATTGCTAGTATTGAATACATGTATACAATCCTATGCAATGTTCAGCAAAACCGGTATTTCTGTTATTATTTAAAATCGCTATTTTGTGTTCGTTAATACGCTTCTGTATGGATCTGCCTGATTGATCAATATAGATAGCGCCACAATCACTGCAACCCACCTCGTAAACACCTAACTTGTTACACAATTTTGTTTTTTCTTTATTATTAATTAAGATTTTTCCTAAATGAACTTTGTTTACTTGGATAATATTGAATATTAACTTACACAATTGGTTAGAAGTTTTGTTGCTAACACCCGATATGTAATTGATAGAAAGATATCGTTTATTATTTTATTGAAGTGTTGGTATTAGCAACAAGGTTTTTAACCAATTGTGTAAGTTAGGTTTGAATACTATTAAGTAAACAAAGTCAATTTAGGAAAAATGTTAGTTAATAATAAAGAAAAAACAAAATTGTGTGGCAAGTTTGTTGCTTACGAGGTGGGTTGCAGTGATTGTGACGCTATTTATATTGGTAAATCAGACAGATCCATAAAGAAGTGTATTAATGAACATAAAAAAGCGATTTTAAATAATAATAGAAATTCAGGTTTTGCTGAACATTGCATATATTGTATATATGTATTCAATACTAGCAATTACAAATTAGTGAACAACAGTTTTGAAAGGAAAAAAATAGGCATATTAGAAATCAAGAAAGCCAATACAGCCAATAGGAACATCACAAACACAAAATTAGACTTCGGAAATACCCCCACCATCGACACTGTAATTAATTCACTAGCACAGACTTAAATAAATAGGTATTGGTAGCTATAGATATTAGTTTGAATTTGTAAACTCTTAGGTAATGACCGAGAAGTCGAAACACGTGTCGAGTTAATTCTGATTAAAGTGAGACAATCATACTAACAATAAGTGTTTTTTAATTTTATTATTCATGACGTTTCACCCAGTACCAACCGTGAATTCCATACAGTTTATCATTTTTTATGTAGAATATTAACGAAACTGAAGCCTTTAAAATTTGATAATGAATCTGCTCCTTTGTGGTTTAATTGGTTTCAAAAGTGGTCATATAAGCACAGAAGACGCTGAATGTCCGAACGGCGATTTAGAGTAATTCTTCAGAAATTATTAATGGAGTCTTCAACCGAACGAGTACACAATATTTTGAATTAACATTTCAATATGGAATAGCTAACTATAATGATGGGCATCACGTTTATTTACTGATGAGAAAATACTAATTTGTATTACAATTTCAAGTTTTTGTAAAGCCAAGTTTATACGATATCTAAGAGAATTTTTTTGTAGATACGTCACTGTAGATGTAACTTGGATACACCACTAGTCACCAGAGATAAAACACAATAAAACAATGGATTTCTTCAGATGAACGTGCTCCGAAGAAGGTAAAGAAATGCTTTTTCACACAATACGATTATCGCCACGACATTACAATTGTACAGCCCAAGGCGTAATCTTTATTGACTATTCTACAGAAAGGGAGTACAATAACTGGCCAATGTTATGCTAATGTACCGACACCTCCATGAGGACAACAACAGGGTGTCCTCAAGGAGGCGTATTGTCACCGTTACTATGGAGTCTAGTAGTGGATAATCTCCTCAGGACATTAAATGATCAGGGAATATGGACGCAGGGGTTCGCCGATGACATTGTCATAGTGTCCCAGGGGAAATTCCCGGGGATAGTGGCTAGAATCATGCAAAACGCTCTGCGAATTGTGGAAATATGGTGCCTTGAGAAGGGATTAAGTGTCAATCCTCAAAAAAAACAATTTGGTAACCTTTACCAACGTGAGAAAACTAAATAATCTGGGCAGCGTAAGGCTGTTTGGACAAGAGTTAGAACTAACGAATGAAGTGAAGTATCCAGGCATAAAACTTGATGCGAAACTGAATTGGAGCAGAAACCTAGTCAAGTGGCAGACAGGGCGATGCAGCCCTTCTGGAGATGCAGAAGAGCTGTTGGCAAGACTTGGAACTAAAACCTAATGTGGTAAATTGGTTGTACACAACAGTAGTAAGACCAACGATTACCCATGGAGCAGTTGTCTGGTGGAGGAGGACGGAGCGGTCATCGTCGGTGAGGCTCCTCACGACTCTCCAGCGACAGGCCCTGTTGGGAATCACGGGAGCTATGAACAGCACGGGAACCGCTTCCATGGAGGCTGAGGCTGAAGGCCAATGACGTATGGTGTCCTAAAAAGGTTGTAGGGAGCCATACAGATATGACAGGAATTATACTGGATGAGCCGATATTTCAAATGCCGGTGGACAGTATGGCACCTGAAATTATGTTTACAGCTTAGCTGAACATACTTATACCGACCAGGGAACAGGCAAAAAGTCGCTCGATCGATTGTGGTGCCGGCACCTGGTGCACTGATGGATCACAATCTAGTCAGGGGGCAGGTGGAGGCATATGCGGAATGTGCCCTAGAAGGAAGATATCAATATGCCTGGCGAAACATACAACGGTTTTTCAGGCCGAATTGTTTGCAGTCGTAGTCTGCGCCGAGGAAATTCGGGAAGCCAGCTGCGCAAACGAAAAAATCAAAGTAATGACTGATAGTCAGGCAGCTATTAAATCCATTATGAATCCATCTACCAGGTCTAAGCTGGTGAAATATTGTACTAGTACAAGACAATACTGTGTCGCTGACCAGCTGTGGGCTGTGCCAGCACATGAGGAAATTAAAGGCAATTATGTAGCCATCGAACTGGCCAAAGAAGGTACTAATAGGAACTTCATAGAACCAGAACCTGTATGTGGAGTCACTAAGGCTTCTGCTAAATGGGAGTCTGGTTATGGCTAGAAAGAGAACATAAAAATAAATGGAGGTTAACGGAAGGTCAACTCCATACCAAAACACTACTAAGAGAGCTGGACGGAAAATTTTCAGCCAACCTAATTCATAGTAACAAAAAAGGAATTAAAATAGTTACCGGGTTAATAACCAGACATTGTCCTTTAAGGAAGCATCTGTACAGCATGGGCTTGGTTAGCGAGCCCTGGTGTAGGAGATGTGGAAAACAGGAGGAAACTAGCCTTCATGTAATATGCACGTGTGAGGAACTGAAGGAACTCAGACAGAACTATTTCGGGAGAGATCTATTGGAGCCTTCGAGTGTACTCAAAATTCCCTGAGGAGGATAGGCATTTATCGAGGACACAAGACTAACAGAATGGAACTGAAATATTTATTGGGGATAGTACAAAGAGCAGTGTGCTCAAGTGCCTGGACGTTCTGGCGTCCAACCCAAAACAGAAGAAGAAGAATATACCGACACGTTTCGAAGCCGAGCTAAAGAAAAAGCACAGCCTCAAATTCATCCGTTAGCGCAATTGCTAAATTTTTCTAATTATTATACCCAATATTAAATAATAACACCCAAAAATGTAAAATGATCACGTTTATAGGCTCTTCAAGCACAAAAATTTGTAAATATTTAAGAAAGTTTGACATTAATACAGCGTTTAAAACTAATAACAATTTATCCAAATTTATAAAAAACAATAAGGATTTAACAAACAACAATAAAAAGTCAGGGGTCTATGAGTTAACCTGCGGTAGTTGCCCTATGACTTATATCGGACAGACGGGCAGATCGTTTGAAGTACGCGTCAAAGAACATTTTTCTTCATTTAGAAATAATAAAAGTGACTCTTCATATGCGTCTCATATCAATTCAACGAACCACAATTTTAACAAAAAATTTAAAATATTACATATAGAAAATAAAGGCAAAAAACTTAATTTATTAGAGTCACTTGAAATCAATAAAATAAAGAAAACTGACAAGATCTTAAATGATCAATTAGAAACAAATCTTTTCTTTAACGTTACAATCCATCCGAATATATCCTATCCTGGGGATAGGATATATTCGGACACGTTCACAGAAAATATTAATAGTGAACCTGCATTTGTGTTCTTCACACCAGATTTTTAATAATATTTTATATTATTAAAAATACCTTTGTATTATACAAAACTGGTGGGGTTTACCTACTCATGTATGTTTAAATTATTCTGATAAAAAACACTTGTTATAATTGTTTCACTTTAATCAGAATTAAGCCGGCACGTGTTGTAACGTCTCGGTCATTATCTAAAAGTTTAGAAATTCAAACTAAAATCTAAAGCTATCAATACCTATTTATAAGTCTGTGCTAGTAACATAATTACAGTGTCGATGATGGAAATGTTTCCGAAGTCTAATTGTGTTTTTGTGACGTTCCTACTGGCTGTCTTGGCTTTCTTGATTTCTAATATTTCCAACATGTGTAGTTTCTTCCCTTTGAAACTGTTGTGTAATAATTTGTAATTGCTAGTATTGAATACATGTATACAATCCTATGCAATGTTCAGCAAAACCGGTATTTCTGTTATTATTTAAAATCGCTATTTTGTGTTCGTTAATACGCTTCTGTATGGATCTGCCTGATTGATCAATATAGATAGCGCCACAATCACTGCAACCCACCTCGTAAACACCTAACTTGTTACACAATTTTGTTTTTTCTTTATTATTAATTAAGATTTTTCCTAAATGAACTTTGTTTACTTGGATAATATTGAATATTAACTTACACAATTGGTTAGAAGTTTTGTTGCTAACACCCGATATGTAATTGATAGAAAGATATCGTTTATTATTTTATTGAAGTGTTGGTATTAGCAACAAGGTTTTTAACCAATTGTGTAAGTTAGGTTTGAATACTATTAAGTAAACAAAGTCAATTTAGGAAAAATGTTAGTTAATAATAAAGAAAAAACAAAATTGTGTGGCAAGTTTGTTGCTTACGAGGTGGGTTGCAGTGATTGTGACGCTATTTATATTGGTAAATCAGACAGATCCATAAAGAAGTGTATTAATGAACATAAAAAAGCGATTTTAAATAATAATAGAAATTCAGGTTTTGCTGAACATTGCATATATTGTATATATGTATTCAATACTAGCAATTACAAATTAGTGAACAACAGTTTTGAAAGGAAAAAAATAGGCATATTAGAAATCAAGAAAGCCAATACAGCCAATAGGAACATCACAAACACAAAATTAGACTTCGGAAATACCCCCACCATCGACACTGTAATTAATTCACTAGCACAGACTTAAATAAATAGGTATTGGTAGCTATAGATATTAGTTTGAATTTGTAAACTCTTAGGTAATGACCGAGAAGTCGAAACACGTGTCGAGTTAATTCTGATTAAAGTGAGACAATCATACTAACAATAAGTGTTTTTTAATTTTATTATTCATGACGTTTCACCCAGTACCAACCGTGAATTCCATACAGTTTATCATTTTTTATGTAGAATATTAACGAAACTGAAGCCTTTAAAATTTGATAATGAATCTGCTCCTTTGTGGTTTAATTGGTTTCAAAAGTGGTCATATAAGCACAGAAGACGCTGAATGTCCGAACGGCGATTTAGAGTAATTCTTCAGAAATTATTAATGGAGTCTTCAACCGAACGAGTACACAATATTTTGAATTAACATTTCAATATGGAATAGCTAACTATAATGATGGGCATCACGTTTATTTACTGATGAGAAAATACTAATTTGTATTACAATTTCAAGTTTTTGTAAAGCCAAGTTTATACGATATCTAAGAGAATTTTTTTGTAGATACGTCACTGTAGATGTAACTTGGATACACCACTAGTCACCAGAGATAAAACACAATAAAACAATGGATTTCTTCAGATGAACGTGCTCCGAAGAAGGTAAAGAAATGCTTTTTCACACAATACGATTATCGCCACGACATTACAATTGTACAGCCCAAGGCGTAATCTTTATTGACTATTCTACAGAAAGGGAGTACAATAACTGGCCAATGTTATGCTAATGTACCGACACCTCCATGAGGACAACAACAGGGTGTCCTCAAGGAGGCGTATTGTCACCGTTACTATGGAGTCTAGTAGTGGATAATCTCCTCAGGACATTAAATGATCAGGGAATATGGACGCAGGGGTTCGCCGATGACATTGTCATAGTGTCCCAGGGGAAATTCCCGGGGATAGTGGCTAGAATCATGCAAAACGCTCTGCGAATTGTGGAAATATGGTGCCTTGAGAAGGGATTAAGTGTCAATCCTCAAAAAAAACAATTTGGTAACCTTTACCAACGTGAGAAAACTAAATAATCTGGGCAGCGTAAGGCTGTTTGGACAAGAGTTAGAACTAACGAATGAAGTGAAGTATCCAGGCATAAAACTTGATGCGAAACTGAATTGGAGCAGAAACCTAGTCAAGTGGCAGACAGGGCGATGCAGCCCTTCTGGAGATGCAGAAGAGCTGTTGGCAAGACTTGGAACTAAAACCTAATGTGGTAAATTGGTTGTACACAACAGTAGTAAGACCAACGATTACCCATGGAGCAGTTGTCTGGTGGAGGAGGACGGAGCGGTCATCGTCGGTGAGGCTCCTCACGACTCTCCAGCGACAGGCCCTGTTGGGAATCACGGGAGCTATGAACCGCTTCCATGGAGGCTGAGGCTGAAGGCCAATGACGTATGGTGTCCTAAAAAGGTTGTAGGGAGCCATACAGATATGACAGGAATTATACTGGATGAGCCGATATTTCAAATGCCGGTGGACAGTATGGCACCTGAAATTATGTTTACAGCTTAGCTGAACATACTTATACCGACCAGGGAACAGGCAAAAAGTCGCTCGATCGATTGTGGTGCCGGCACCTGGTGCACTGATGGATCACAATCTAGTCAGGGGGCAGGTGGAGGCATATGCGGAATGTGCCCTAGAAGGAAGATATCAATATGCCTGGCGAAACATACAACGGTTTTTCAGGCCGAATTGTTTGCAGTCGTAGTCTGCGCCGAGGAAATTCGGGAAGCCAGCTGCGCAAACGAAAAAATCAAAGTAATGACTGATAGTCAGGCAGCTATTAAATCCATTATGAATCCATCTACCAGGTCTAAGCTGGTGAAATATTGTACTAGTACAAGACAATACTGTGTCGCTGACCAGCTGTGGGCTGTGCCAGCACATGAGGAAATTAAAGGCAATTATGTAGCCATCGAACTGGCCAAAGAAGGTACTAATAGGAACTTCATAGAACCAGAACCTGTATGTGGAGTCACTAAGGCTTCTGCTAAATGGGAGTCTGGTTATGGCTAGAAAGAGAACATAAAAATAAATGGAGGTTAACGGAAGGTCAACTCCATACCAAAACACTACTAAGAGAGCTGGACGGAAAATTTTCAGCCAACCTAATTCATAGTAACAAAAAAGGAATTAAAATAGTTACCGGGTTAATAACCAGACATTGTCCTTTAAGGAAGCATCTGTACAGCATGGGCTTGGTTAGCGAGCCCTGGTGTAGGAGATGTGGAAAACAGGAGGAAACTAGCCTTCATGTAATATGCACGTGTGAGGAACTGAAGGAACTCAGACAGAACTATTTCGGGAGAGATCTATTGGAGCCTTCGAGTGTACTCAAAATTCCCTGAGGAGGATAGGCATTTATCGAGGACACAAGACTAACAGAATGGAACTGAAATATTTATTGGGGATAGTACAAAGAGCAGTGTGCTCAAGTGCCTGGACGTTCTGGCGTCCAACCCAAAACAGAAGAAGAAGAATATACCGACACGTTTCGAAGCCGAGCTAAAGAAAAAGCACAGCCTCAAATTCATCCGTTAGCGCAATTGCTAAATTTTTCTAATTATTATACCCAATATTAAATAATAACACCCAAAAATGTAAAATGATCACGTTTATAGGCTCTTCAAGCACAAAAATTTGTAAATATTTAAGAAAGTTTGACATTAATACAGCGTTTAAAACTAATAACAATTTATCCAAATTTATAAAAAACAATAAGGATTTAACAAACAACAATAAAAAGTCAGGGGTCTATGAGTTAACCTGCGGTAGTTGCCCTATGACTTATATCGGACAGACGGGCAGATCGTTTGAAGTACGCGTCAAAGAACATTTTTCTTCATTTAGAAATAATAAAAGTGACTCTTCATATGCGTCTCATATCAATTCAACGAACCACAATTTTAACAAAAAATTTAAAATATTACATATAGAAAATAAAGGCAAAAAACTTAATTTATTAGAGTCACTTGAAATCAATAAAATAAAGAAAACTGACAAGATCTTAAATGATCAATTAGAAACAAATAATTCACCCTTACTTAATCTATTTATTTGATTTGCAGACAGTTACATATTGTATAGTATTTTTGTATTTTTCCATAGAATTCTTTATCCCTGTAATATAATGTAAACCTCTAGTTTTATTACTTAAGAACAGTACATTTTTTTTTATAAACCGTAGCGAAAGTTTTGTATAGACATCCCGTAATAAAAAGCACCCATCCCTCTGACTATTTTTTAAAATAAAACATGTGTTTTTGCTTGTTACCGTTTACTTGTGTTTAATATAAAAAATATTTTGTAAATAAGTTAGTTATATGTCTGACGAAGCCCAGGTTGGTGCGAAACGACTCGTTACAGTGATAATTAAAAAGTGAAATTCATAAAATTTGTTTTATTTTATCTTAATAGGAAAAGCATGTGCTTCGTGCAGGGATTAAACACTTTTATTTAACAGGCTTAGCACCAAATGAGATGAAAGCCTAGTTGGATGAACGTCATGGTCCTGTGTTAACGACTGTTTACAATTAGGTAAATCAGTTTAACATTTAAACGTACATCCACAAACGATGAACATCGTTCTGGACGTCCAGTGAAAAATACTTTTTCCGAAATGATTGACAAAATCCACGATATAAAGTGATCGACGAATGAAAGTGCACGAAGTGCCTGAGGCCACCGGCATATCACAAAGTACAGTGTTTTCAATTTTAAACGAAAAATTGGATTTTAAAAAAATATGGGTGCTGCGTTTGTTCTCAGTGGAGAATAAACGCAATCGTGAGTTTCTACATCGCTGCATAACTGCGGACGACAAATGGATACATTACTATACTCCAGAAGCAAAGCTGCAGTCAAAACTGTGGGTTTTTAAATGCAATGAGGCTCCGAAGAAGACAAAGACGGTGAAATCGGCAACAAAGTGTAGGCCAGTATGTTTTGGAATGCACACGGAATAACGATTGTTTGGAAAATAGACAAACGATAAATGGAGAGTATTATGCAACGTTATTGCACCGGTTGAGGGAAGAAATCAAGGAGAAACGTCCTCATTTGGCTAAGAAAAGAAATTCTCCTCCACCAAGACAATGCACACGGGTGCACACTTGTGCGCAGTTTCAATGGCGAAAATCATAGGGGGCGGGCAACGAAAGGGGGATGCTCCCATCTGTACAAACTATTTAGTTTCTAAAATATGGATTGTAGAAGAAAATAACGTATTTTCTGAAAATAGTCTTAAGATCTTACATTTAGCTAAGAAAGGATTAAAATACTCGTAATTACACCTTTTATAGTTATTAGAATTATGTAATGCCACAAAACAATCTTCTCAATGACCAAACATAACCAATGTACACTTTTTTTTGAAAGTCGTGTAAATACGTAGATAAGGTCTTTCCTAATTAACCTCATTCAGGTACTACATTAGTCCCTAGAATTGAATAAGTGCCTATGGAAAGGGCTGTCCATCAATTGATTTTTTTTTCCATATTATATGTTATTTATCACGACAAAATATTGTAACAGTTCGATAATGGCATTGTATGTCGAAACTGCAATCGTTGGAATATCACAAAGTAACGGTTCAAAGTGTTGAATATAAACAAGTAGGTGTTTCTCGTTGGAAATTGGTAAGAAAAACCAAGATAGTGAAGAAAGTAGTCAAATCAACGATTGGAAACTTGGACATTAACAGAAAGGCGCAGGTCAAAAAGAAATACAATTGAAATGAGATTCTTCAGGAAGATTGAAGGCAAAATAAGAAGACATAAAGTACAAAATGAAACATTCAAACAATAACTAAGAATCGAACCTATAAACGGTAAGAGAGTATAAAATCAGTTAAGATGGTTTAGACATGCATGTCGAATACCAAGGAAGACACACAAGAAGTATGCAACAAAAATACCAGGGAAAATGTCAGCGACTCAGGAAAACGTGAGCGGAGGGAATAAAGGAAAAAGCAGGAATAGCTAAACACGAGTAAAATGGGAAGGAACAAAAGAAGAAACGAAAAACACAAAGTTGTGGAGAGAGAAATATATAAGAAGGAAAAAATAAATTAAATTCGGCTTAAACAGCCTTACACCTCAAGGTAAGAACGCACAGGATTAAGAAGAAGAAGAAAATGTATTTCCTTTTTGATTGAGACAGTATGAGTATTTCATATTAAACCTAACACGCCAACCTGATTTTTCTTTGTACTCGCTATAAATTATTGGCAAAGACGCTTGTTTATAAATGAAATGACATATTGCAATGGATTGTGATGTTGATTGCTTATTTAATTTTTTTCACTAATGCACAGTAGATTCCCTGCTAAACTCAGTCGGGTACACCTTCCTCGAGCTCCTTAATATTCAGAGTTTATCCTCATGGATATGTGTAATAGAAGTAAAACAATAGGTATTAGGAATTTAAACAAAAATTTTCCCCCCTTAAATTTTTAATAAAAAAAATAAAAAATAAAAAAAAAATTTAACTTTACAAAGTATAAAGTTATTTTGAAACATCTATCAATATGAGGAAAAACTTTGATACTATATTAAAGTAAAAGTATATAAAACCTCATTATAATTGACCGCGAGCAAAATTTATAAATTAAATATAAAGAAAAACTATCAGATATAAACAATTACATTATCCCAATATCAAACGTCAAAATAGAAACTATCTATTTTTCGCACGCAAGCAACAACTAAATTCATGCACAAATAACATGAAGCAAAAAACTTTTCCCACCTTCTATCGTTCTAGAACAATTTATTTGAAAAAAAATACACTTCCAAAATCTGATAAATTTCCTTAATATTTCTCTGATTACAAAATATAATAAACTAGAATCTAACGATTTTACTGAGCTCATCAAAGTTATAGAATTATTTCTAAATACATAAATATAATATTAACTAAAATATACGTACATTAATTAATGTAGCCACATCACAAAAAATGAGAGATTTACAGATAGGTCAATTTGAATTAAATTACAAGTTTAAAAGACTCGTAAAAACTCGAGAATGAATTTAAGCACATCATACCACCTCGCAAAACACACACCGTAATTATCCAAAGTTTAAATTGAATAAAATTAAGTTCTATTCAATAGCAATAAAAAACTCGACCTATCTGCTCAAGAACTAATAAATCTCTAAAACATGAGTATCCCGGGAACAGCGTGATAGCCCCACCTAACATAAAATAAATCAAAAAGCTACAATATACAAATACTACAACTTCCAATTTGGCGGGAACTGCAAACATCTGACCGTCACGAACGATCTACAATCGTGGACAAAATACACATTATAATAAATTTTCACATAAAATGTTAAATCTTTATAATTATCTTTCTGTAATAAAATGTACATAAATATATAGTCATTTATAGTTTCTTTTATTTCTTTCTTCGGGGAAAAATCCATGGCAATATGTATCAATTCGTAATATATAGAACGAAATATAAATAATAAGTTGGTGTCTGAGTTAATACGACAAAACAATGATGCATGGTTAAACATAAATACGTACAATTTGTAGTCATACGAGTAGAGTATGAAAAATGGTCAAGCACGTACCCAAAGTTTTGTTATTACGCTAATATGTCTTATTTTAAGTCTAGAATTTATATATTTATTGTAAAAAGATAGTAATAAAGCAACTATCTCAGATTTTTTATTGTAGGCGGTCGTGTAATACTCTTAAAGTGGCAGTATTTATTAAAATAATTAGCAGTTTATTAAGAAAGTCAACTGTAAAAAACAAATAGGTTAAGCTGTACTTATTAGTGACTGAGATAATAATGAGAGCGTATAAGGAAACAAAAAAAGTATGATTAAAAATGACAACAAAAAAGCAAGCGTATAAAACTAATATCTACTGCTTCTATATATGGTAGATAGGTAATAGTTCCATGTAATATGACCTTTCCGGGTCACATGAGTGGCCAAGATGGCAAAACCATCTACTACTTTTAATAGACTGAAAAATGTATAGATTCAAGAGTAAGCGGTGTGTAATTTGAGTGTCCGAAAGCTATCCATACAAACCAAAATATTAGAATCAATCTTAGCCATCTGCAGCGTTACATTTAGAAGAGAACACGAGAAAGAACTAATTAAAAACTTGTTTAATTTAAGATCACGCCGGGACAACCTTTCATTAAATAAACTCTCCAATATAATGTGTACGAATACCTATATACATTCGGATATATGTACGTTGTTAGTGGATAAGGTGGTTATTAATAAACCGCCTATATTGCATTGTTTTGGTGTCCGCTGAGAGGATATAAACAGCCATTATTTTAGTTCAGATTGACTCAGAAGAATGCCGGAGCGTAGATGTTTTTGTATATTTGGAGCGGTTAATTTATGAGATGCCATTTCTAGCGCTTTGATTCTCGACAATTAATTATTTTGTTGTTAATGTAATAACAAGCTACAATCTTTTATAATAAACCATATATCCGAACGACTTTATAATATATATGTACACGCATGATATTAGTCGATAACATTTGAACATTTATAATAGACACATTTACAATGATCATTTATGGTGGAAACTTTACTGAATGCGTGAGCTCAGATTTATATCCTTCGGAGAATCATTAAGGGTATTAGGTACTGCCACTAAATATTTTTTGTTTTGATATCTGCGAGACTGTAACCCATTATGTGTCTATGAGTGTATATCGTAGGCTTCAACAAGGTCATGTACTTCACATCTTGGGTCTATCAAGATGTATAGCCTATTAAAAATAGAAGAATTTGGTCATCATTAGGAGGTGTAACCACAAACATAAAGAATGGATCGATCTGTGTACTCGTAATTGAATAATGTATATCGCCATTACCATAATGGTGCGGCATGCAATGAAATAATTAAAATGAAAAATAATATTGATGTTTATTCAACAAATAGACCAATTTAACGTAATTGCATTTGGAATAAAAGTCACCTGTATCGAACTTCACAATTTTTGGCTAAAATTGGAAGAAAAGCAGCTCAGGGTGTTCATAGACCATTGATCCAACTTTCTTTTTGAAAGAAAATATCAGCAGTAAACACAATTCGATGTACTTGTCGCTAGTTGCTGAAGAAGAACTTTGTAATTCAATCTTGGAGAACAAGAAACGCAAATGTGCACACACTCAGTTAATTTAAAATAGAAATCAATCTAATAGTTAAATCATCACATTATTAATATGTGATCTTAAATCGACAATTGTTTCGCCAAAACAGTGATTTCGTCAGGTACGTACTACAATAAATTACAAACGTACTGGCGACAATTTACGTCATTTGGAGAATTAGACAAATATTGAATTTAGAAGCTGCAAAAGTTACTAATGACACTTACTTCCATTCAGCCGTAACGTATGCCATAGTCGTGTGAAGCCTGGATATACCCAAAAAAATATTTCTACAACAGGAGGAAGCACTTAGTGAATTGACTCGTATAAATTATAGAGAGATTTGTAGAAATATGCTCAGAGAATAAAACATACTTACCCTTCAGTCAGCATTCAAAATATCCTGTCTGAAATGTATCCATCAGGCGGAGCAAGCTTCCTTTCTCATGCAGACATCCATAATTAGACGAGCAGACATAGGAATAATTTGGTCTTACCCAGAAAATACTTCGAAAGAATGAATTACATGAGTGTCAAATTGTACAATAAAAATTCTGTTGAATTTAAAAGGAAGAGCTGCAAAGTACTGGGCGCTTGATGGGTCTTTTATACCTTAGAGGAATTTTTAAAACAAATTTTAAATTACGAATACGATTTGTTGTTTGTAATTTAATGGTGTTTATATTATACACATGTGTTTTTGTATATATTTAGGCTTAATCGACAGTATCAGCATTGTTATGTTATTAAGTTCGAATTTTAAACACACTTATGTTGCTTCTGGGATTTCGGGCTAGTACCGCATCCTTGGCACTACTTCCTTCTTAGCCGACGTTTCGTCCATAATGGGAACGAACATCTCCAGGGCTGCGATTACTGGGATTATATAGGCGCTGTTCCCGGTCACTGGAGCGTCACAATTACGGTTGAGTTTTTGAGATAAAAGGATTTCACATGTATTATATAGAGCGTATCTATCAGTACGGTTGATATTGTTTGGACACTTTAGGATCTCTATGGATTGGTGATGGTTAAAGTAATAAGGAATACAGGATATAAGTTGACCAGATTGAAATCGAATTTGCGACCAAATTTAATTTTTATCCCGCGCAACGCTCAAGTACAAATCTCATGTTCCGCAACACGAGCGATCACCGAACGCTTTGTCTCGCCGATGTGTACACTGCCACACAAGCATGCTGTTGAATGGACTCCAGTCTGGAGTCATAGAAGCAATCATTGACAACGACCGCAGAAACCTTCAAGACGCATCATAAACAAGTGAAGCTATTGTTTTATGTTGAAATACATCATGTTTTTTCATACAAAATATATTACCACTACCCTAGCTTAGTTCGAACAAAGAAACCAATGTGCGTAAATTGCCAAATATATAGCAATATATATATATATATATATATATATATATATATATTTAAAACAAGCTTACATGTTTCGGCATATGATGCCTTTTTCAATGAAATTTGAAATATAAATGACACTACATTAATATACTGTCATTTATATTTCAAATTTCTTTGAAAAGGGCATCATATGCCGAAACATGTAAGATTGTTTTAAATATATACATTTTGAAGTAAAACTAGACCTTAAATCGCCAACTAATTGACTCTACTATATGCCAAATGATGCCTTTTTTTTTTAAAAAAAGGACATCACTTGCCGAAACATGTAGGATTGTTTTAAATATATATATTTTGAAGTAAAACCAGACCTTAAATCGCCAACATATTGAAATTACCATAACATACAAAGGTCACGAAATAATTATCTTTGTGTGTATATATATATATACATATATATATATATATATATATATATATATATATATATTAGGACTAGTATTCTCAATTTGATATTGATTGTTCTTAGTTTGAAGTCAAAACCGTATAATTCATTTAAATACGAACTTCCAACTGAATTATTGTCAAATTCTGCTAATATGACATGTGAAAAACGCGAGCACCACTAGAAATGCTGGATTCCAAAATATTTCTGAGCAGACTTCCTATTTATTTTCAAGAGCCTAAAATTCCTTCAGTACAACAACTCGTCGTCGAGTATATGTGTTAACTTAAAGTTAGCGCGACTATTTTAAGTATAAAACAAGTTTAAAAAAATATTACTCTTCATTTGGAATAGCTGAGGTACACATTAAGATGAGAAAAGGCACTGTACTTCGTCAGTCCTTAATAAGAATAGACTACCTTTACATGTTCCATGTGATAAATTTTCGTAAAGTACTTAAGTAAAATTGTTTGCGTACCTCGTAGAAAAGCCAAAGTTCTCGCGTGTGCAAATGACTTAAAAATCTTTAATAACTTTACGTCTCCAGCAAACTGTCTACCTCTGCAGAATAATCTTACGCTCATTCTTGAATGGTGTGCAAATAATCGAGTGTGCTTAAATGTTGATAAATGTGCTATTTTTTCCTCCACTAAATTTATAAATATCAGTATATGCTTTTTTATGACATGATTTTTGGGGTCTCATTATTTCGACTTTGACGCGCCTAATAACATCGACTAACACCTGTTCATCTGTATTCTAGCCTCTAGGTTTCTTATTTTGAAGTAAAACCAGACCTTAAATCGCCAACTAATTGAATCTACCATAACATACTAAGGTCAAGAAACTATTATCATTATATATATATATATATATATATATATATATATATATATATATAAAATTATTTATTGACCTTTTTATGTTATAGTAGATTTAATTAGTCGGCGATTAAGGTCCGCTTTACTTTAATATGTATATATTTACAAAAATTTTATATATTTCGGCAATTAATCCCTTTTTCAAAGAATTTTAAATGATAAATGACAGTATATTAATGTCATATTTATATATGTGAAGTTGTCATGTATACATAGCAGAAATTGTTTGGATTATTTATACATATACGCGACATTATGAAATTAAAAGACGTTCAGCTATCACAAACCGACTTATACTAAATCGAAAGAGCCGTGTGTAACTCGTTACGTACCTATGTAGCCAGACATTTACCAATTTTTAATTTGATTTGGTTCTAGAGCAAAAATGGTCATGGTTTAAGTACTCTGACGAAGGAAACATGCAAGGACATATTCAGGCATGTCCACACAATGTTCAACACAACAATATTTTTAGTAGTACCTTTCATATGTAACTTGGAATTTTGTTAAATAATATGTTTTTTGAGAAAATTATTTAAGAAAATATCTCAAGATCCTGACATGATGGCGCAAACTTTAAATAAGATTCAGAATCAGCTTGACAAAAGACATAAATTATACGTATTGGCGTATAAGAAAACCAAACTGTGTTGGCCAGTCTTATTAATACTGTATATTATATTAATATTTTTTAAATACTAAAATATTAAATATTAAAATAAGTTTCGTAAACACACGTAGTACTGCTAAACTTCTGAGTAGAATTAATCTAAGACATGACTCCTTAATAGAGACATTATTTATGCCATCTCGACATAAAGCAAAATTGAAGTGAGATAACTAAAAAAAGGAATTGAATCGATTCTGCCTTTACTTGATGTAAATCCATATCAAATGATAAAAACACACAATGTTGTATTAGATTTACACTTTATTTAATAATAATAATGACTATATAACAGCTGTTTCACCGTACAACGGTTTCTTCGGATATAACAAGCGGTACTATAAAACATTTTACTTAAACGTAAATATTTTTTATTTTATTACTTAATGGTATTCTCAGAAATTGGAAACCGAAATATTTTTACCCGCCTCTTTTAGTAGGGATACATATAGATAACATAAATTATATTATAAGTGACACATATCTAACAAAATATTTCAATCACAAATAGGAAATAAATTCAACAGAGGGGAGGAATTAAGCTCTGTTTTGTCATTTAATAATTTATTTGAAAATTTTTGTTTATTAATTTGCATTGCTTCTAATAAATCGAGTTTCTTACTTTTCTTTTCTTCGTGTAGGATCTTGAAATTATTATTAAAACTATGGCTTTCTTCAATTAAATGGTTGGAGTATGCTGAATCTGTTTTCCCATTTCTAAACGTTTCGTTTAGAAATGGGAAAACAGATTCAGCATACTCCAACCATTTAATTGAAGAAAGCCATAGTTTTAATAATAATTTCAAGATCCTACACGAAGAAAAGAAAAGTAAGAAACTCGATTTATTAGAAGCAATGCAAATTAATAAACAAAAATTTTCAAATAAATTATTAAATGACAAAACAGAGCTTAATTCCTCCCCTCTGTTGAATTTATTTCCTATTTGTGATTGAAATATTTTGTTAGATATGTGTCACTTATAATATAATTTATGTTATCTATATGTATCCCTACTAAAAGAGGCGGATAAAAATATTTCGGTTTCCAATTTCTGAGAATACCATTAAGTAATAAAATAAAAAATATTTACGTTTAAGTAAAATGTTTTATAGTACCGCTTGTTATATCCGAAGAAACCGTTGTACGGTGAAACAGCTGTTATATAGTCATTATTATTATTAAATAAAGTGTAAATCTAATACAACATTGTGTGTTTTTATCATTTAAAAAAAGGAAAATTATCCATATATTGTATATTGTTTCCGAAACACGAAACCTACTGAACAAATATAAATCTATATCCAACACAATTTACCCATAATGGTGGCAAATAAATATGTCTTAAAAATATACGGTAAATGGCTGTCAGAACGCGGATGCGATGTTACTTTTTCCCTATAAAATACAAAACACTGTGCTTCTAAACATTGTGCAACTAGCATCCGTTGACCCCTAAAATGAAATGTTATCCCATTGATGAAACTTCCGAGAGCGCTCAAGTTCATGCTTGCTTAATGGTACGTCACAAAAAAGACGATGACAAATTTTTATGACTACGATGTGAATCAGGCACATTGGCATGAAATTATTTTATATTAAAAGTATTTTATTAAAATTGTAATCGACGGGAATGAATATTTGCAGCTAGATATAGAGGAAATGAGACATTCGTTAATGTCATAACTTTGATTAATACTTTATCAAAAAAATGTGTCAAGGGTTGTTTTTGCCTACCTGCATTTTGAGTTCGCTTCGTTATTTTACTTTTGGATTACTCGATATATACAACGTGTCCACGAAAAACCACCACATACAAAGTCCACATACAGTTTTGGAGAGGTGACAGGGGCCCCATACATTCTTGACACTAACTGTTTATAAGTATTGTATTCTAAATTACCTATAATACATTCTCCACGCGATGATCGTTGGTTTCAATGTAATTCTTTTGTTTAGAGAATGTCTTATCCGTCGTCCATAAATACTTTCCTTTTGTCTGAATTCATTGCAGGCATTTTGAACTCGTAACCAAAGCTGCCCACACGTTTGTATTGGAACAGAGTACATATAAGATATGAGAAAACCCCATATTCAAAAATCACAGCGATTTAAATCCGTAAACCTAGCTGGCCACTGTACTGGTCCGCCTCTACCTATCCACCGGTTTCCGAGATATTGACGCACGATTCTACAAAAATGAGCATACATAAACCTCGTCGATTGGCGAATATTTAATGCAACTTCATCTAGAAATGTGGGCTAAATATTCTGAAGAAAATTTAGGTACTCTTCACCTGTTAATCGACCGGGCAGCTCTACAGGTCCAATTAGATTGTTATTTACAATACCAGTCCACACATTAATACTAAACCTATGTTTGGTTTCTTTCACAACATAAGGATTATTCCCTACGTATGCATAATAATGAGAATTATGTAAATTAGTCATTCCGTCTTTGGTAAAACTAGATTTATTGGAAAATAAAATATGAGAAAAAAAGTTTGGATCTTCAAATTTCTTATTTCTTAACCATTCAGGTTCCGGTTTCCGGCAACCTTTGGTGAAGAGTGGTAAAAATTGTATGAATGGGATGCGTCTATTAGGAAACTTTTCAGCATATCTACGTTGTGCCGTTAATACGTTACAATTAACTTCCTCGTGGATTAAATGCATACCTGCATATTCTTTACTAGTAAACGAAACTATTTTTTTTTAAATAAATAATCTAGAAACTGACTTTAAATTGTATGAAATTATTGTTATGACAACAATTTTTTACATTGACAATTTTCAATCGATACTATGCTATATTTTTTTTTTGTTTAAGCCGTAATAGAACAAAATCCTTCCATCTAGTTTTTTACATTTGTACTAAATATGAAATAAGAAAAAAACAAGGCCGCTCCACATCGGATGCAATTTCTTGAAAATGGTTGGATTTTCCGATGTTTAGCAAGAAAACTTTTTTAACATTAAAAATATCATAAAATTATAATCTTGCAAAAAATTATAATTAATCACAAAGGAAGAAGTAGTGTCAAAAATGTATAGGGGTCCTGACACCGCTCCAAAACTGTATGCGATAATCACTGGCCAATAAATATACCAAATTTTAATCGTAAATTAATTGTAGTTCAAGACTAGTTGACCAAGAACCAGTTTTGTGACATCATCTCTAAAGTGCGATAGCTCCCTTAAGAAGCATTTCCGGGTACAAGTTGATAGAAAATTTCTTCATACTTTTGTATGTACAATCACCCCTTTCATTCTTTTGGGATTATTCATGGACGCGCTGTATAAATATAGCTTCCGTAGGGTATAATTGTTTTAATACAAAAGTATTTTTAATAATATAAAAAAAATATTATTAAAAATGGGGTGTGAAGAACACAATACAAGTTCATTTATGTAATTTTGAATGTATCTCTTCTCCAAAGACGTAGATACGTATTTCACATTTCTACATGTTCGTCGGTACGCCCCTGTTGGAGAAGAGACACATTCAAAACAACATAATTACGTTACTATCTAGCCGAAATTATTCGGACAGAGCGTGAAGGAATATTCAGCGCTGTCTGCATAATAACAGCCGAACTAGATGTGTTTTTTATAGTCGGTAACCACCGTACCTATAAAAAAAACTGTATTCTCGTGTCTTCACTACTTGTCGGCGTGAGCCGAATGTGTATATGACAATATAATTTGAAACATACTTGAGTGGGTAAAACCTCACCAAATTTGTATAATACAAAAGTATTTTTAATAATATAAAAAAAATATTAAAAATGGGGTGTGAAGAACACAATACAAGTTCATTTATGTATTTTTGAATGTATCTCTTCTCCAAGAGAAGAGATACATTTTTAATATACAGAGCATTTATACCATAAACCAATTAGGTGTCAAACTCATTTAATTATAAATTAAATACGATTGATATCCCCTGATTTTGCAGATACACAGGGTTTCCCACAATTGGTCTAGGGCCATGTTCATTTCTTTAATTAGTTGCTATCGTTTCCGAATTTTTAAATTTTCATATATTTCATATAAACGGTATGGGACTCTTTCAGGTCAATAAATTGCAATAGTTTTATTTTATATTTTACCATGTTTTTTTTTTTACTCTGATTTTAAACTGGAATTTCTTGCCATATTATTAATAATCTTGTAATATATACTGTATGTGTAAAACTTTATTTGAAATTCAACTACAGATCTGAGGATGAATTACAATTTTTGATCTAGGTTAAGGCATAGCAATTTATCGACTAATTACTTAATTATTACATATAATCTTCGTGTATTTCGTAGTATAATTAACACATTTATCCGATTTTGATTCAGTTTAAACTCATGGAATTTTTCTTTTTTATGTAATTTTATTCAATAATGTAATGATCTTATATATCTGGTGATTCACCATCCGATGTCAATTTTTCTTAACTTAAGCTTCAACTATATAGTACTAACTTTTGTTTTGATTTTAAGCAAGTTTGCCGCTTGTATAGTTCATTTTTTTATATTATTAATTGCGGTTTAAAAGCCATCTGCTAATATTATATATGTTTTTTTTTCTGATTTATTTGACTCGTTTATGATATAATACACTTTTGTTATTCTTATTGAACTTTGGGTTTGATCTATTTTTGTTAATTGTTTGCTTGATCCCTTCGAATTTATTTGTCTTACCTTCGGCAGCTTGTATGTTAGCTGTGTAGGTTGAGACTATGAACACGGTGGCGCCTATTTTTAAAAAGAACCTATCCCTTTCTCGCCTTTAAACAGGCTAGCGTCTCAACTGAAGATCTTCGGGCCATTCGCGTATGGTAAGTTGTTGGTAGGTCGTTAGAGTTTTAAGATAATTAGGGAAATGGCGCTTACCAATAGCTTCACAAGTTGTCTCCCGAGGTAAGTGAATCTCCAATATTATGTACATGTTTACAGATATCCCATCTTGAGCACAACTTTTTTACTCCTGCTAAATTTCATTCTATTCTCCTGATGCGCTTCTTCTACCTAGCTTTTTTAGATAAATTTCTTCCCTTTTTCTGTAGAACTGAGTGGAAACATTTTCTAAACAGATTTTCTTCCTACATCCTCTACATTTGTCCTTAACGTTATGAAAAATCAAACAATTCAAGACTATCTCGGAAATTTGTCAGTTACAGAGGCAACTGAATATTTTCTCTGGAAAGGCACTAAAAAAATAAAACAACTCTAAAAATAAAACCCGCCGATACGACTTACAGATAGCCCTTGGCCTAGAATCAATAAAAATCACTAGCATTTGCAAAATACTTTGAAGAAGTATTCACTCCATATCCAGTACTCGATGATGACCATTCTGTATTTGAACATCTGGAGGCGCCACATCGAACGAGCCCTCAAATATAAAAATCTGAAATTAGTGAAGCAACGCATACAATTAGACCAGATCTAAACCCCAAGAAAGCCCCAGGTTTCGACCTAATTATGGGGAAAATACTGAAGAGCCATAACAATGCTTTTCGACACCATACTGAGACTGGGCCATTACCTTGAACAATGGAAGACTGCACAAATTATCGTTCTCCAAGGGGCTGACGCACCTTCAGAAGAAGTGTCATTATATTGTTCTCTTGCCTTGGACATTCCTTGTGGTGTCCAAGATATTTGAAAAATTGCTTCTTAAAAGGATAAACCTCATTATATCTCATAAGAGCTTAATCCCAGACCACTAATTTCGGTTTCGACGGAATCACGCAACCACCGAACAAGTAAATAGGGTGGCAGCAAAAATCAGTAGAGACATGGAAAACAAGCGCTTTCCATGGGGACCCTTGCAAATGAAACCGCTATACTGGCAACATACACATTTTCTTACACTGCAACAAGAAACTTTGCAAATGCACCAAAACAAAATCCAAACTTGGTTGAAGAAATGGCGCATTAAAGTAAACGAAAGTAAGTCCACTCATGTTACTTTGTCACAACACGTAAGGATGACTACCCATGGCCTATCTATCTTAAAAAAAATTCCTAATCCCACAAGGAGAGAGCGCAAAATATTTTGAGAAGCACCTTAAATGAGTTTTTAATTAACTTAGGTAAATTTAAAAAAATTAAAAACATTTGTTCAGTTGCACTTGTTTATTAGATTTTTACTCTAATAATTGTTTCGGTCCATTCGAACATTCTCGAAGTGTTTAAATTAAGGAATCATCTTTTTACATGGATAATTATATGCCTTTTTTTGGCTGATATTATCTTTTTAAGTAAAAAGATAATAAAAAATAGTAAAAATCTAATAAACAAATACAGCTGAGCAAATGCTTTAAATTTTTTAAATTTACTTATGTTAATTAATTAAACCATGTTTAACCAAGAGCCGACTGCTACATCCATTAACAAGATATTATAACAACTTGTTGTATCATTTATTTTGAAGTACAGGGTACGCCAGAGGAATCGGGCGTTTTTTAATTTAGAAATAAGAAAAAAGAAGAGCAAGATCTATTACACTAAGATAAAGGCAATATGTTGCCATTTTACATAAATAAACAAAAAGTTAATTTTTGAAAATAACAACAGACAAATGGTGGCCATTTCATGGTCTCACATATTCTTGCAGTCGCGCCGTGAAGTTTCGCATGACTCTTTGCAACAAGTCGCTGTCGTTCGCGGTAATTTCTCCTTGAATTAAATTCTTCAATTCCACTAGTGTGCGAGGATGAGTAAGGTACACTTTTCCCTTTAGATACCCCCACAGGAAAAAAATCGCAGGCGTTGAGTTCTGGAGATCGCGGCGGCCAAGCGACATCTCCAAGGCGAGATATAACGTGTTGGGCGAAACCCTTCCATTGTCGTAGGTACTGTATGAGGTGGCGCTCTTTTCTGTTAGAATCACATACGCCGCATGTTGATTCGTTTACGGCGAAGTTCAGGTTGCAAGAAATCATTCAATATGGTAATGTAGCGCTCGCCATTCATTGTAATCGTGTTCCCCTCAATTTCCAAAAAAATAAGATCTGATAAAACTTCTTTCGCACACTCCACATTTAGGACTATGAAGCGGACATCGTGGATCTCCCGTGGTGTCTCCCAGTAGCGATAATTTTGCCTATTAACCATGCCATTCAGATAAAAATCGGCTTCGTCAGGCATCATTACCACTGGGTTTCCTCCGAGTATTTCAGGCATCTTTTCAGTAAACGTCTTCTTGTACGATCATCATCTTGTATGAATGAAATCTCAAATCCTTTTGTAAAGTGTAACGTACAGATCTATCCAATAGTTGCATCTCTGTAGCATGGGGTCTAGCAGAGCGCCGTGGACTCGTTATGACAACCACTCTCACTCTTTCCACGTTTTCTGAAGTATGCACATTGCGTGGAAGACCAGGAGGCTTCTGTTTCATTAGAGCGCCAATTGCTTGGAATGCATGAATCCACCTTAACATTGTATCTCGCTTGGAAACACTTCCATGACGATCAATGTTGAAATGCCGATCGTTATTTCTATATACCTGATTCATGAATTTGTAATCGGGTATATACGAAATTAATTGCGACGACTGTAATTTTAAATATATACGCCAAACGAAACGCTCAATAAAAATCTGTTTTAAAGAACACATATCAAATATTAAATTTAATAGACCAGAAAAATCAATCATCGCAAACCATACAAAGGCCACTGATCATAACGTCTCGGTAAAGGGGTTAAAACTTGTCAAAAACATCAACAAACCCGGAGATCTCTAGACGCATACGAAAGCATTCATATCGTTAAAAACAAATTTAATAATACGTTTGTCTTTTTTTATTCTTAAACTTTCTTCCTGAAAATTTAGATTAGTGGTTTTACCTACTGATGATTACAAATTAGTTATCGAAAAACTTATTTAGGATACGATTATTAATTATCGTAAGGGGTTTTATACCTTTTTTAGGTTTAATAAATTTAATGAATTCCATAGATTTAGTTTGTAATTTTTTGTTGCACTGTATCATTAATATAATTATATTGTCGTTTCAAGGGACTCGTCTGTTAGACGCTAAAGATTATTATTATTATTATTATTTTACACTGTTTTAGCAAGATTTGTAAGCAAGGTTGTCTAAATATAGTTTTGAACGACTGTACAAAATAAAATTTTTGCTTTTTATTAATTTGACCTCATGCATATATACATGCATACATACACATCCAATATTTATAAATATGCACATATACCGTACAGTAGCGAACAATTTTAATTGACTTTCTTTGAAAAGCATTTCGGGCTGGTAGCTGTCAGAACCGCTTGTCCATCAGTTTTATCTTATCTGTATATGTCTCCAATCAGTTCCGTAATTGAAAATGTACTGTGTTTACTAAACAAAAGAAATATCTGTTAATATAGGTATACACAATACACCTGTTCGCTTTAATGGTTAAGTCATTTACCGTATCTAGTAATTATTAATTATAATTTCGTTTTTTTTTGCGAGAATCAATCATAATTATTACGATGTAATTGATAGCAATGCGAAAAGTAGGACAAATATAATAACGTTTAATCTATTAATGTGTATAATATTTGTAAAATTCATGATGCTTTCTTTATTTACATTATTACGACATGAATCATGTTGTGCGTATTTGGTATTTTCGCGAGGTTCTACTTATATACATATAAGTCACTATCTATCTATATTTGAAATTACTATTGCGACTTTTTATGTTAAATTGCTAAGTAAAACTTTCGTTTACGTTTACGAATTTAATAAATAAAATAAATGTAACATATTGTAAAATATTTGCCTATCTGTTTTTTTTTAAATAAAACTAACGGTAATTTAACCCACTATATTAATAATAAAATACACTAAATACACTTAATTAATAATAACTAATCATAACAATATTTATTTCACATTTATATCGCAATATCAACTCGACGACGATTACTCGTTGAATGCCCATCTCCATCCATTTCGAGTTCTTATATAGTGTATAGCTCAGTTCGAGGGCCTTCCAGAAGCTCTTTTCTAGCGCGTCCGGGAGATTTGATGACATATTCGGCGCGTGATACCGCTCGCCTGACGTATCGTCCGATGACTCACATCACAATATAATATATGTATAAAAACAAATAGGGATTGGCAGTCAGGGGTACATGACGCCAGTGCCAGGGATGGAGCTAGGACATCATGAATTCCGATTTAACATTTTTCACACGCGAATCAAAATACGTACAGAGAAACAAGTACTTACCAAGTAGGAGTAAACAGATCTTCTCCAGAAGGAATATTACAGGGATTTTATAATATATCACACATCCTGACTGTCCACTGTTTATATCCAGAATTTAAATGATAGTAAATCACCAATAATTGTTCCATATGTTCATGTGTTAATAATTGTCTGTCAGCGTAAATTGTTTTTTACAATGAAGATGACCGTTCAACAACTATCGATGAAATAGGGGCATATTTAAAGTACTTAAAGGTGTTTAGTAACGGCACATTTATCCCCGTTTCGGAAAAACCTACCATCAAACAACTTAACAATTCGGAGTACAGTACGAAATCCTGAATTGTTACTTAGGAGTGCTTCAATTGTTCTTACTCCAGGTAGTTGGAAAAGGAATTGACGAAGCTCATATACAATATTCATGGCGTTAGTTACAGAATATTGTGAGTTGGTTGGAGTAATCTCTAGATGAGGGATGGTTACAGATATTCTAGAAAAATGTCCATGAATATTGCCTTAATCTACCTAAAAAGTTTGATAAATACTTGTTGATCGCGTAAAACAGAAACAGGATTTTTGGATCCAGTAGCTGTATTATACTTTTAACGTCACCAAAATGCATTTGATAATTGGCTACTACTTCTGTCCATGTGCCCCAGGGCGTTCTAACAGGTTCTGGTCGTAGTGGCACATCTGTCAGTTTTTCATGAAATAAATTGCGTGGAGATGCCTTGGCACAAATTTTCTTGACAGATAGATCGATAGAAGATATCAATTTATATGTATTCGGGTAGCATTTTCTGACTTCCTCTCGATGAAGAAAATATTCTGTGGGAAACATGTGATATATGTCATACTACCGTATGTTTGTTGTAAGAGTCGACCAGCCGCCTTCATATATGCAGCTCCATTTGTTATAAATAACACTTTTTCTTTATTTATATCGTGTTTTTCACCCCATAACGATTTCGAAGATGAAGTTACATTATGTTATATAAATTCTGCATTAGTTGTTTCGATTCTCTTAAATGCAAATGTGTAGAAATTGTCACGTCGCTATACATCACATATTTACGCAATAGAACTGAAATAACTAATAAAACTAAACAATAGATCACCTAACTACAAATTTATGTAAGTCCCTTCCTGGAATATATGCCTGACTGCTGATCCCTGAATTAATAACTGAGAAATATTTTAATCACAATGATGAAATGCTAATATACAGGTACGCTTATACGAATCTGCTACAAAGTCTTACTTAATTTTAATTTGTTATAATATAAACTTTGATTGTCAGTTTAATAATGTGTCAATTTAATTATTTAAGGCATTTCAAATGGCAACAAAACAATCTCAGGTTGATAAATTACGAACTATAAGGAAATTTAAAGACGGTTGTACTATTATAGCAATCGCAAAAAATTGTACATAAATAAATCTACCAGATTAATTATAAAGACAAGGTAAGGTAAAGGACATTTTAATTTCAAATAAGAAACCGGTCTTAGTAGAATTTACAACCAGGAATAAGATCCCTTCAAAAGTACAGAAAAAACTTTTCTCCTGGTTTTCTTCAAACAGCAAATCGGTAGATAAAAGAAACTGAATTGCTATACCATATTACAGTAAAGAAAATTCACTTATCTAAAAAAAAGGAAGCAAATCACGGTACTATTTTCTTTAAATCGTATAAATTATGAGTCTTATTTTTGCAAAAACAATCTTCTCCGATGAAAAAATTTCCAACCAATAAATAGTGGAATCGTGAATGTTTATAGGCCACGAAATACGAGATTTTAAGACCGCTATATAAATAACAATAACAATGTAGTTAAACGGTAGTTTTAGCCGATTGATGTGTACCTAAAAGTGTAGATATAAATCCCGTAGAAGATATCTGAGCTGAGATGGTAAAAATGTATATCACGAATACGTATTAAGAATATGGAAGAACACGGAATTAATTTTAAAAACCTGGGAAAATATAGTTGAGCTACATTAGATATCTCGTATTTTACATGCCCAGGAGATTGAGAGCAGTTAACCAATGCAAATGGTGATCCAAAAAAGTGTTGATTGTACTTTTCGTAAATTTCTGTTTCAAAATGATTCTTTCTTAATAAAAATAGTTAATTGTATCAGTTTATACATAAAGTTATATATAACAGTTTACCTTTTTTTCTAGGCGATGTTACGAGGGGAGTTTTTTATGTTATCTACCTGGCTATGAAAGAAACGATTTTGAAATCAAAACAACAATATTTTTCAACGTAGGAACCACTAACAGTAACACACTTGTTCCAAAGTTTTTTTAAGAACGCTATGCGTGCTCAAAAAAGTTCCTTTAATAATTCTGCAAAATACGACCCCAGAGCGTTTTTTCATTCGTCATTCGATAAAAATCGACGCCCTCTCAAGTGTTTCTTGAGTTTTGGAAAGAGATAATATTCACAGGGGGCAAGGTCGAGACTGTAGAATGGATGTTGTAAGTCCTCAAAGCCGCATTCATTTATTACTGCTTGAACAATTCGTGTCTGATGTACCCTGCGGTTGTCGTGCAGAAGTTTTTCTTAGCAAAATTGTGGGGTTGTTTTTCGCGTATAGACGTGTTCAATTTCTTAATTGTGTCTTTGTAGATACTTCCAGTTATGCAGTCTACTTTGACATATACTCAATTAAGAGAATCCCCCCCCCGCCGCTTCCCAGAAAACTGTGCTATTGTTTCTTGGCGGTAGCCCTACGAACTAATTGCATGAACTCTTGCTTCGTGGAAGGGTCCCAGTGGTGTACCCAAGCTTCATTCCCAGTTCCATTCTATTTAAGATGTCTTCATCTTGAGATAAACCAAAACCAGTAAAAACCTCTTCACAAATTTGTCCTCTACATAATTTTTGGTCGGGACTGAGCAGCTTGGGAATCAGTCGTGTCGACACTTTGCTCACTGCCAAATCTTCGTGTAGAATTTGATTTCTCTAGCAATAACTGAAACTTCTACTCGGCGGTCAGTCAACAACACATCTTCACCTTTGTTGATGATTTCTTCAGTACGTGCTTTCAGAGGTCTTCCACATCACGAATGGATTCTCTGTCCAATTTGAACTGTTTACACCAAAATTTGACTTGGAAATAGGACGGGTTATTTTCTCCATATACTGTCACCATTTTCTCACGAATATTCTTTGGACTACTGTCTTGTTTTGATAAAAATTTCATATTGCTTCTGTGTGCTCTAACTTCGATCGAAATAATTACTGCAACTTTTATGTGTTTAACTCTGTGATATAAGAATTCGGACTTCTGATATCCTTCATAACATGCGTTACATTTTATTATCCAATTTTTTTTAGAAGAATTATTAGTAAAAAGTAGGTATACAGCGTTCGTAAGTTAATAACGTATACACCATCAGCAAAATCAACTGATTGCAGTTGGCTGCATCAAAATCCCTATATAAGAACATTTTAATATTTTTAATTGGCGCCATTTCCCATGTTTGCATTTGAGCTTGCTTACCTGTTATTATTGTTCGTTGCTCATCGTTGTGTTCTATTATTTGTTGTTGCTCTTTTCCCTGTGTATTCCTGCGTTCATTTTAATAATATATTTTCATAAAGACATTAGAAAAATGCCGTTTACGGTAAAACAAGATAGTATTATAAGTGGAATACAAAACGAAGATGGGATATGGACTTATTCTCTGTGACGGTGTTCTGAGCCTTCGGCAGGATATCGTGGCAGCCCTCAACACATTTGAACATAATCGCAATAGACTGGTTGAAAGGTTTTTGGAAAGTGGTAGTAGCGTTTTGGAATGAAAATCAGTCAACAGTGATGACTGACCATATTTAGGAGATATTCGTAATTAAGCATAAATTAGCCCAAACAAGTCTCTCAGAAAATTATCCACTCGATTAGCTATGATATATGGAAAAAAATATGGTTTTACTATATTTTTAATTTTTTTAAGGTCTCTTACGCAAGTATTCGAACTGCATTGAAAACGCGATTGCATATGCATCCGTACAAAGTATCTGTTTATATAAAAAAGATTATGTACACTTATGTGAACAAGACTTTAGGCAACGGCAAAGTTATTATCATTGGTTTCACAATAATCTCAATAATGCAGAATTGGCTTAAACCTTTTTATCTTATAAAGCATGGTTTAGTTTTTCGGACTATGTCAATTTACAGAACTATAGAATAGAACTTGGCGAACAGACAAATCAACATAATTTTTAGAAACAGACCTCAATGTTATCAAAATTGGTAATTGGATTGCAATTAACAGAAGACGGATTATAGGACCCATTTTCTTGAAACGACAAATTTTTCTCGTTATACGAAAAATTATTTGTAGAGCCGTTTATTACACATTTCCATGGTGATAAAATAATAAGTGTTTTTTTTTTCAACAAGCTCCAGCACATACTACAAGAACTACAGTTAATTACTTGGAAAAATTTTGTAAATAGTACTTTGTGGCCAGCTAATTCACAAGACCCAATATATTTAATGTTTTTCTTGTTTCGACATTCAAAAGATACTATATTTCAAGACCGCCTCATAATTGATAGGATTTTGAAGTTACGATTATATAAGCCGTAATAATACGTCTACGAAAATATTGAAATAGTGTGAGAGAAGTACAAATCTCTATCTTGAAGTAGATGGAAGTTATTTTGAGCATCTCTTATAGTGCACAATACTTTAGATGTGCAATACGTTAGTTTTTTAAATCTCTTTGTAAAATAAGGAACTTTTTTGGGGTCTCGAATCCACCACTCTTGTTTGCTTAAAGATTTAAACACATGAAGTATATTTACCTTTTTTTTGCCAATCAGGGCATTTTCTAATAAACTAGTCTTGGGAATACATTGCACTTTGACAAAAAAATGTTACTAGTTTCAAAGCTGTCTTAAATTCATGAACACACATAGTTGGGAAGGGCAAATCTAAAAGCTTTTCTTGGGTTTAATGTATGGGTTTTGCAAGCTTCAAATATTGATAATTACAACTGATTAATTAATTTTTGTCTAACGAAAACTTAGTTGGAGAGCAAAATTGAGTTAAAATTCGAAATTTCAGATTCACTTTATACAATAAAACAATAAAAAATTTGATGGTCAATGAGCTTAAACTTGGATTATGTAGTCCACAGCCAAACGTGACAACCACTAGACTGCGCATAATTTAAAAATTTTTTAGTAGTAGTTCCTGCAAATTGTTAATAGTCCAGCTTCTAACACATATTTTTTTGAAGGAAAAGGTTTCTTTTCTATATCTTAAAATCCTAAAAACTTACCAGCTTACTAATAACAATTTCACTGTTCTAGAGTCCAACAGTCATTAAATTTAGGTTCCAAAGCAACGTTACCTGGTTCAAACTAATTGTATTTGGAAGCTTAAAATAACTTAAAAGAAAATAATTCGATTAAGCTTGTATAAAAAATTATCACGATTAAACTGAATATAATATATAAAATGCTAATGCAATTCATTGGCCTTAAATTATCACATACGATATATATGAAAATTTAAATTCGGCATACACCAGTAGACTAGTTCAAAAAAAAATTGATGTGACCGCAGGCCCATTTTAAGAAAATTGATCACCCTGTGAAGATTATTCGATAGAATTTAAATTAGGAATAGATTAAACTTGACACTTAATAATGTGTTTATGAAATAAATTTTCTGTGCATCAAAAATTCATATATGATGGATTAATTCCGGTATTTATTCTTATCAAAAGAACGAGAAAATGTGTTCTTCTACTTTGCGTTGATAAGACTTGAAATCCGAGGATGGTTGCCTCCTGCGTTGAGATTTATCTATGAATCCTCTTCATAGAAGTAAATATTTTCCAAAATCACGTTTTAAATGGTTTCACCTAAATGAAAGCCAGCATGGTATATAAAAAAACGGTGAAGGCGGAAAAACCCTTCAAAAAGAATAAAGAAAAGCGCAATCTTGCAAAATTCTAGCTAAATGTACGACACCAGGGAAGATGAACACAAAAAGAGGAACTTACCATCAAAAGGGAACAATCTTTCTTAAAAAATGCTATCCAGCCATCTAGATACGTGCTTCCTCTTGCTATAAACTCGTCAGTGCATGATGCTGGGGTTCACAAAATTCAAGGCAATGTTTCACCCAGATATGAACTTGTATTATGTCCTCCACGCCCGATTTTTAATAATATTTTTATATTATTAAAAATATTTTTATTTTATATATAAAATAGTGAGACTTTACCCACTCAAGAATGTTTCAAATTGTTTTGTTGTATACGCTACCGAAGCTGTCCGATTTATAGTGAAGAAACGTTAATACACTTTGTTACGATATTCGGGACTGTGTTTTATATATCGCCTTATCGGTCATGCGTGTGTCGAATTTTTCCAGCATCTGCGTAGAGTGGGCACAAGGTTGCGTGTGACCTTCGGTCACTACCATTGGAATCTCGGCTTGACAAGTTATATTGCTGTGTGTTGCCGCTGTTGGTTTTTTTGTATCGAGGAAATTTACATCGAAGTAGGTGGTTTATTAAACGACATACAGAGTTTGTTGAAACCTCACTTTATATAATTAGATTGGCGTTGTCGTCTTGCCGCAGGTTAAATTGTACCCTCGAAGTAGGGTTGTAGGATTTTTGTTACCGGGTTCTCGATATTGGTTTTATAACTATCTGATGATAAGATTTGCCGTTCAAGTTTGAAAATCATCGAAACTGACGAATCTGTTAAAGGTGTGAATAAAATCACATGGAATTGAAGTTTCAACGAGGACCACATGTGAAACCACTCCATTGCAGTTGGTTATCCTCAAACAGCAAGCTGTAAGGTAGTTCTGCACCAATTACGCCGTTTCATCTGATTAAATATTTCTCAAAAACATGCTTTTTTATAGCATAGATTAGCGTTTTATTTTGTTAATTTAACCCCCTTTTTGTTTTGAGCATTAAATAGTTTCTTTATTATAAAATAAATTAGTATAGTTCACGGTAATTTTTCATTCTCTTTATTTGACTTGAACATTCATTCAATTCTTGGATCATTTAAAAGTTAGAATTGTTTATACCGTTTTGTAATTAATTTGGTATATTAAATGTTTGTGTTGATGCAATTAGATTAAGTATAAATTTGTCCACTCCCTTTTTAATTTATATATATATATATATATATATATATAAATATAATATTTTCGTGACCTTGGTATGATATGGTAAACTTAATAAGTCGGCGATTAAAGGTCTGGTTTATTACTTCAAAGTATATATATTTAAAACCCTACATGTTTCGGCAATGATGCCTTTGTCATGGATATAAAAAATATGAATCAAACCAATATATAATTTATATTTTTTATATCCTTGACAAAGGCATTATTGCCGAAACATGTAGGGTTTTAAATATATATACTTTAAAGTAATAAACCAGACCTTTAATCGCCGACTTATTAAGTTTACCATATATATATTTGTATAGCTTAACAGGCCATTCAGGCCCAGAGCTGTGTAATCTTTTTCCATATCTTTCGATCTTTCGCTTTTATCTTCCAGTTTACCATATCTTTTTCTCTTAGGGTTTCTAGCACAGCTTCCCTCCATCTTTTTTTTGGTCTTCCTCTTTTCTTCTTACTGACCGGCACTCTCCACGCTATTTGTTTTAGTATCCTGTCATCCATCATCCTTTCCAAATGTCCCAGCCATCTTTGTCACCCAGCTATTATTACTTCGTCTATTTTTGGTCCTCTATATATGCTGTATACTTTCTCGTTCGTTCTTCTTATATAACCTTCTTCCGTTCTTTTTCCTCCAAGGATCCTTTTAGAATTCTCCTCGCCCATCTCATTACCCTTTCTTACTGATTTTTATTTATCACCCATGTCTCACAACTATACAGTAACGTGGGTCTTAAAATAGATTTATATATTCTGAATTCAGATTTCCTTGATAGGTGCTTTGACCTGATTAGGTGGTTTACGATTCCTACACTTTTATTAGCTTTTATTGTTCTCATGTTGATTTCCTTTTTTTCTTGGTATCTGGCTGTTATTAGTGCCCCAGGTAATTAAATTCTCCCACTCTTTCAAATTCCAAATTTCCTTTTTGAGTCATTACTTTACAGATTCCATCGTTATGTTGCTTTCCAATTCTCATTATTTTACTTTTTCTTGATTTATCTTTAAACCCATGCTGCGTGCCGCTGCTGTCAGCCTTTTTGTTATTTCTAACAATTCATGTTCCTTTCTTGCTATTATCATCTGCATAGCAAATGACCTGATGATTTTTGTTCATCAAGTGTCCCTCCCTATTAAGTTTGTTATCTCTGACAATCTTTTCTAATGCAAGGTTGAACAGCAGCGTCGATATGGGATCTCCTTGACTGAGTCCAATCGTAATATCAAAGTCTTCTGATGTCCCTTCTCCGATATGGACACTGCTTAGGGGTTTTCTAGAGTCATTTTTACTAATTGCACTTCGATGGAACTTCAAATTCAATCATTATCTGCGTTATTTTTTTTTCTAAAGACTGAGTGATAGGCTTTTTGGAAGTATACTTTCGGGGATATTGTTATCCAAGCATGAGGTTAACATTTCTTTCATTGTGAAAATCTGGTCCGTTGTTCCTCTTCCTTTCCTAAATCCGGCTTGATATTGTCCTATCAAATCTTCTGCAATGGGTTCCAACCTTTTTTTAATTACTATCGCCAAGATTTTGTATACTGTATCCAGTAGAGAGATTCCTTACAGCTAGATACGTCTCCCTTTTTTTAGAATAGGTATGATGATGAACGGAATGAGTCCATTTTTTCGGCATTTTTTCGCTTCTCCAAATATCTATTATTAACTCGTAGATTTTTCTATTTAGATCTTGTCCAGCATACCTTATGTTCTCATTTGTTACTCCATTTCTTCCTGGACATTTACTGTTTTTGAGCTGCTCTATTATTTTGTTTATCTCTTGTCTGGTGGGCTCCGATATTGAATTTGTATTGACTGTCCATTTTGTTTCTAATAATTCTTGTGTGCTTTCTTCTTCTTCTTCCTTATTTAACACTTGTGCGAAATATTCTTTCCACCTTGCTCTTATTTCCTCTTCCTCTCCTATTAAATTACCTTCTCCATCTTTTATATACACGATCTGCCTGAGTCTTTGCTTCCCCCTCTTGGCCTCACAATAGAAGTTTCTCATTTCTTTTTTTTGAAAATAATTTTCCATTTCCTGTGCTCTTTGTTCATTCTCTGCCCTTTTCCTTTGTCTGTATAGTTTTTTTTTGTTTTCAGCCTTTGTCCTTTGTATGCCTCTCTATCTTTTCTTTTCTGTGTGTATTGCTTTAATTCTTAGTTTATTTCTTATTTCTGTTTCCCTCTTACAATCTTCGTTCCACCATTTCTTTTTCTTTGTTTTTTGATTTCTTTGGAATTATCTTTTCTGTCGCTTTTTAGATTATTTCCTCTATTCTATCCCATTTTTCGTCTATATTCTGCGGGTTTTGGCGTTGTATCTTTTGATATTCTTTCCTTATTTCTCCTTCATATCTTTTCTGTATTTCTTGGTCTTCTAAAGCCTCCATATTGAATTCTTCTTTTCTTTTTATTCTATATTTTCTTCTTTTGAGTCTTTTATTTTCACCATAAAATGGTCAGAATTAATGTCCTCCCCTCTGCACGATTTCACATTTTTTATTATATTCTTGTGCTTTGCATTTACCATTACATGATCAATTTGATTTGTGTAAGTCCCATCCGGTGAGGTCCATGTTCCTTTGTAAATATCGTTTCTCTTGAAGTGTGTACTCATGATTTTCATATTATATTCTTCGGCAAATTCTATTAATCTTCATCCATTATCATTACTTTCGAAGTGTTTACTTTCTGTACCAATCATGTGCTTGTACATTGTTTTGTACATTGTTTCTCTCCCTATTTTGGCGTTAGCATCGCCTATTACTATTCTGATGTCATTTCTGCTTATTTGATTATAAGTGTCTTCAAGTTTTTCGTAGAACACATCCTTATCTTTGTCTGTTTTTCTTCCGTCGGGGCGTACATATTCAAAACCACCATGTCCATATCGTCTCTTAGTTCTATGTAGCATATCCTTTCTGACACCGGTCAAAAATTTTTTAATTTTGCTTTCAGTTCTTTGCTCGCCAGAAATCCACACCCATATCGTTCCGTTTCTCCACCACTTCTAAAGATAGTATATTTTTCTAGGTTAATTATGTCCGTTTCTTTAATATGAATCTCCTGTAAAGCTAGCAAATCGATTTTATACTTATCTGCAACCATTTCTAGATTTTCGACTGCTCCTTCCTCGAAAATTCCTACTACATTCCTTGTTGCCATTCTCACTCACTTCCCATCTTCATTTTCCCTTTCTGCCTCTTTACTCTTGCCTATTCTCTTTACTTGATTTCTCAGCCGTTCCTCTCTTCTACTTGTATCCTCCTTTTTCATTAGTTGGCTGTTTCCTGTTGTTCTTTTATTTGTACTAGGTTTTGTACTTTTACCTATTTTGTATCCCCTATTGTGTGTTATTATGTACTTCCTCTCTTCTATAAAATTTCCCTTTATCGTGTCCTTTTCCTTGGCCTCCTCAATATCCGTAATCCCGTCCTGAAGTCGTTTACTAGTTTTTTGCTTTTTCTTCAAGTTTGTTATTTTTATTATTGCATCTCCACTCTATTCCCTCAATGACTATCCTATTGTATCCTATTTGGACTCCTTTTCCCTAACGCCTCTCCTCCTGTGCTCTGTTCCAGATTTGTCGGCGTTGCTCTCTTTCTTTCTCAGTTAAGTCATTTTCGATAAATACTCTATCCAAGTGCTTTAGTGTTGGTTTGTTCTGCATTATTTTCTCTTTATCCTCTTCACTTTCCAATTCTATTACGCAGATTCGTTTTCTTATTTTTTAACCTTTCTAACTTCTATATCAATTTATAAGTGCGCACCTAAGAAATTCTGCATTGATTTCTTCACTATGTCTGCATCATTTGTATTCATTTCTAGTCCTTTCAATACAATATTGTTCTTTCTCTTATCTTTTTCCATCCATTCCACACTTTTCCTAATATTTTCCAACTCCGTTTTAATTTCCTTATTTTCTCTCATTATCGTTTTGTTTTCATTCCTGATTTCTATGTTTTCACCTTTCAGTTCTGCATTTTCTTCTCTTAATTTCCTGAGTTCCTCACTGAATATACCTTGCTCTTCTCTAATCTGCTTAATTTCACTCATTATTTCGCTCTATCCCGTTTTCATCTGTGACATCATTACCAACATTTGATCCATTTTACTTTCCAATATTTCACCAATTTTACCAGTTTCCAATTCCAACTTCTTGGTGTCTTTTTGTTTCTTCCTGCAAATCCTTTCGTTTCCTTCTCCGCACGTCTTTTACGTGTATTATCCTCGGTTGAATTATCACCATATCCGTTTTCATCCTTTCTATATCTTTCGTTTATAACTGTTTGTTAGTTTTAAGTCCGGCCCTATTTCCTTTCTTCTTACACACACCTGTGTCGATTAACTTTTTCGTTGCAGCACGATAAAAAACTGTGGTCCGGTTCAACACCTCGGAGGCTCGTGTTCTCACACGGTTTGTTTATTACATGTATCTTTAAAAGAATTTAGTACTACTTGTCTCACCAATTATACTATGTGAAGCGCAGTTATTTACTTAACACTTGAGACACTACTTCCGTATTAATTCACTCAAAAATCCCCAGATTTGGGTAGTAAATTTCGGAGCGATTTTTAGACAACCATACACTATAGCACGTTTCGATTCCCTTTCTTTTTTAATTTATAGTCAGTTTATCAACGTTTCGATTAGAAACGCACGACCATCTTCATTGAGTTTTACGCCGTTGGCACTGGTTGGCTGTTTTGTCAATTTAAAATCATTCCACCTACGCAAAGTAAGTCTGATGAGGGTTGTTGGATTCCGCAATATTTTTTTTTACAAAGCCAGTTTTCGTGGACTTTTTATTGCTGCACGTTACTTGTGGCAAGTCTCACATTTGTCGATGATTTATTTAACGTTCTCGATATTGATATTAGTCAATGAGCGGCGCTGAATGTTTTCTATGCTGTTTTGTTACTTGATTGTATGCAGTAAGGGAGTTATTGCTGTGAACACAAATATTAACTTATTGTGTTCTTTACACCCGATTTTTAATAATATCTTTATATCATTAAAAATCTTTTGTTTTCTACAAAAGAAATGGCGAGGCTTTACATGCTGAAGTATGCTTCAAACTGTTTTGTTAAAATAATAAGTTATTGCAAAGAATATAATTTGAATATAATAATAATAATAACACACTAAACACATTCACGAGCGCGCTAAAATACAACACCCCTACACTTGCGTGCTCGCACAAACACAAAACCACACACCCAGAGAGAAAAGCAAGCTGCCAGCAGCGGACAACACATAAGTTCACACCTTGAAAGTACTGGTAAGTATCTACTATAATCAATATTCATATAAAAATAAATGAATGATAGATAACTATGCCACCCATCTTGTTCGAATGAACCGATGGGGTAAGATAATGGCAACCAAGAACGAATGGTTCTTGTGAGTGGAAGAGATAATAATAGTCTTTATTACCCAACAGATAATTCCATTTAGAGGACAAATACATTAAAAAAACGAAAAAAAGAATAGAAGAAAGAAACGTATGAAATGTATGAAATAAAATAAACAAGTACACTAATAAACTAAAACAAAAACTTATTCTAAACACCTCCAGTAAAAATGTCACAATAAACATTATCAGCACATTGATACACAAAATGAATTGGAGCTCTTAGTAGCGCGTTAGTTCTTGCTCTTGGTGGGTAAAAAGTCGGATTAGATCTTGACGTCATTCGAGGTACATGAAAAGCTATACAGTTTAATATTTCAGGCGAGTCAACTCGACCATCAATCAACCTACACATAAATCGGGCAGCATTAACCTCTCGACGATGTTTTAAAGATTTGAAGTGACGTCTGTCTAGAAGGTGGTTGTAGTCAGTATTTCTTTCGGGATATCTACCATCACATCTGAAGGAAAGGTATTTCAAAAATCTCCTTTGAACCCGTTCAAGTGAGGAGTCATGCGTCGAGTAGTAAGGAGACCATATTATCGAAGCATGCTCCAATCTACTCAAAATAAAAGCCTGGTACAGCGACTTCAGAACAGTTAAATCCTGAAACTGACTGGTAGATCTCATAACGAATCCCAACATTCTAGAAGCGACGAGATGGTATCCGAAAGGTGCAAGTTGAAGGACATATTCGAGTCGAATTTGACGCCAAGGTCACACATGGAGTTCCTTTTCACTAACTTTTGGCCGCCAATACTATATGATGACTCCACTTTATTAATTTTATGCGTATAAGATACAACATAGCATTTGTTCACATTAATCTTTATCCTGTTTTTATTACACCAATCCCCAAACACATTAATCTTGCAAAACATCAACATCATTCTGTGATGCGACGGATAATTATAATTTAGTATCATCAGCGTAGGCCAGCGCAGAATAATTGAAAGATGTGAGGAAATCATCAATGAAAAGCCTAAAAAGAAGAGGTCCAAGGTTAGAGCATTGAGGCACACCAGATGTTGCAATGAATTGGTAAGAGTAAAAGCCGTTATCAAATACATAATTAACTCTATTCACTACGTACGAGGCAATAAGTTCTAACGCAGATGGACTAAAGCCGAAAGCACTCAATTTGTTTAATAAAATCTGATGGTCAATAGTATCGAAGGCTCGAGAAAGATCACTGTAAACAAAGTCTAGTTGACCATTATTATCCAATACTTCACAAATATTTTGAGTCACTATCGTTAGATTAGTAACGGTAGACCGCAATGGTAAAAATCTATGTTGGTTGCTGGATATAAATGGACGAGTGTTATAAAGAATAGTGTTTTGTATAAAATCTGTTCAGAAATTTTACCGAAATTTGGCAAAATTGCTATGGGTCTATAATTTTCCAAGCACGATACACGATACATCTTCCCTTTTGTGAACCGGTGTAATTCTAGCTTTCTTCCATTGATCAGGAAAAGCACACGTTTTCAGAATCAAATTAATAACAGTCTGTGACGGCCTTGCTAACACTTTACTGGTATTACGAATAAAGCAACTGGGTGTCAAATCATCACTAGGGCAGACCAATTCCCGTGCGCGCCATGTGCACCGATGTTAGGATGAGGATGTGAGGAAAATGTCGTCGACACATAAATCGACAAAACGACCGTTATCAGACGAAGTGAATAAGTTTATTATGGATTTCCCGGACTTAATATACGATGGCTCAAAGATTAAATGTTTAGTGTGCAACACATATCTAATGTGTTTTTCAAAAACACATTGTAAAGCACACGTAAGCAGTTCGAAGCACAATAATAACAAAATTAATCGACTACAGTTTATACATGAACTATGTGTAACTATGATTGTGTGTACACTGCCGTTTACCTTGCTAAGTAATGATTCATTTATTTCATTTTGGAATAAATACACGAATCAAATATTACCGAGCACGACAATGTTTCGAAGGAATTTACCATCGGTGCGTAAACAGGTTGAAAATAAAATCAAAGCCGAACTGAAAAATAAAAAACTGGTTATGTGTGGACGAAACAACTGACATCAAAAAACAATCTATAGTTAATGTGATGGCGCGTAATATGGAACCACATCAACCAACGTCTTCAATTTTATTAGCATCCAGACGACTAGAACAATATAATGCCGAAAAAGTTTTAGAGGTGCTATTAGATACTTTGGAAAACGTTGGTGGAAACGTTGGACACGTTGGGGTACATGGTTACCGGCGGGGTTTTACTATCATGAATATTTTCAAAAAATTAAGGATGTGGTTTTATCATTCGATCCGAAAGAAAGTGCAGCTATCAATACAAGCCAGAAAAAATTTTAAGATGCCCAAATTAAAATGGATTTACAAAGTATTCGCGAGAATTAGTTGGGACTAGAAGAAGCAATAACAAAATTAGAAAATTCGTCACTGTCGTTAAAGAAATTACTGCAAATCGTTAAAGATGTTCACGCACAACTGTGTGCTGTAGAAGACGCAAAAAGTGAAAGTGTTCTAATTAAATTTGAAAGTGTTTTAGACAAGAATGCAGATTTTGACACCTTAACACGTATTTGTTAGGGCATGTCTACAGATGCGTTAAGTTGCTTAAAAAAGTATTTTGATTATGCGAATATAACATTACTAGATGTTGAACGCTCGTTTTCCGAATATAAACATATTTTTTCCTCACGGCGGACATGTTTTTCAGAAATAACCTTAGAAACGCACCTGATGTTGAAAATATACAATCGAGTTTCTCCAGTTTGTCAATCCTTGGAAGACGCTTAAAACGGTAAGTGTTTTTTTCGTCGTCGTGCACACAATCACTGATTTCATACCTTTTCCATTTTATTTATAGGTACATACAACGCTGCTATAATATGTACTATTCTTATTTTTCGTGTGTTTATGCATATTACTTTAATAGCAGAAAACCAAATGTATATTTAATTATTTCTTAATTTAATTAATTCTGTAAATTGGTCTGCTCTAATCATCACCCATTGTTGTCTTATCTGGAAATGCAGACATAATTTTTTCAACTTCACTTAGAGATACAGGAGGAATCCAAAGGACGATATATTCGTGGCAGTATCTGAAACAGTTTTTATGGATTCAGGAAGAAAAGCTCCAGAAAAAACGTCAGCAAAGCCATCAACTATCCCCTGAGAATCACTAAATTCACGTTCATGATAATAAAGTCTCACGGGGATTCTAGTTCTTCCTTTTCTGTGATTAATATACTTCCAGAATTCCGAGGAATTTGCCCGAATGGAATTCTCTATATTAGCCAGGCAGGGTGGTGCGAATCCTCGGGAACCGCAGGTGAATCTTCATGATAAAGCAGAATTTCACCCTCAAGATTACTAAACACCAAATCAAGAAGCTTTCCATTACTGTTGACATTGTTATTTACCTGTTTTAGATCATCAAAATTGTAAAATTCACTAAGAGGAGGCAACCTTTGTATTGATTTTATGTGCGAGGTTGTTATTAAAATCGGGTACGTTAAAATCACCGACAAGTAAAGTAGGAATTCCGAATAGCAACAGACTCAACGAATCGAAAAATAGCTCAAAATCATTACAGGAAATATCAGGTGGTATATATACTAATACTAAATAATTAGTAGCCAAGAAAATAATATCTACAAGCAATTAGATCTATTAATGGTATGCTATCAGTAATACAAATAGTGTCAACAACATTATAAATAATTCTCCCAGACAAAGCCATTAGAACACCTCCCCCCATCGACCTATCAACAATATCAAACCGCCGATAACTACGTATAACACTATAATTATTTGGAAAGAGTTCTGAATCTAACACAGAGTCATTATGCGAAGTTTCTGTCAGAAGAACTATGTCACAAGACATCTCGCAAATATTATTATAGAATAAATGTGTTTTAGATTGTAAACCTCTGGTATTTTGGTAAAAAACATTTAGAAAGTGGTTGTTGGGCAATATTAGTTTGACGATACCGTAGAGACAATGATCGGAATACCATCACGATATTTAATCTTCAGATTCTGTTAGCAGTCGTTTACTTAAGTCAGTCTTAGTCCTGCGATAAAGATCTCTTTGGGCCCACGATCCGTAGAAACAGATATGCCAGACCCTTTATCACCAGACCTGAAGTTACTAAAATCCCGAACAATTTTTAACACAGTTTCCTGAGATGAGAAACGAATTCGAATTGGACGCTTGCGTTTAATATTTGTTGCATCTGCCCAACATAACGGGATCAAGATCTTGGGCCTCAATTTTGAGGGTAGATAATAATTTTGTAACAAGGATCTTATTAAGCTCCCGCTGCTCATTCCTAGTCTCCTCACTGCCGTAAATAATAACGTTGCATTTGCGTTTTTCCCGCTCGACAATTTCATATATCACCTTTTTTGTAATAATAAGTGGATCCTCATAAGTTGGAGTGGATTTACTGACAGTTTTTATAAGTGATTCTATCTCTTTCTGTAGTGAGACAATTGCCGCTCTCAGACTGTTAAGATCATTGCCAATTTTGGCACAACAGGTGAGTCCGAACCTTAGACCAATCTTCCGTGCCTCGGCATTAGAGAGCCCGACACAATCAATCTTATACGTATTATTACAAACAATACAACTGACCAAATTATAGGTATCAGCTGATTTACCACAGTAAGTGCAAGTATTCATGTTACAAGTCAATACGTTAATACATGTCTACAAGGATGGAAAGGAAGCAAACTCTTCACACTAGCGGGGCCTGTCGCAGTGACTGACAATACAGAAAACAGGCCGCGGTTAGGAGAACAAAAGAGATTACAAACGATATTTGTATGTCATCAACTTGTATAATTAAACAAGCTTAAATATTTTAAAGTTGGAATTCAAAATAATGGAAAAGAATATTCAAAAAGAAAATAAAAGAGAAAAAACTATGTCGAAAAAGGAACTCACACAAATATATGCTCGTATCGCCGGCAAATGGAACTCGTATGAATAATCACAATTTGCAACAAAACTAAATATATTTTAACAATAACACCAACACTGCTAAATAGCGTAATTTATTAGTAACTTATCGATATAAATTTCAATATTAACCCCTTACCGCATGATTTTTTGGTTGTTGATAACTTTTTTGTACATAGTAGTTTAAACAAATCTTAATGCAGGAAAATTAATCAAAAAAATATATAGTAATTTTTTTTGTCAAAAACTGTCAAAATACTGACACGTGCCAAATTTGTCACAATTTGTAGTTAAAAAAAAACTAGATTTGATAGTTTTATATTCAAAATATATTTATAAGATTTGGAATGCTACAGCTACTCTAAATGGAAACGTCGAAAACAGTTTCTGTCTTTGTTCAGGCATAATGTCACGTTACATTTATCACAAGACACTTGTGATTTTCCTTTACATTCGGGGTACTTGCATCGTTGGCGATCATTGTGCCAAAGTGGAAAATGACCCATGTTATCTGTACGGATCTCTTGAGCCGGTATCGGCGAAAATGGATATTTTTTCTTCTTTAGTTCCAACTGTGGCTGTAAAGAATGGCTTGGTCTCCCACGCTTCTTAGATGTGACACTAGATCTGGTGAGAATTTCTGCCAGTCCTAACTTGAATTCAGACAAAGGCAAGTACATATCACAAGTATCTCCAGGACTTTTGCAACCAATAATTCTTCTCCACAAAATCCAACTATTGCAACATAGCATGTCTATGAAATGAAAAAAAATCCGGAGATAAAATTTTTTCGATCTTATAAGGATCCTGTGGTACCCTAACATGGAATCCAAGAGATCAACACCACCCATATAGCTATTGTATATCTGTATACATTTGGGACGTGGAATTTCAATATACTTTTTTTCCTTTCGACAAAACCGCTGTACTTTTGAAACTGGTTGGCTACCGACATACGTTGAGACCGTTGTGACTATTTTATTGTCAAACCAAGAAACTACAGATATATCAACATCGTCAACTTTTGCGACTTTTTCTATAATTGTACCTCTACCTTTTTTTCTCATTTCAGCTTCTTTAATCTTCTCACAATCTGGTACACGGTTTTTCCGAACAGTACCAAGAGGCAAAATGCCTTCTTTTTTTAGATAGATCAATAATGGTATGCTGGTAAACCAATTATCAAAAAATACTTTATAATTTTGATGTCTTGGAAGTGAAGCAGTTAGTTTTACTACAACATTACTGCTTGCTCCTAAATCTGGTTGACGAGGTAGCAACTCGGTTGGCCCAGAAAAAAAATCAAAATCATAGCTGAAGCCGGATACGCCACTAAGTACGAAAACTTTATATCCCCATTTGTGAGGCTTTTTAGGATTGTATTGCTTCAAAGTAGATTTTGCTTTGGTGGGAATAATTTGTTCATCGATAGCAAGGTGTTCTTCTTTTGGAACAAGTAAATATTTTTCTCGGATTTTATCTAGAAAAGGGCGAATTTTGAATAGCTTGTCATAACCAGCCTCTCCGTGTTTCTTTTGATTTACATTGTCATTGAAATGAAGAAAGCGCTTTATTTCTTCAAACCTGTTACAAGTCATTGCTTGAGATATTGCTGGAATATTTAGCGAACTATTCCAGTAGCTTCTAGTTGAGGGTAAATGCACTACAGACATATATATACAAATACCAATAAACACATTTATCTCCTCTTTTGATATATTTGGTGGTTTGTCTGGTCTGCATTGAACACCAAATAAATTAGTTTGTTCAGTTATGTATGTAAGTATATCATCGGTAAAGAAGAATTTGAAAAAGTGATAAATAGTATCAAAATTCAAAATTTCCTCTGGTAAGGACTCAGATCCTTTGAACGTGCTGTCTTGTTCCACAATATTCAAATGTTTATCTTGCCAGTCTAAGTGATATTTGTTTTTTTTTGTTTTTCTACTTGCTACAACTAAGGTAGAAAGTGGAACGTCATCTTCACTATCGAAATGATCAGTTTCCTCAATAATGTCATCTACATTTTCATAGGAACACCCATTGCTAAATTCGTCGACTAAAACTTTGGAAAACTTTGCCATATTTCGATAATCATCGTCATCCGATAAACTTTCGTCTTCGCTGTCAACTAAATCTGGAATTTGATTGGATTGTCGACCATAAAACCGTTTTGTATCCATCTACAAAAAAATCATCCTTAGCAACTCTTTACTGCAAACTGTGCCAAATATAGCACAAGTAAACAACGCACACGTGACTTCTACCTGTGATTACTAAGCTTATTTCTTTTATGTAAAAAGTAAATATAGGCACTTACCAGTAGCCAGATATTTTTATCTTCACTATATCTTGCTATTTCAAATTATTATGAACTTGCAAAATTTGTAAATAATAGAAACGAATAGCCAGCTGTAGTGGTCAAACGTCAACTAACGCAACTTTCAAAACATGCGCCAGATAGCGCTCTTTATTGGTGAACATAAAGAAGCGAGCGTGCCGAATTTGGAACAGATTGCATTAGCAGCTTAAAATATGTGTAGACTTAGAAAAAACAATTATTTTAACGTGTGCCATATTTGGCACAGTATGCGGTAAGGGGTTAAAATTGTAAAAAATAACCAGATAATAATCAAAAAGATTGCGAGTTAGTATTACATGTTAACACATCTGTAAGTTTCACACACTGAAAAATGACAATGAATATGACAATTATACGAACCTTCTTCGATATTTATGTATTTAATCATGGTGTGATAACGCAATATGCATGTATATGCAAATACTCTCGGACGAGGTTATATCCTCGTTCCCTTTAATACAAAACAAGTGTTTAATAAACACGACCTCAAGCATGTATATATTATGTATACATACTGCGGTAGGCCAGGGTTTGTTATGGCCTAATTAACTCTCCGAGGACTTCTCTATTATATATATAGACTGTAGGATAAGTAAAAGGAATTCAGAATGATTCAGTATCTGATAGAGAACTAGACAGACAATATCTGTAATAGTAATAAGTCAGAATTGTATCTATTTATAATGTACATAGTTTGTTAACCAATTTCTAAGTGTTGATTAAATTATAAGATGTTACCCGAACTTCGAGTGTATCATTTACAACGATAAGTCGCCCTACCTGCTAATCTGTGTGGCTGCCCAACGGCCCACGTTACATGGCGATCTCTGCCTACCTACGGTTCAGGACCATTCTGCCAGTCGTGTAAGACTGCAAGGAACATGTAGGAAGCTGGAACGAACCAGAGAAGAAAGGAAACCTACAGTTTGGCAGGTCGAAGTAAGAAATGGGCAACTACGCGACAAAGGAAGAGGTAATCATCGCAGGCAATGACGCTAACATAAGGAACAACGTGGACACCATCGACATTCTCGGCATAGTGGCGTTTGTAGGAGTTATGATTATATTAACGTCCTGCTGCTGCTACGGTGCATACCGGCACGTGAATAAGAGGATGACGAAGGCCCTATCCGCTCAGGTCCAAATGGAGTTCCACCGGAGTCAGGAGAAGGTCTAGGCTAACACCCATGTCCGCACCAGACCAATTCGTACAGATACATGACGAAGTAAAGGTATTTTTTAGTAATTTAAGGAAAGACAATGTTAGCAATAAGAGTGATATAAATGTAATTAAGCGCAAACAAGCGCTAATAGACAATTTTAATCTTAGATTGTGTGAAATAAGGGACAATTTTAATAAAATAGCTCATAGTTTAAGTACCCGGGAGGCAACTAAGAATTGTATAAAAGACATTACCGCGACATTAGATGAGGCTACCGAAATTCTAAGTAATAGGTTAAGTAATTTAAATGTAACAATTGGCAACATGGCTGAAAATTTCGATTTACGAACGGCCTCAAGTTTATTACCTGTTATGAACGGTAAAGAAGAAGTCACCTTGCAATTAATAGATTCAATTGAATTATATGACGCATTGTTAAATAACGCAGGAAAGGAGAGTCTAACGAAATATGTTCTGAAAACACGGTTATCCCCCAAAGCAAAATTAAGATTACTCAAAACATACCCTAACAATGCCGCTTTAATTACAGACTTAAAACGCTATTTCATTGCGAAAAAATCGGTCACAGCTCTAACTTCACAATTACACAACGTTAAACAGGGCGCGAAATCAATAAACGAGTACGGCGAGACGGTTGAAGAACTGCTAGCACAACTGTCCATCACGCAAGCTGGCGACGACGACACGCTTATAGATAAGTTCCGCATGGCTAATGAACAGGTTGCTGTAAATACATTCACTAACGGACTTCGCGATCCACATATAAAGCTTCTAATAAAAGCACGCAACCCTAGCACACTAAGCGACGCGATTCAAGAGGCTTCGAACGAGCACATACTCAACCCCGCAAGCAATAACAATACGATTTATCATTTCTCAAGAAAAGCTACGTTTAACAATTCAAAAGCCGCGTTTAATCATTCGCAAGCTAAAGACAATCGGTACCGGAAATATAGGCATACAGATAACGGGAATAAAAGAAGAAATTTCCAACATGATTACACGCCTAGCAATTATAATCATGGTTATAGGAAAAAATATTTTAGACGCGACAAACGCGATAACCGCGAAAGAGTGTTCACTGTATCAGCAAACGCGACCCAGTCCGACGATAACAAAGACAATCAATTTTTTCGAAGAGTAGTCAACTAAAAACAGATTCCAGGCATTATTTTTTTAACCTCGACGGTTTAACATATATTAATGCATATTTCAATAATAACGACAATCTATTTCTGGTTGACACAGGTGCTTCGATAAGTGTTATATTTTTAAATGGTAATTACACAAACAAAATTGTTGATAAAACAAGAAAGGTAAACATAGTCGGCATAAACGGCGAAACGAAAACACGCGGATCAGCTTTCATTACATTAAGGTTAGGTGAGGCCAAGATTAAGCACGAGTTTGCAGTACTAGACAAGGTAAATAATAACAAATTTATAGGCATCATCGGTTCTGACATACTCGCTAAATACAACGCGATAATAGACTACGAGAAATATAGTATTACGTTTTCGATTGAAGGTCAGCAAATTACATTACCTTTGCATTCCAATGAGAACACGATTGTTAACATTCCGCCGCGTTGCGAAGTAATCAAATATTTTAAAATAAATGCATCTGGCGACTGCGTGGTTTCCCAAAAGGAAGCCGCCCCAGGTATATTCATAGGGGGATCTATTGTTAGCCCAAAGAATGGGTTAGTGCCCGTCCGTATACTTAATACAAGAGATAGCGACGCGACATTGAAAAATTTTGTTCCTACGGTGACCGACCTCGGTAAATACGACGTTCGCACTTTCAAGTATAGTGGCCCCAAATCAGTCAACCGCGTCGACAAGGTTTTACAAACAGTAAATACGTCACATCTCAATAAAGAAGAAAACATTACGATGCAGAAAATTATCGCTAAGTATTGCGACGTTTTTTTCCTCGATTCAGACAAACTTACGCACACAAGCATATACAGGGGAGACATACAGGTTAACCCGCAGATAAATCCAATATATTCTAAACCCTATCGATTGCCACATTCGCAGAAACATGAGATCGACAGGCAAGTAGAGAAACTATTGTCCGATGGCATTGTAGAAAAGGCAAAATCACCATGGTCATCTCCATTACTATTAGTTCCCAAGAAGAAGGATAAGGACGGAAACCAAAAGTGGAGGATAGTGATCGACTACCGGCTGTTAAATAAGCAGATAGTCGACGACAAATTCCCACTGCCATCAATCAACGAGATATTAGACTCGCTTTCAGGCGCAGTCTATTTTTCTCATTTAGATTTGGCACAAGGCTATCACCAGATAGAATTAGAACCCAAAAGCCGTCCCTACACAGCATTTACGACCGGAAAAGATCAATATCAAATGTGTCGGCTTCCCATGGGACTAAAAACGAGTAGTAGCGCTTTTTCCAGAGCCATGACAATAGCTATGTCAGGCCTTAATTACGAACAATGTTTTATATATTTAGACGATCTCATAGTTTTCGGCAACAATCTCCGACAACACAATCTGAATTTAGTTAGAGTACTAGAACGGCTAAGAAAAGTTAATCTTAAACTAAACCCAGGCAAATGCGACTTTTTAAGAAAAGAAATTTTATATTTGGGACACGTCATTTCGGCTGAAGGAGTCTCACCAGACCCTTCCAACGTAAAAGCCTTAATGGAATATACAGTTCCTAAGAACGCAAAAGACGTAAAACGATTTGTCGCATTCGCCAATTATTATAGGCGTTTCATTCCAAATTTTGCCAACATCGTGAATCCTTTGAACAACCTTACAAGGAAAAATGTTATTTTTACATGGTCCGATGTGGAACAAAAGGCATTTGAAAAGCTCAAGCTAGCCCTTCAGACACCACCAGTTCTACAATATCCAAATTTCGATGCAGATAACATGTTCACTTTAAAAACAGATGCATCCGGCTACTCTATTGGTGCAGTGCTATCCAACGGCAACGACAGGCCAATCGCTTATGCCAGTCGATCCTTAAACAAAGCTGAAAGGAACTACTGCACAATCGAGAAAGAGTTATTAGCCGTGGTTTGGGCAGTGAAGCATTTCAGGCCTTACCTATACGGCCGGAAATTTAAGATCTTTACAGATCATAGGCCGTTAGTATATTTGTTTGGAATGACCAACCCGTCTAGCCGTCTTACGAAATTCAGGTTAGTGTTAGAAGAATATGACTTCATCATTAACTATGTTAAGGGTTCAGAAAATGTAGTTGCAGACGCTTTATCACGCATAGAGATAGATTCCAACGACTTGAAGGAGGTTAGTAATGGGATTAATGACAGCATTTTTGTTACGACTAGAGCTCAGTCAAGACAGGTAGCTGCCGATCATACCATTACGAACCCAGCAATCACGGAATCCACCGGCTCCAGGGTAGGCCACCCCGGGGTTGTGGAACTGTTGAAAAGGCCAACGGGATCTATCGAACTTCGAGTGATAGACAAGGCGAGCTTCAATTCCCTCCAACGTCGTAACGGAACAAGCATGCGTTCCAAGGAAGTATTCCTATACGACGAAGATGCTCTCACAATTTTTATGAAGGAGACTGTAGTTACAATGAGTCCTCAGCAGCACATGCGCTTATTGACTACACTCCAGGAGTTCTGCGCAGGACACGACATACAGGAAATATGTATAGTCAAAGACAATTCCAGGAACAGCGACTTCCTGAGAAATTTTATTCCATGGAAGAAAAGAGAGCCAAGCGATTTAAGAATAAATGTAATAGGAGGAGTAGTAAGAATTGAAGACTACGAAACGCAACAACTAATCATAAACGATCATCATATGCTACGTACAGGAGGACACGGAGGAATAAACCGAACATTTAACCAGATCAAAAGGTTTTATTATTGGCCAAAACTAAAGCACGACATCGTATCATTCGTGAAACGATGTAGTGATTGCCAGAAACACAAGCACTCAATACCCAGCAAGGAACCAATCAAGGTAACGACCACATCGTCATACGCTTTCCAAAAGATTTTTGTAGATCTAGTAGGTCCATTAAACCAAGACCACGAGGAAAATAAGTACATCTTGACACTCCAATGCGAACTAACGAAATTCGTGGAGGCATATCCTATCCAGAGCAAAGAAGCTGCCACAGTAGCCAGAGCCCTTGTCGAGAATTTTATATTAAGATACGCTATTCCCGAACAGATAGCTTCCGACCAAGGAACAGAGTTTATGGCTGCAGTTTTTAAGGAAACTTGCTCACTGCTAGGAATACAGCAATTGAGATCAACGGCTTACCACCACGAAACGTTAGGCGCATTAGAGAATACACATAAGAATCTCGGAGCGTATCTACGAATCCAGTTAAATAACCATAAAGACAATTGGTCTACCTGGATACCTTACTGGTGTTTTGCATTTAATAACAGTGCATACTGAAACCAAATATACACCTCACGAGTTAGTTTTCGGTAAACACAATCCGCTACCTTCATCGATAACGAACGCGATAGAACCGCTATTCAATTTTGAAAATTACGCCGCAGAAATGAAATACAGACTCCAGACAGCCCTGCACGATGCGAAACATAATTTAATTCTATCTAAAGTTAAGAGACAGGAAAAGTTAAATAGGAATCGCAGGCCCACACACTTCTGTGTCGGCGATCAGGTTTTATTAAAAAACGAAGCAGGGAATAAACTTGAGTCACTGTATAACGGCCCCTTTGTAATAACCGAAACCAACAGGCCGCCAAACATAACAATTTTCATAGACGGTAAAAGTACTGAAGTACACAAAAACCGCCTTAAACATTATCATTCCTAGAAATAAGTACAGATAGGTTAGTTAATACTATTGTTAGATTAAGTGTAAATACGTTAGTAAGAAATAATAAACTTGTACGCATATAATGAGTGAACAACTAATTGTAAGGATAATAATACATAGCACATTTATATATTTTTTTTAATGATTCACCATATTTTAGAATAGGAATAGGGAAGGTAACCGGAGAGAAAGGTTTTAAAGAAAAGCAAACACCTTAGTGTTGGTTTTCTTTAAACCCTAAGGAGGGTGGTGTGATAACGCAATATGCATGTATATGCAAATACTCTCGGACGAGGTTATATCCTCGTTCCCTTTAATACAAAACAAGTGTTTAATAAACACGACCTCAAGCATGTATATATTATGTATACATACTGCGGTAGGCCAGGGTTTGTTATGGCCTAATTAACTCTCCGAGGACTTCTCTATTATATATATAGACTGTAGGATAAGTAAAAGGAATTCAGAATGATTCAGTATCTGATAGAGAACTAGACAGACAATATCTGTAATAGTAATAAGTCAGAATTGTATCTATTTATAATGTACATAGTTTGTTAACCAATTTCTAAGTGTTGATTAAATTATAAGATGTTACCCGAACTTCGAGTGTATCATTTACAACGATAAGTCGCCCTACCTGCTAATCTGTGTGGCTGCCCAACGGCCCACGTTACAATGGTTTCAATATTATTTATATTTCTTTACATTCACTCCTTTACCTTGGATCGTTTTATGGATGAAAATCTTACACAGTAATTGTTCGCATTTCTTGTCTACAAATGGACCATTAAACATGACGATAAAATTTAATGGTTTCTTTAATAATAACTACCCCAAGTCGATTTGTAAAGTAAATACATCCGCCATTTCATAAATTTCCATTAAAGGAAGCAACAAAATGCAACCCCTCATAATACTCCTACAGCCATATAAATATCTGCCGCATTTGATGTTTACTTCACTTCCTGTACTACGAAATGCCAAACGCTTTTTCCGATATATAACTCTAAAATTCATGTAAAATTCTTCGGATACAAACCGAGGTGACCTAATTTGATTGCCTGTTTTTTGCCATTTTTTACACTTTTACAATTGACATTATCGTCAGTTCATATTTATGTTGTTTCCTGTTATAGAATGGAAGATCTTACTTAAACAATAAATTTTGTTTATGATCAATAATATAACCGTGAATGTTGTTAATATTACGCTGATCGAGTGAAGCGGTAACACAACAATTTTCAGGAAAATTTCTTAAGGAAAATCTAGGTTACGAATAGGGATGTGCCGATTAAATTAAAAAGATCGATATTTGAATCGATTCAAGATCGAACTGAAAAATATCGGTGCATAAAAAAATCAAACAAAAAAAATCGGTTCTTGGAAAACCGAAGATCGATTCTGTTTAGAATAAGAAAGTGTTTAAAAATTGAGCGCTTTAATACGTTGTAATATAAAAATCGAATGCCAAGCATGTTAGCAATCAAATCGTAAGATTTTGTTTTTAAACATTTTACTTGATATAACATGTTTTATATTCTAACAGAAACAAAATTTCTACTTTTTAACTTAAAAGAGGTAGGTACTTTTATTAGAAAAAAAAATATATAGTGTATTATTTAAACATGAAACAAAATTTTGGCACACTATTTTTTAAATATTGTAATAAATCGAATGCGTTGTTATAGAAAACGTCAATGAAAATGTCGATGCTCATTTCATGAAACGATTCATGCGCATCCCTGCGCGAAGATCGCAATGCTGTTTTCATTTCGATCTTCTAGTCAAAAGAATTGAATCGAAACAAATCGGCAACAAAAAAAACCATTCAAAATCGGAGATCGCGTTGCGAAAGATCGATTCATATCGCGCATCCCTAGTTACGAACTATGATACCCGAGGACGGTTTGACGGGGGAGTGACTTTTCAATCAAATACTTATTTTGGGGTAAAAAAAGGTATATTTTTTCTATAACCACTTTAAACCACAAGAAATCACATAAGAAACACTTAACGTAATTTAATATAGTAGAATCCAGTTATTACATTTTTGTGATGGTAACCATTATTAACAAACAAATAAGTTTTCTACAAGCGTTTTGAATATTAATGAAGAATTATCATGTACGCCAACGGAACTATTGGATGGAGCAAATAAAGCCACTTTCAAAATTCTGCCAGCGAAATCAAGACAACTTCATGAGATTGCATACTGTAAATTTATGTATTGGCAAGCAAAAAAGAAATCAAATTCTACGTTAGAAGCAGTGATATTGGCATATTTTTTCGAACTATCGAAGGAAATGAAAGTATTCCATGGTTAAACGTACATTACAAACAAATAAGTACATAGATATATCAAAATTGCGAACCTAGGAAATAGAGGACTTTCACTGGCTTGCAAACCAAGACATTCCTGAAAGATGCCCCTAATGAAGTTAATTTGCTCACAAAAGTAAGCATATAAACCTCAAAGTTTCTGTCAGTTTAATTTACAACATTCTGATATAGGTTATTGCCATATTCGGAATTGGGGGTGCTTGTCGAGCACATGAATTAAGTAAACTTCAAGTTGATGACATAGAAGATTCAGGAACGTCGTTAATGTTGAAAATTAATGAAACTAAAAATAATGTACAAACAGGGCTCACTGTGTCTGGAGAGTACCTTATATATTATAGAGATTTCGTAGCGCTTCGCCCGTCAGTAGCAAGAGATCGTCGTGTTTTTTATGGATACCTGAATGTCAAATACGTTAATCAAGTTGCAGGAAGAAATCAATTCTACAAGATTCTCGAAATTATAGCGAAATTTTTGAAATTGGAGAACCCTAAATCATACATAGGACATACCTTCAGCAACCATTCTGATAGAATCTGGAGCAGATCTGCTGAAGGGAACGGTGGGTGGAAGTCGTCTACAATAGGCAAAAACTATGCGGATGAGTCAGCTGTCCAAATAAAATTAAATAGCCAAGAGAATATTACCTGAGCTAAATACAGTTCCAGTTTAAAGCTTAATGGAAACTCCCATTTGAAATCTAAAATCACTTGAAAACGTGATAGAATCGGAAATTTCTATTAAAGTGGGAACTTCGAGAATTATACTTTTAATTTTTCTGTAAATACAATGAATGAATAAAGAATGATTGAAATGCAAATTGTTTCTAGTTCACCTTCAATTTTAATGGACTACTTATTTAAATAGCTAGGTACCTTATTTTTTTTAGCCCTTGTTACAATATTATTTTTTTAATCCTTCAAAAAATAATTGGATGCTTTGCAAATGTCAGAAAGTCCGAAATGTCTCGTAAACTTTACGAGTAACCAGAAGCAGAAGCAGACAGTTATCGCAGATCTGAAGATGGCAAGTGTGATTTTGCCGAAACGTCGTCCAGAAACAAGCACCGGTCTTTACGAAGACCAAACAGTGGAAACGCAGAAGAAAACCCGGAATCCAGTTAAAACATATATATATATATATATATATATATATATATATACCGGGTTTTTCGAAGTACCTCGCATACCGTCCACATAATTAATGTGAAGTAACGACGCCCTTCCAAAGGTTAGCACAGCCAAACTCTCTAGAAAACTGCATTTTGTTTGTGCCTTCACTCATACTACAGCTTAACCGCATATGTGATGTATCAGAATAATTGAAACATACATGAGTAGGTAAACCCCACCAGTTTTGAATAATACAAAGGTATTTTTAATAATATAAAATATTATTAAAAATCTTGTGTGAAGAACACAAATGCAGGTTCACTATTAATATTTTCTGTGAACGTATCATATTAACATTTTTCGGTTTTAGTCTTGCACACCTTTGTTCTATTATTAAACGAGCTGTACTATACAATCTCACTTTCTGCTGAACTCTCTGGAATACCGAAGTACTTCCTAGCACGTTGTTTTAAGGATTTCAACTTCATTCCTGTTACCTAAAAGAAAATCCAAATAAAAAATGTATTTACCTTTTTTTTTAAAACTTACCGTCCAAATTAAAAGAGGATCTACATCCTGATTTGAATTTGGCCTGTCGAGGTATTGCCTTTCAGTTATTATTACTTCGACTGTAATTTATTTTAATTTCTCTTATTCTTCCTTGCAAAAATCGAAATAATGAAAGTGACTTTTGCTGTGGACTAATGTATATTTCTATTACAAGCATTTGTTCTTTATTTTCAGGATTTACTTTCTTCATAATACTAAATATTTGATCAAGAGAAGAAGTAACCCTGGTAGCATTTTCAATACTACGAAAACTTTCTTTTTAAATCGAAGTTCTGAAACAGTTGCTACTCTAATAACTGATCCTTCTTTATATGAAAATAGCCTTGCTTTAACAGATTCCAAAAGTTTGTTGCATAGCGCCTTCCCTTCCTCAATCTTTAATTCCAGTGGTGATGCTGTCAAATAATTGTACAGTATAAATGTGATTCTGATTATTAAAAAAATAGTAACATATTTATAACCTACAAGAGCTTCCCACTACTGCTTTTCAAGATAAATTTCTCCAATTTATAAACTACTCATTCTTAAGATACCACGACGTGCTATTTGTTTTTATCGTGTTCCTGGAAGGCCCCAAATATGTGAGTTACGTTCGGTAATATTAGAAGTAATGTGAGGACGTTCTACAATTTCATTATGTGATACAATCTATTGTTACTTTTTTGTTATATCTTCTGCCTTTTTTGATACACTAATTTTACTATCTTAGATATATTTCAACCTTAAAAAAATACTATTCATCTTCTTTGAATTTGTTAAAAATATTTAAAATTGTTTTCGCCTGTTGGGATAATTAACTGTTTTAAATTATGTATTTTTCAATAAAATGTATTTAATTTAAAATTTAAATATGACCGAAACACAGAAATTTTTGACAGTTTGAAAATCTTACTGGTGTATAACTGGTTGCCTACTATATGCCATCATACATTTATGCCTATGTGTAATTTGAAATGAAAGAAAGTCAGTCAATACATTATACCTATATGTAATAACAAAAGAAAAACCAGGTGTATATATATATATATATATAATTATTTCGTGACCTTGATATGATATGGTAAATCAATCAGTTGGCGATTTAAGGTCTGGCTTTACTTTAAAGCATATATATTTAAAACAACTCTACATGTTTCGGCAATGATGCCTTCATCAAGGATATAAAATATAAATGACAGTATACAAATGTCAAATAATTGAGTTGCTATGGATAAAATTATTCAAAGATACATTCCAATTGAATAATAATAAATCATGCCTTAGTATTCCAAAAAACAGATAGACAACAGAAACAGGGAAAACAAGACATGAGTTATTATTATGTATGCGCCCGTGGAGCGTCTTAAGATGCAAAGTTATCGGCATTCGCCTTAAACGTTAAACGAGAAGGAAAACCACGAAAACCTACTCGGACAACCAGACAGGAATCAAAACACGGAACAGTCAGCATGATAAGCAAAAGTATATGATATTTAAATGTAATTGATATTTAAATAACTTAAGATATATAATTATATAACAAAAAATATATATTATGATGGTAAATTGCAGATCGTTACACAATTAAGTTATAGTATATACTGCTTAAATTTTTTATATCATTTCTGTTGTTAATTGAATTTTTTTCATGTTTAATACTAATCATTTCTTTAATTTCTCTTTTCATTGTGTGTTGTTCTTTATCAATTAATTATCTGTGTGTTTTCAAAATCGAAATGGTGATCGCGTTGTAGTTTGTGTGTAGATAAAGCAGTTTTGTCTGTTTTAGCGTATTTGTGGGCTTGTATTCTTTTGTATAAATATTGTTTCGTTTGGACTATGTAGTAACTATCGCAATCGCGACATGGTATTTTATATATGACATGTACTTCTCGTTTTTTTTCTATTTTAGGTTTAAGTTTTGAAAATAAATGTTTATTAGTATTACTAAGTTTATATGTTGTAGCTATATCATATTTTTTTAAAGTGTATTTAATTTTTTCTGATAGTTGTGGAACATATGGAATCGTGATATATGTTGTGTCATTGTTCAAATTTTTATTGGTGTCTGCAGTGTTGTATATTTGGTGTACTCTTTTTTTAATTGTTTGGTCTATAAGTTGTGGTGGCTAATTATTATTTGTTAAGATTGTTTTAATTTTCTTGATGTTATCTTTTCTGTATTGAGTATGTGATAGTTTAACTGCCATATCAGTCAGATTATTTATAATCATTTTATTGGATACTGTAGGAGCATTTGAGTGGTAATTCATATATCGAAAAGAAGCTGTGGGTTTATTATACCAATTTGTAAATAGTACCCTGTCTATAATAGCTCAAAGAAATATCAAGGAAATTAATACTGTTATTAATTTCTTCTTCAATAGTGAATTTTAATTTGTTGTGAAAATTTTTAAATTTATTTAAAAGATAGTTTATTTTGTTAGTCGAAATACATGTTATGATATCATCAACATATCTTTTGAAAAAAATGGGGTGGAAGTCTAATGAATTGATAAGGTTTTGTTCTAAATGTTCCATTACTAGATTTGCAATAGGAGCAGCTAAAGGAGAGCGCATGGCAATACCAAATGTTTGACTATAAAAAGAATTTTTGTATTGAAAATATGTGTTATCGAGACAGAAGTGCATACCTCTAATAAATTCGTTTTTAAAAACGAATTTATTAGAGGCCTTTTTTTTTTTTTATTAGAGTGACTATAAAAAGAATTTTTGTATTGAAAATATGTGTTATCGAGACAGAAGTGTATACCTCTAATAAATTCGGTTTTTAAAAACACATATACAACACTGCAGACACCAATAAAAATTTGAACAATGACACAACATATATCACGATTCCACATGTTCCGCAACTATCAGAAAAAATTAAATACACTTTGAAAAATATGATATAGCTACAACATATAAACTTAGTAATACTAATAAACATTTATTTTCAAAACTTAAACATAAAATACAAAAAAAATAGAGAAACACATGTCATATATAAGATACCATGTCGCGATTGTGATAGTTACTATATAGTCAAAACGAAACAATATTTATACAAAAGAATACAAGCCCACAAATACGCTAAAACAGACAAAACTGTTTATCTACACACAAACTTCAACGCGATCACCATTTCGATTTTGAAAACACACAGATAATTAATTGATAAAGAACAACACACAATGAAAAGAAAAATTAAAGAAATGATTAGTATTAAACAGGAAAAAAATTCAATTAACAGAAATGATATAAAAAATTTAAGCAGTATATACTATAACTTAATTGTGTAACGATCTGCAATTTACCATCATAATATATATTTTTTGTTATATAGTTATATATCTTAAGTTATTTAAATATCAATTACATTTAAATATCATATACATTTGCTTATCATGCTGACTGTTCCGTGTTTTGATTCCTGTCTGGTTGTCCGAGTAGGTTTTCGTGGTTTTCCTTCTCGTTTAAGGTTTAAGGCGAATGCCGACAACTTTGCATCTTAAGGCGCCCCACGGGCACATACATAATAATAAATCATGTCTTGCTTTTCCCTGTTTTTGTTGTCTATCTGTTCTTTGGAATACTAAGGCATGATTTATTATTATTCAATTGGAATGTATCTTTGAATAATTTTATCCATAGCAACTCAATTATTTGACATTTGTGTACTGTCATTTATATTTTATATCCTTTATAAAGGCATTATTGCCGAAACATGTGGGGTTGTTTTAAATATATATACTTTAAAGTAAAGCCAGACCTTAAATCGCCAACTGATTGAATTTACTATATATATCAATTGACAAATTCTTTGAGTTTTTCGGCTTTTTTATATGAAATATTAACAAATATCAAATTAATATGTAACTGCAAAGTAAACGAGGTTGTCTACAAATTACAAAGTAAATCTTACAAAATTTTTAATTGAAAAATATTTGTCTACGTTGGGACTTGAACTTCGGTTTGTCGAACCGTTACTTTAACACTTAAGCAACGGTAGACTTTGGTTCAAGCTATTTAGGAATGATCTAAACACTTATATATATATATATATATATATATATATATATATATATATATATATATATATATATATGGTAAATTCAATCATTTGGCGATTAAAGGTCTGGCTTTACTTCAAAGTATATATATTTAAAACAACCCTACATGTTTCGGCAATGATGCCTTTATCAAGGATATAAAATATAAATTAATATTTATATTTTAAATATAAATTAATATTTATATTTTATATCCTTGATAAAGGCATCATTGCCGAAAGATGTAGGGTTGTTTTAAATATATATACTTTGAAGTAAAGCCAGACCTTTAATCGCCAACTGATTGAATTTACCATATCATACCAAGGTCACGAAAATATTATATTTTTATATATATATATATATATATATATATAATATTTTTGTGACCTTGGTATGATAAGGTAAACTTAATAAGTCGGCGATTAAAGGTCTGGTTCATTACTTCAAAGTATATATATTTAAGACAACCCTACATGTTTCGGCAATGATGCCTTTGTCAAGGGAATAAAAAATATAAATGACAGAATATAAAATTTCTGTCACTTATTATATCTGTTTACTTATGGAATGCAAACATCATCTTATGGTCGATTGATTACAATGCAATATAATGGCCAATTCCCAAGTTGATCGGCCTGGATCAACATCAATTAAAGCGAGTTATTAATTAGTATTCAGATGATTTTCAATAAAGTCTGATGATCTTCCTGAAAGTTGACAATCTGTTATGTCAAAACATTTTAAATCGAGAAAACCGTACTATCCCTTAATGCGTTTTCTCTATAAACGGCACAGTAGTTTCTAGCGGCTCCCGATGCATTAACTCCTCTGTTGAACTCGAAGAAAGATATATTTTGGAAAGGCTCCTTTTTTTATATTTGATGTGTGTTTTCTTTTGTCAATAATTGACACCCATATTTGCACAAATTCGAACACTATTTAATTACACAATAATACGACATTAAAGTAACTTTGATATATACCCAATAATTTTGCAAAGTACTGCAAACCATGAACGCTAGAAATTTATGAATAACTTTTACACTATAACAAGAGTCTCGAAATAATACAATAATACAAATAAAAGTGATGCGATATGTTTAGCTACCGCTTCTTATTTATTTGTGTCCAACTTAATTGTTAACTGTTTGTTATCTCTACATTTAGGAATAGGAAGATAAAAATGGTCTTACTGTAACTGTTATTAGTATTTAAGTGTTAAATTAGCAACAAGAATTTATCCTCTCACCTTTCACATTGAATGTTCAGCTTTACCTTCTATTTACCTAAATTTCTAAAATCTTTTACCTCAAGCGGCGAAATCATTCACGAGGGTCTCTTTATGCAGAAAGTGAACTTCAACAGGTCACCTTTCAAATTGAAAATGCAAAGGCTTTTATTGAGTTTACATGTAAATGTGTGGCTATCTAGGAAACTAAAGCCACGTATATACATAAAAGGGAGAAGTGGTTTAGAACAATGAAACTTACAAAAGTGAAATGGAATATTGTAGTGCCATAATTGTTTTCGCATGACATGAATAGTTGGTACAGACGAAAATAAAATTTCAAAATTAAATTTTGACTAGAACATTTAATTTGAGAGAGTTATATTTTTTCATTAACACTATTGTGTGAAGTAAGCTGTGCTTGATTATTGTTTAAAATAATTTGTTAAGCAACATTTACTTCAATATGGCAATAAATGAAAATTACAGAAAATTTTAAAATAATATAAATGAATGAATCAGAAGAAGCAACACAAAGATTGAAGAACGACAAATCACAAGAATAGAAAGAGATAACGTCAGAAATTATCAAAACTATAGGGCTAAAGGAAAAAGAAATGATGCTAGCAGATGTATAGTAAAATATGGAAGCAAAAAGAATTATCTAATGATTGAAAAATATCGTTGATTGTACTAATTTATAGAACGGGAAATAATTAGAAGGGACTACAAAAATTATAGTCTACCCTTCATTAGTACAGCCATTAAAATTTCTGAATAAATATTAGGGAAAAAAACATATAAAAACTTGAACAGACTCTACTTACAAAGTGGAAATAGTATACAAAACCATATATTTTCTATTAAACAAATAATAGAAAAGGCATTAAAAGATTCTCATTCTCGAACAAGTATTCGACAAAGTCTCAGAAGAAAAATTATGAAATATTTGAAAGGAAAGGAAAATAAATAAAAAAGTCATATGAATAATGAAGCAAATATATGAAAATAATATTAACACCATTGACACTAGTAACACGATAGCTGAATCATTCATAACAAGAGCCAGACTGCGACAAGAAGGAAGCCTGAGCCCAATATTATTTCTAACATTTACGGATGAAATCACTAAAAAATGCACTGAACTGAGTAAGAAACTTTCTGTGGGATATCTTAACTTACAAAAACTAGAAATCTCAGAAGAATTCGTAGATGACCTTGTAGTTTATTGCTAAAAGCCAAAAGAGGTACAACATAGCACAAATATATAGAATAGCTAGAAGAAAATCATATAGAATTAAATAAAAACAAGACGAAGCTCATGATTAAAGGAAACAATCATATTTAAGTAAAAATAGATATTGATGGCATAACCATGCAACAGGCAAATGCATTTCAATATTTAGGAGAAATACTGAATATGCTGAAATAAACAAAAGAGTTAAAGTAATGATCTGTCCCGTGCAATGAACAACAAATTCATAAGTAAAAAGATCTATTGGTTGTGAATTATGGATAGTAAATTAGAAACAAAAGGTAAGATAGAAGCTGTTGAAATGAAGTACCTTAGAAGAGTTCGAGGAGTGACTAAAAGGGATAAAATGAGAAACAAAGATATAAGACATAAGGACAGACCTAGAAATACAGAGAACCCTGGAATTTGTTAAATGAAAATTAATTGGAATAGTGATGGAGTTTAATGAGGACGAGTAGATCAAAACCAGTAAAAATAATATGGAAAGCAAAAGTTTAGAAAAATAGGAAACGGAGAAGGCCTAGACAAATTTTGGATAATGTTGTAGTGGGTATATTGCAGCGAAAACATAAAAGATGGATAGAAGCGAAACAATTGGTAAGAAACAGAAAAGAATGAAAGAAGCTTGCATATACTTAAAATTTTGAAATGCAAAACAAACATTTCCTACAGCACCTATATTCAAGAATGCACAAAATGATCTTTATGATTTGAATCCTTTATAACTTCTATATTTAAATTTTTTTTCAATTGTTTGTTTTAGAATGTTGTAAACAAGACCTTTAGATTTTAATATGGAATAGGGAACAGGATATACAATTCCAGTAATAAAGGATAAGCAAAAATTAGATTACAAACGTACACTGGGAAATCTAATGAACACATTTCAATGTATTTAAAAAACTGAATATAAACTCGGTTTTCAAAATTAATAATAATTTATCAACACATATTAAAAATAATATAGATAGAACAGATAAAAATAAGAACTCTAGAGTCTAGAAGTTAGTATGTGAATGTGGTAAGATATATGTTAGTCAAACAAGTAGATCGTTTGAAAAATGCATTTCTGACCATTGTTAAATTAAAAACAAGATTCCATTTTTCCTAATCATCTATTAGAAGAAAACCACACCTTCAATAAGGATTTTCAAATTCTACATTTAGAAAATGACGGCAATAAAATTTATTGAAAAGTTTAGAAATCAATAAATTAAAACAATCACAAAATTTACTTAACGATTAATTAGATTTAAATAACTCACCTTTATTAAATTTATTAAATTAAAAACTGTTTAGATGATAATAGAAATGTACATTTAGTTTATTACAATAGATTTTATGCGTAAACATGTTTAGTACCCTATAGTATAACAGTTAGGGCCGAACAAATAAACCACATTTTCTCACTACCTACAATAGTTGTGTAAATTCTTATATTAAAAAAAAAGTTTTAAAATAATACTAACCTTGTTCATTTTATATTTCGAATTTAGTTTGTAACGTACTCTTTAGCTGTAAGTACCTGATGAAGCTACTGTGCCGGCAAAACAATTGTCGTTTTTACGATTGCCTATTAAAAAGGGAAGATTTTATCCATTAGTTTTATTTCTATTTTAAATTATGAATCATCATGAAGTAAAAACCGAATCAATTCAATTAGAAGGATTTAGGACGGATTGAACCCCATTAAGAGCATTTTCCACCATTCTGTATATATTATAGTAGAACGAAACAGTGTCTACAAGTCTGGATGGCAATTTTCACTCAAATATGTACTAGTATTCCACGCTGGACCTTTAACAATAATTTACATGTTTATATTTAGTATTTGGGCCTGTTCCAAATTGTTTTTGCTATCTTATAATTAATTAATTTTCTTAGGGTTATTATTTTAATAGATTTAATCAAGCATTTAAGCTTAAATTTGAAATAAGGGAAGCATTTTAGATCATTTGCATTTCCATTTTTTTCTCATTTAACATATGGTACGTGCTCTAAACAAATTCAAAATATAGGGGAGCGCAAATAAAAAACTCCGTTAGAGATTTTGCTTTTGTCAGACAAATTTGTTTAGTTGACGATTTAATAAATAGAGTGACAAAAGACAAAAATTTAAATTAAGTAACTACTTTCAAATAAAGATGATCCATGCCTTTATGATAATTTTATTTATCTTTAATATAAAAAGAAACTCTGGAGACAGTAATTTCGATCGTTGAATCGGAACGCAAATGCGTGCTATAAAATCAAGCATAAATTTTATCGCGCTAACATAATAAATTTATTGCGCTGTTTAATGAATACTGTCATTATCATCACAAATAAATTACCCGAACGAAATACATGTCCAGCTCGATGCATAGTGGAATGCGGAACATAAATACACGAAAATCAGCCTCGAAAGCTCTGCTATACGAAAGTCCCCACTGACGCAGTTAACGGATGAAGTCGCAAAACCCTCACTATAGCAGAATTTGCCTTAATGAACTTATTGAACTAAGTTATTAATGTATTTGTGCTGCCAATCTCTGGCTATTGTATTCAATGGAATAGATATTTTCGCAGATAAACATTTCGATTGATTTGGAATGAAAAATGGACAGAAATTTTGTCGCACAAACATTTTGAAATGTCAGCAACAAGTAATGAAGTAAAAGCAATATTGTAAATGTCAGAGTATTTTTATTGTTTGATCGTATATCACTATTACAACTGATTCGGTATTATTGTCAAAGACTGTTAATTTTATCTGTTTAAATATAGTATACCTACACATTAAGGCGGATTTTAAATCGAGAATGTATATGTCGCAATTTTAAATTTTGCCGGATATTACAGATTGTTATCTTTATCAATAACTAACTAGTACCTATATGAAAGAAATTTAAGAATTGCCAAAAGAAACGACTTAAATATAAATTATGAAAAACCATTCTAACATTTTTGAAATCCTTACACAAAATTATCAAAATCAACTTGAATTTAATAATTATAAATGTACCACTCGACCTAAAGTATTTGAAGGACGAAATCCGTTTGATGATACCATAACTTTTCGACAGAGGGCGCCAGAGATTAAAATGTTTTTAATTATTCAAAATTTTAATTAGATATGTCAAATAGTTATTATTGCATACGCTATGAAAGCGAATAAATTTGTAGTTTACTATGAATATGGTAAAAGAGAAAGGGAAAATTTAACATGACTGTGGTGGCTTAAACTTTGATAAAACTGACGTTTTAGGTGCTCTTGAGGTCGGAGATTATGAACTTAAGAAAATTTTAGCACAGAAACAACGCATATTCAATTTATTCGCAGATTATATAAACCACACTCAAATAAAAAAGAATTATTTGAGGTTTGATTTACTGACATATCACAGTAGGTTCTTTTAATCAGTTAAGTTAAATTGTTAAATCACGGCTATTGATCCAGCTCATCATTACTCATCTCACCTTCATGTGCTGTAAGAGGGTAATATAATGAACAGTCTGCTGAGGTGCCTTTCAGTCAGAAACTGATGTCACTGCCCGTGTAGCGGAGAAGATCTTGACTTTAGTCTTAGCAGGCTAGTATCAAGTAGGTCCCTGTACACTGGGAGGTGGAGACGTGATAATATTTTGTTATATTCTCTAACCAGGCTTTCTTGTCTGCGGACGGGTAAACGGTGTGCTTTTGAATCAAATGCTAATTATTCTCAGGGTTTCATTGAGTTTGATGTCAATCATCTTTACGTGACAGCTGTTTAGCCAGATTGGGGCATTATACTCAGCTATAGAGTAAACAGAGCTAAGAGCTGACGTTTTAAGGGTGGATACGATCGCGCCCCAAGTAGTACCGCAGCGTGTATGGATTATGTTGCTTCTTGTGTATTTTTCAGCTGTGATATGTGAAATATACGGATTAAACAGGACAGGTGCAGGTACTGAGCTCTGAGGCAGTACATTATTAAGATGTCTCATTTTACTCTTACTCTCTCCCCGTATTATTTCTAAGGGTCCGTCGCATGTTTCCTGTTGTATAGTAAGTTGCTTCTCGGATGCATGGTACCACGTTGAGAAATTCGTAGAGAAGACTTTCTCTCAAAACCGTGTTATATGCCGCAGTCAGATCGACATTTACCGCAGTTTTCTTCAGCAGTCTCTGAAATCCTGCCTCAATATGCGTTGCTAAGTCGAGCACTTAGTCAGTACAGCTACAGAGGGGTCTAAACAACACGAAACCAGGTCCGATATCAACGGTTCTTCTTAATATAATCTTCCGCCTTAAGATGTTAATTTCGCGTTTGTAGGAACCGTGTTCTTGTCAAACTTTCGCATTGGCATAGATTGGCGCAGATTCACATACTGTTTTTTCTATCAAGACCATATTATTTATATGTTTGTTGAACTAACATTGTTCCGTTAATAAACCTACTATCATCTTGAGAGACTTTCTGTCCACTATTTAGCAGGCTGTTGTAGACTTAGGCAAATATTTTTTCAAAAACTGTGTTTCCTGTCTTTGACCTGAGGAGTTCTTTCAGCTTTCCCTACATCTATTTTGATCCCACTTTTTTATGGCTGTTTTAATAACTAATAACTAATAACGATCTAGACGAGGCATGTAGAGCCAATTTGTCCCACTTTCTCATTAGACCTGTGGCATTCATGCACACGGACTCAGGCTAATATTACTTTCTTGTGATCATTAAATTCGTTTAAGGGACATACACAATTCAATACAAGTTTAGATTGAAATTGTACTGAATCCATTGCTTGGCTATCGGAGAAGATGAACACAGTTCAATTTATGCCACCCTGTCTGTTAATTTCCCCAACTCAAAGGTGTAATGCGGTCACTTCCGCTTGAAATACAGTAGTTTCTCTACTTAGGCTTACTTGGATTATTGTTCATTCTTTGACCCCATATATTCCGGCTCTAACCCTCTTTTCTGTTTTAGAGCCATCCGTGTACTAGGTAAAATCTTTCTGGACCACTGGGCCTTCTTTCCACTCGTCCCTATCTGGAATGACTATTTCATATTTCGTATTAAGATTTAATTTTTAAACAATGGCATCACTCGGTTTGGAATCTGCCTAGAGTTCTTCTATCAACTTATGAGGGTAAGTGCCGCGGACTTGTCTTATATGTGTTTAGCTTTAAATTAATTACCTTGTTTCCTAAAGAAACTGTCAAAATTTTATATTTCGTTCATTAGAAGCCAAGCCAAAAAATGCTTAAAATTGCTTACGGAGAAAATTGTTTATCATGAACACAAATTTTTAAATGGCACCGACTGTTCAGAGAAGCGCAGAGAAACTGTGTATGGTGATAAATGAAAAGAACGGTCAAATAAAACAATGATCGAAGAAAACTTAAAAGTTCGTATTTTTTTAATGAAATTCATGGAAATGAAACTTGTGATATCCAAGGTAATCATGCATCACATTTTAATAAATAAGAAAGTAACCTTTGGAAGCTAAATTCAAAGTTTATTCCTAAACTGAATGTCCAAAAATTGTATTTTACGATTTCAATCTACATATAATTCATTGTAAGTGGTACAACGGTTAATACAAGTATCATCTTGATAAATTGAAGCATTTAGTAGGTTGTACGTACTAGATGTTTATTATTATTTGTCTGTTGTCATTTATTTTTTAATCAAAAGTAAAATATTTTGGCTTTTGCATTCCTCGTGTTTGCCCAATTTGGCGTAGAGCGAGATTATTCGTCATTAGATGCCCGTCTAAAAGTGCAGTTCGTTGCATTTCTGCTGAAGAATTTCGAATACATACAATTATTTTAATTAAGACTTCTTAAATATTTTTGTTTTATAAAATCACTGCAGTTACTTTTGGAACAGAAGCAAAATAACGATATAGAACAAATAAAAAATTAAAGTTTTTGTACGAAAAATAAAGTCAAAATTCTATTAATTCTTCGAGGACTAGCTCTTATAAATCCTCATGATCCAAAATTAACAAAATTTCTTTAAACAAACGATTTTCATCATTTTTTAGCATAAACAATATAAAAATATATTTTAATACGATACGTTGTAAAGGTCGCAAGACTATGTGGATTAAAAGGATTAAATATTTGTAAATATTAAATAACCCATAAATAAAAACAATTCATTGTAATTAAAACGCTAAAGTTATCATAGCGTTTGAAGAATATTTAAAGTACGTAACTCAAACATATCGATCGAATTTAATCAAGGAGGCGAAAACGAGCTGCCGACAATAAACCGCAACCTCGTAAGTGGAATTTTTACTTTAGACTGATTTGAATTTCAACTCGTGTTTTAATAAATTCAGAAAAAGTTCAATAAATTCTCGCCTTAAAGTTTTGACATTGCGTGCCTGCAATACTTCTATTTCGTAGTAAAATTTCAATATTTGACAATATATTTTATACCTAGAATAATATGAAATTTTAAAAGGAATGCCTGAATAAGTTAATTTACGATTAAAATTTTTAGTAAAATATTTTTAATTTAAGAATAATATGAATTTTTCATTTATATACGAACTAAGAGATTGTGAAATATGAACAAACTTAGGGCCAAAGTAATGTCACAATGTGAATGTGCCATAATTTTTGCAAATGGCGTCAAATTGTGCTTTGACATTTATGTTGTAGACAGATAGAGAATTAGTTCACATCAAGCAATGGAGTGATACACACCTGAAGAACGCGGATTTATTGTTATTGCTTATTTGACCAATTTCCTTCCGGTCTGTTGTTTTAACGCAGCGTGAATTTCACCGTCGTTTTCCTCGTCGTCCTGCACCATGTGCGCGAAAAATATAAGTTTGTTTGGGGGTTTGTGCAAATTGGGTCCAATAGTGATGTCGCAAAAAGTGTCCGGCCCCGTATTGCTTGTTCGACCAAGAATGTCGCTGCTATGGCTGAGGACATTCGAGAGAGTCCATAAATATCACACAATGACACAATGATGCACACAATGGTGCACACAACTGGTATCAGCAGACGTTCCTTGCGTCGAATTTTGGTGAGAGACATGAAGATGTTCTCTTCCAAAGTTCACCAATTGCTGCTTACTGACTGTCAAGTGAAGTTAACTTACTCCCATGCTCTGTTAAACCTGGTGCAGGAAGAGGATGATTTCGTATCCAAAATGATAATGAACAACGGAGCCCATTTCCACTTATGTGATTATGTGAATAAGCAAAATTTGCGTTTCTTAGCCACGGGGAATTAACATGAAATGCACGAAGAGCCATTGCATCCCATTAAAGTGACTGTTTGGTGCGGTATTTGCAGTGAAAAGTGATAGGCCCTTATTTTTTTGAGGACGCCGACGGCACCACCGTAACCGTAACTGATGAGCGCTACAGACATATGTTAATTTTCTTTTGCTGCAAGTTGCTGAAATGGGTCTAGAGAGTTGTTAGTTCCAGCAGGACTGAGCAACCTCTTAGACAGCTTGGGCAACGATGGAGATTTTAAAACCCCAATTTCCGGCCTGTGCGATTTGAATAGGGCGGCCAGATCGCCAGATCTGATAGCGCCATGCTTCTTCCTTTGCGGCTTTTTAAAATCTCGCGTTTACTACAACAAAGCACAAACCTTGCAAGTTTTGTAAGTCAACATTGAAGAAGAAATGCTTTTGGATTTGTACCAAGCTTATTACGAGGAGTTTCATTTTTTCAAGAAGATTCTTAATGCGCTTTAATCTTTTCACTCCAGTGTTGCATTAACTTATAAACACGTTTTGGCATACTTTCAACCTTCTACCAATAAGAGATACAAAATGAACAAAAGGACAACTTTTCGAGATATTGCTATCCTCATTTTTTGTTTTTGGTGTAACCCGACGTTGAACATTACGTATTTCTATGCTACCTTGTAAATAAATGTCTTACTCGTCTTTTGCTTTTAATGCGTAAAATTTTTTAAATATGTCGTTTCACAGATCCTCGCCAATTTTTTCGAAGCATTTCATCGGGCATCTGTTATAGACGAGCGTTATTATTAAATTATATTGTTTTTATTCATAAGAAAGGGACTTACCGGCAAGGAAGACCAATTTTCTTTGCAACAACATCGTTACCGTTGTAGCCTTTCTAAGCAACTCCTTCTACTCGGCCCCGTTTGATGACATTTCTGCTGTATACGTCAGTATTACGCACACCTTTTTTCCTTTTGTTATGCAACGACACTTCAGTTTCTGCACCTCCGAAGACCCTGATTCACGTTCCATGATTAAAAAGTATTATTAAAATAAAAACTAACTGCACTAACACACTGCACTTCCTCACATTAGCCATGTTACTGTGTCAGCCATACTTATAAAGCCGTTAGTACTGGAAGCAATACATTGTTTATTGTTGAAAGGTACCAACTAACGTCCCTTTCAACAATAAATCTTGTTTAGAAGTTTTGCCCACCACAACACTCGATGCTCGCACATAGACCCTTTCTACGTATAACGATCGGGATATGGTAGAAATACTATTATCGTGCAAAACCTCAAAATGGCCGAAAACGTTACTTAGTACCTTTCAACATCTACAGATTCAGAGAGACTAACCTAAGAAAATCAACCGTCATCGAAGCTGTATTTTTGGTTATAATATCCAAATAATTCTACCTGGAAATTCCAAGTCAGCAAAGCACCTTCTAATCTCCTACGTTCCAGTATATGAACACCTAGATAAATAGCAAGTATTAATTTACTCAAGTTTAAGAATTCACAGTTAAATATCCACACTTCAACATATCGTATTCAACCAAGCAATATTAGCTAAAAAAACGTTTATAAGTTCTTACCTGCATTAGTGTTGCTAGAATAATCATAAACAAACGTTTATTTAAAGCGTCACCATCAGAAATACACTTATTGTATGCTGATGAACCGTTAATACCTGTAGCCTTATATGTAAATACTTCTAGAATTTTGGCGCATAATTAACAGTCACATTTACAATAAATTTATATTTTAAATTGATAAATCTCGTTGTCCTTTTAGTTAGTTGGTAAAGCATTATTTTTATATTTATTATTAAATCTGTAACAACAATATTTTTACAAAACCGACCTTGAGTGTCTATATTAAATATCTGAGCTAGCCCTCAAAAACGTTTTCGTGAGTATTTATTTACTAGTTTCCTTCTACTAGCTTAGCTACTCACGCAAACGATTACCATTATTGCTTTTCTTGGCCATCAGTTGTCCTGAGACGTTTTCTCCTCATATTTGTCGCACGAGATTGTGTATATATTAATAGCGAAGCACAGAATTTGCTAGTCTTCCATATGCTGATGAGAACTAGGAAATGTTCTAAATACGTATCCTTACGTAAAAATCACCAATACGAAATAAATATGCGTTGTGTGTATCCATATGTACATAAACAAATATGTTTTTAACATCTTTATATTATTGTATGTTACATTTGATGTTAGTTAAACATTATAGCGGGTTCTTTTTTATAATTACACACACATTCCCTATATGTAATGATAAAAAAAGAATATTCAATGTATTAGTGGCATAGCAGGTAACCAGTTATACACAAGTGAAGTATTTTCCTTTTGCTTAATTCTTAAATTAGATTGCCGTGAAAATTGGAGAGGTTAAAAAAAATTCATTTCTAATATTTAGGAATTTTTGTTCATACATGATTCCTAAATTAAATACATCTTATTAAAAATAGATAATTTATTTAACACATGAATAAAGACGAAATTGCTACCTTTCCATAGCAATGATAATGTGGTACCAGAAGAATAATAGTTTAAAAGCGGCCAGAGACTTGTTTTTCGTTAATTATCCTAACAGGATAATGTGAAACAATTTTAAATATTCTTAGCAAATTCAAAGAAGACGGTTGTTGTCTAAATTCCCACAAAGAAAAAATTAAGACCAATCACGTGTTAACAGAACACATGAAGCTGAATATTATGTGTTATGTAAAACAACGGTCTGCAAGATCGCTTTCAGATATAACCAGGCATTTTGGAGTATCGTACATTTCGGTGTTCAAAACTCTGAAAGAATTCAAGTATAAGCCATACATCAAACCATCAAGAACTTTTTGAGGAAGATAAAATGAAATGAAATGATTTTTGTGATATAATGTTTAATTTGTTAAACGAAAACGAAGGAATTTTAAATGAAATAATTCTTACTGATGAAGCAAATAGTTTCGTAATAGATTTAAAGAGTTTCATGTACATTCTATATGACAATCTAAAAAATTTCCATTTGAAAGCTTAAACATTCATATCATTAATATTTAGAAAGCATAGTAAGATGAAAGCCATTGAGTTATTTCTTTAATTAGTAGGAAAAGGTTGGGTGTAATTTTAATGAAATAATTAGATTACTTATTAATATTTTTATTTAAGAACATTATTATATTAACATTTTGGTTAACATTCGGTTTCAGTCTTGCACGCCTTTGTTCTATTATTAAACCAGCTGTACGAAATACTCTTTCACTTTCTGCTGAACTTGGTGGAATACAGAAGTATTTCGTAGGACATTGTTCTAAGGGGTCCATTCCTGTTACATAAAAAAGAATCCAAATAAGAAATCCACTTACCCTTTTATTTTTAAACTAACCTTCCGAATCAATCGATTTGAATTTGGCCTTTCGAGGTATTGCCTTTTAGTTATTATTACATTAACTGTAATTGATTTTACTTTCTCCTTTATTCTTTCTTGTAAAAATCCAAATAATGAAAGTGACTTTTGGTATGGATTAATGTATGTTTCGATTACAGGCATGTGCTCTTAATTTTCAGGTTCTATTTTATTTATAATAATAAACATTTCTTGTACCGAAAAAGTAGCTCCGGTGGCATTTTCAGTATTACGAAAATCTTCTCTTTTAAATCGAGGGTCTAACAGTTGCTACTCTAGTAACTGATCGTCGTTCATATGAAAATATCCTTGTTATCTAAAATAGAATGGAAACGTTTTAAATGATCAGATAAATTGGTGGTATTTCCAATAGTCTTGTATTCTTTCCCATAAGTTATACATTTAGCCAGTTTTCTGTCATTTGAAGTTTCAAAATATTTCCAAACAGCAATTTTTTTTTTCATTTTATTGGCTTGATTAGAGTATTTTATCTTAGTCTTTTTAGATACTATATTCTCATTATATTCTGATTCATCTTTTTCGCTTGTTGAGTGCAGTGACAGACTTATTGTAGATTCCACATATTGCAGTGGATTTTTCCCTGCAACGTTTAGTGAACATTTTTGAAAAATATTATTTTTATAGTGTACTATTTTCTATTACAGTGTATGATTTTTAGTTTATGAACACTGATTTTATTTTGAGTTGTTTTTGATTTCTGTGGTAGTTTGTCGATTTGCAACGATATTCTTCAGACACGTCTTGATATCGAAGTAAGAGAGTTGTATATTGGGAGATAAAACTTTTTTATCTTTTATTTCAATTAAAGTTGGTTTTTGTTGTTGAATTCATTGTGTTTTGTGATTGCTTTAATTCATTATCGAATTTATACGAGTTTGAAAACTCCTAATTTTGATTTAATTTAATCTCTTACTTGCACGTGCTCTCAAGGTCTTAAAATAAAAACCTACGTAAGTTTTATTTTACATTTATAATATTATTTCTTGACTGTATGCATTTATTGTATTATTTATTGTATGAATTTATATATATTTTAATAGTAAATGAAATATAGATGACAAAGATACTTTTTTGGGTCTAGTAAATTTTTTAACGTTACATTCTAGAACGTTTTATTTTCAAGGTTGGTTTTTATACTTGTGGTATCGCGCAAGTCTTAGATATTTCGGTTTGACAGATGTTATTCTGTTTATATTTGGGTTTGTTATTCTGGGGAGATAGAAAAAAAATCTTTGGGATTTATTAGTATTAATTTTGATCGGAGTCATTAGAGGATGTTTAAATTTGCTCTGCGGTCATTATCAGCAAATTAAGTTTACCTCTATGTGTTATTGTTATACACAGGTCTTTATACTTCATAAAGATTCATTTTTTTATAATAAACTGTAATTTGGAAACTGTGACTTTCTCTTTACCTTTGTTTGAACTATTAATTCTAGCGCCCACATTAACTTTTGTAGAAGAGAAGTACTACGTTTTTCCTATTGGAAACCCGGAGAAGGAAGCTGTCTCATAAAAGAAAATTAACCGATTGAGCATTAAAGTTGGACAGTGTTGTGGTGAATAGTGGTTCATTCAACTACGAACTCACTATTCATAGCAATATGTAAATGAATCTCCTACAAATTATTGCTTGGTTACACATTACACTCATAGATAAGATTTAGTATTTGATTTCCCACTACTACTTTTTAAGATAAATTTCTTCATTTTATAAAAGCACTTATTCGTAAGATACCACGAGTTGTTATTCGTTCAACGTATACATTACTTTATCGTGTTACTGAAGTACCTCCAATAGGTGGGTTACGTTTGGTAATTCGTGTCTCTGAGCATTCTTAAACTTAAACTTAATTCTTAAACTTCTGGTACCGCACTAGCATTGCAAATTTTTCGTCCTTATTGTGTTTAGTCATGTTTTATATAAATTATCTATTTTTCAATAAAATGCATTTAATTTAAAATTTATGTATGAATAAAATTTCAGAAATATTTGATATTAAAAAATGTTTTTTTTCCTCTCCATAACAAACTGATTTAAGAATTAAGCTGTTTGTAGGTAAATGCTTCACTAGTGTATAACTGGTTGCGTACTATGTCACCTATGCATTGACTATCCTTTTTTTTTATCATTACACATAGGGAAAAATGTATGTGTAATAATAAAAAAAGAATGCGGCATATTTTACATAGCACATCCGGGTAATATTTCTTTAGAACGTATACTATATGTGAAAAATCACTTTTAATAAAATTCGTTTTGGTGACGGTGGTGTTGAATATATTTGACGAACTTCGTCAACTACAAAATTTAAATGTCTTAGAAGAAACAGTCAATAAATCCTGTAATAAATGAAGCAGCAACCTAACATTAAGTTGTTTTCTTCTATCACTATGGAAGTTCACAAAATGATGTTCAAAGATAGTTCTTTCAAAATATAACTCGTCATACTTGAATGGAAAATATTTCAAAATTTAACTGAACATTTTCCACGACAAGTTGTAGGTGTATTTTTTATTATTTCAAGTATCTATTAGGTGTAGTGCACATATCAAGAATATGATTATTATATTGTAGTTATGAATCAAATGAAACACCTAGATCCTTAAATCAATCTACTCTGGGAATTAAAAAATGATTCAGAGTGTATGGGCATATACATGGCATCGCAATTCTGACATACAAGATAATTGCGCATTTGTCAGTTCTTAAAGTGATTCCATTGTGTCTATACGACGGATTTATTGAAGATTACGTAATAATTTCCTAAATCGTACAACATTGAACCTCTTGAAAATGTCTTAAGATTATTTGCACATGCAAGCACTCTACAATATAAAAACACAATGAAATCATTAACAAAAATATTAAATAACAAAGGTCCTAGATTAGGACCCTTATTATTTAATATATAATAATAGTCCCAGCGGAAATCCCTGTGGAGCGAAAAACGATGGCGTATACTGGTTGGATTAAAAGTCTTTGTAGTAGACGTACTTATAACTGTGGTTCAAATAAGATAAGATTAGTTGAAGTAAAATACAAGAAACAGAAGGCATCCAACTTGGCCCAAAGTGTAGAATGAAATTGAATTAAATACATACTTGGCTAAAATCTGTATCAATTACATCTACTTGTTCTCAACCACATAAATCAGATGAGAAAATCCACAGAAAAATCATCATAATTCTTCAGTAAACTCAAATAGTTTTCCTTTATTTGGAGTTATGATATTTGCTAAGAAAAGATAGACAATTTTTATAATAAATGCTTTTTTACTTCTCTTGAAGTATAATTATTAACTGTGGTGTATTTATGTTCATAGCTACTGAAAATAGTTTTTTTTTGCAGAATCTAATACTATTACGAGAGATGTCTTTTTGGTGTTGCATATAGCCATAAAATCAAACAGGGGATCGACTAAAAGTGCTTTACTGCTTTTCAAAATATTTTTCACAAAAAATAATATACTTCTGCATTCGTTGAAACCAATTGTTAAAGCAATTATTCCAGTCTTTAGTTGGGACACCCAAAATTGCCGTTTTAAAGGTATCTACTGCTTCTTCCGGCGACTGAAATCGACGGTCCACACATTTCATTCTTGATCTTTCCGAACGTTGGGAATCGTTGCGACTTCGGTAGGAACTGTACGGATGATCTAATAATTCGATATTTTGCTGCCCCAAAAACTTAATTTGTCTTTCAAGCTGTGTGCGAACTCGTGCGTTGTCATGATGCAGGATGATTCGCCGTTGTGAAGCACGGCGATTATTTCTGGCAACAAATGGTTGTGTACCAATCCGCTTTAATCGTTCTTCAATCTAGCAATTTTGAGAGAAACGTTCCGACTATGGAGTTCCGAGTGGATAACTCTTGTAGGATTCTCTTCATCTTGAAACACCCAAACAGCGGACTAACGTTTATTTTCGGGTTCACAGAAATAAATCCATGATTTAACGCCACTCACGTTTTTTGAGTTTCCGTTATTGAACCGACTCAAAGTTTTTCAGCACCAATTAAAGCGAGCCGGACTTTTGCTCTTCAGTTAAAAGATGTGGAATACAACTGGAAACTTAGTTTAACAAACCCAGTTCATCATAGAGGATCGTTTAGATTGAGGTCTTTGAAATACCCATGGATGTCTCAATTTCATGATATATCACATATTTATCTACTTTAATCAAGCAGCGCACAGCATCGATATCCTTCTGGGCGAACCCGTCCTGGGATCGTCGCGGATTCTGGTGCGTTCACGCTGGAATTCACAGGACCAACGTGAAATTGTCTATTAATGTGGTGCTTCATCTTCAAAAACAGAAACCAGCTCAGCAAGACATTATTGTTAAGTTAATCTTCATCGAAAGTTAAAACTAATAAATATTGCGCGAAAATTTTCTCGACTAAATTCTATTTTTTGGCCAACTAATAAATTATTCAAAATTCACTATGGCTAAATCACTTGCCGTATTTTAATGAAACTTTAGATTTTGGTTAACGAAAGATTGAGATTAAATTTGGTAACTGACACTTTATTACTGGCGCCTTCTATGAGGCTATATGCAACACTAAAGATACATCTCTCATATAAAATTAATTACGAGGGTTGTCCGTACATTAAGGTCTCCATTTTTTTTCACATAGTAAACATCATTTTATTGAAAAAACAAGTACAGATTTTGTAAGTACGAATTTGGTGATGAAATCCGTCGTAGTACGGGCGACGTGAAGGCGGGCGTTGTCATGGTGCAAACGAACCCCCTTTGTCAGACGACCCCTCCTTTTGTTCTATATAGCGCGGCGTAGCTTTGTTAGTGTCTCGCAGTACCTTGCCGCGTTGATTGCTGTGCCTCTTTCCAGGTAGTCGACCAGCAGAACACTTTTTCTGTCCCAGAATACCGAAGCAATCACCTTCACCGCTGACAGCGTTTGCTTGAACTTCCTCAACTTTCATCACTGTCTCGTCCGAAACTGATTGACTCCCGCGGCCGGCCTCGTCGTGCACGTTTGTACGACCTTCTGCGAACTTCCTACACCACTTCCGCACATTTTTTATGATCATCCACTTTTCTCCATACACATCTGTCAACTGGCGATGGATTTCAATAGGGGGTGACCCCTAAAACCACAGAAATCTAATCACTGAACGCAATTTGCACTTGGCGAGAGCGTCGATTTTCCCTTGCATTGTTAACGGCTGCTAAGCCAAGACTGAGTGTCGCAGCGGGTGGGGACCGGCCAGAATAGTTGTGGGGGAGCAAGGATCATGGCGCCGTTGTCAGATTTAAGCTAGCTCATTCCGCCGCAACGGGAGCTCGTTGGAGACCTTAATTTACGGACAACCCTCGTATTAAGTTTTACGCTCAGATGTTACTCATTATATATTTTAATATCTTCTTCCTAAAAATAATTATGAAGTAGTTGATAAAAATTTAAAAACTTCCCAAACTTGAGGAAGGCCCTTAACCTGATTTGATTAATTTAAATACACCGTTAAAATATATAATGAAAGTAACACTTAAACGGCAACTTTTCGTAATCATTTCCTATTAAACGCTAGCAATAAATTTTATAAAATATCTTAACAGTACAGGTAATCTTTTTCGTTCTAATACGGTAAGATTAATTGCGAACAACCTCGTGTAATATGATCATCTACAACACGGTTTCGCTCTAACTAAAATTTTATAAACTCTCTTATAAAACTGTATGCATGTAATTAAAAATTAGACACTACTAAACAATAGATACCTATCTGTATCCGAGTATGTAAGTAATATTAGTTACTTTTTAAATGTCAGTAGAAATATATGAACTGTAACCCAAAATACGATAACAGCTTATTGTATTGTAGGTTGCTAAAGTGAGCATACTGAATGATACGAATTTAACAATATTCCATACGGTATTGAATTATTATAATAATAATTTAGTGATAATTGTAATAATAATATCGATACTTGAAACAAACGTTAATCGCAGTGAAGGAAATAATTAAAAGATATAGAATATCTAATGCCCGTCGACAACGAAACGGATAATTTAAGACCAATCAGAAAATGTTCTTTCGCGAAATATAAACTTCACAATGCGACGGAACAAAATGAGCCGCTGGTGAGAGATAATATCAGAAGTTTTTGGTCTGGCATAAGGAGTGTATCGGTTGAATCTAACCTTGGCAGGGGATTATCCAAAAACAAAAAGAACCAGTGAAATCAAAACGATGCTCGACTGGAAAATAATCAAGAAGGATGTTAGACGAGTACCAAACAAAGCAGAAAATTGGAAATTGTCAGAATCCGTCAAAGTACAAAGTTTTCGTTACCGCTGCGCACAAGCAATTAATTGTTTCACTTAAGTACTTGAACAACCGCAAGATTTGCCAGAATTTACTACGGAAGGAATTAGATATTTAATACTGAAATCTAGTCCTGTAACGGTAGATCCTTCCAAATATAGAGCCATCACATGGCTTGCTATCGTTTATAAAATGCGAAAGTCTATAATAATCAGAAAAACATATTGTCATGCAGAAGTCAATGGACTATTGGATGAGGAGCAGAAAGGGTGTCGTAGGGAATCTCTTGGATGCAAGGAATAATACTTGATTGATTCAGTAGTCATGAAAAGTTTCAGAAATAAAAAAATGGAAAATCCACATGGCTAGTTATTTTATTTTATTGAAATATACACAGAACAGAGTTAAATTTTAAAATCAAGGCCACTGATCCAGTCCAGCACGAAGGTAACGGGTTCAAGAAGTCAACTCCTCCATATGCAGTAAGTGGGAACTTAGTGAACGGTCTGGCTGGGTTCTTTCTCTACCTAATAATTTGGGTTGAAATTTTCTGCTATAAGTTGTTCCGCTAGCAATAGGTAGTGGGAGAAGGTGTAAGCCCTAAAAGTAGTAAAAGTGTAGGTAACAAAATCACATTGGGAATGAGGACAAAGCCCTAATTTCGCCCCTGGTCTATAAAGCCCCCCCCCCCCCCCCCCGAAAAACTCACCGACCAGCTCAGAAATTAGTTGCGGAAGCGTCGTGGGCAAACACAACGTATAGATAGGAAATAGGGCACCACTACGTTAGGTCTGTCAAGTTCACAGGTCAACGTAGAATCAACCTTGGGCCATAAGGTCTTAAGAATACTATAAAGGTGTTTGTGTACCTGGTTAACCGTGTCACTAAAATCGGCGGGCGTATTTTCCTCACCAAAAACGCGTTCCTAGCTGTAAGAGCAAGGGTGTACGATAATCTCAGGTAATTTCCTCACCAAACGTTGAAGTATCGGTGTATTAGAGAAAGTTAGGTATTCCCGAATTTAATATTAATGACTATGGATTCTGGGAATTAAAAGTGATAGGTAGGTATAGCAAGCGCCAACTAAGTTGGCGCGAGAAGGGGGTGCGCAGAAGCCGTTTTTAAAAACGTCCACCCCCACTACCCAAGTAATTGTCAGAATACATTTGTCATTGACGTTTGACGGAACATAATGTCTTTGCTAGGGGATCATAAAGTGATACACGCTCAGAGGTTAGAATTATCTGACATTTGATGTAAAACCAAATACAAATCTCCCCACTACTCTTCTAATCCTGCGCGAACTTACCCCTCCTCGCGCCAACTTAATTGGCGTTTGCTATACGTAGTATGTATATATAGTTTCGAAACTGGAATTGAAGTGCCATTTTTAATTGTTGCTCGTGTTAGATTGAGTTTATCTATTAATTTAACTGTATTTTGTGAATATTATAACAAAATGACAACTTCTTTAATTAAAGCAATTGTGGCAAAGATTTATTGGTTTTCGAAAATTTTACATTTTATAAAACAAAAGTTTTGAAAAGTGAAGACGTGTTTTGGAGATGTATTCAAACCAAATGTAGTGCTAAGGTGTTTACTATTGGATCTGATCTTACCGTATCCAGAAGTGCTTCGTTTCATAACCATCAACCAAATGAAAAGAAACTGAATAGGAAAATTGTTTCAAACTCTTGTAAGCGGAAAGCAGTAGATGATATAAGTGAAAAACCGTCAAAAATTATACGCAGAACACTTGCGAATAATTTGCCAGCCACAATTACGACGACTGATATTAGTTATATCAGAAAAAAACATGTACAACTGTCGCCGAAAAGTGATGCCCAGTGGACTTCCTTCCAATATTCAAGAAGTTCAAGAGGTAGTACAGACGTCTGCACCCCAAACCAGCAAAAACGAATGTTTTCTGTTTATAAATTGTTTAAAAAGCAATATAATTGTATTTAGTTGTGAAACTATATTCGCGTTTTAACCGAAATGGATATTCTGTACATGGACGGTACATTTTCTTATTGTACCAAATATTTTTTACAGTTCTTTACCATACACGGGTTAACTAATGGACATTGTATTCCCTTATTGTATTGTTTACTGCCTAACAAAAACACTAAGACCTACATGGAACTTTTTTCTTTATTAAAATCCAACATATTTGAAGCATATAACATTGAATTTTATCCAAAAATTATTTATGTAGATTTTGAAAAAGCGATACACAACGGTATTGTCCAAATCTGGCCTAACACTGAAATAAAGGGCTGTAGATTTCACTTATACCAAGCGTGGTTTAGAAAAATTCAGTCACTTGGTTTAACCTCAGAATTTAAAACTGATTCGGAAATAGGCAAGTGGCTGAAACATATATTTGGTCTTACTTATTTAAATCCAAAAGATGTAGAAGATTGTTTTGTTTTTGAATTAATGGCATATAAGCCTCAGAATGCAATTTTAGACAAATTCGCCGATTATTTAGTTGAAACATATGTAGATAATAATGCAATATTTCCCCCTTATTTCTGGGCGGAAGGAAAAGCTTCAATTTCTCATAGCACAAATGCATGCGAGTCTTTCCATTCACATTTCAATTCATGTAGATAGTAATGCAATATTTCCCCCTTATTTCTGGGCGGAAGGAAAAGCTTCAATTTCTCATAGCACAAATGCATGCGAGTCTTTCCATTCACATTTCAATTCATCTTTCTACAACACATCCTTCTATATATATCTTTATTGAAAAAATTAAAGAATTTCAGGTTGACACTTATGTAAAAATTCAAAGTCGGCATATTGTCAAGCGTATTATAGATAGACAAGTTCAGCTTAGTTACAGATACTTAAATATGAATTTCATCAAATAAGCAGAATAGGTTTTGTAAAATGTGTTTCACATTACAATAAAATTTAAAAATTGTACATACATATAAGACAACTTACTGTATATATTAACTCTGCTTTTACTTACAATAAACAATATTTAAATGTAATATTTTGTAAAATGTGTTTCACATTACAATAAAATTTAAATATTGTTCATACATATATGACAACTTACTGTATATATTAACTCTGCTTTTACTTACAATAAACAATATATAATGTACCCAGCGTTTTATTTTGGTCCAGTTACTTTTATGTTGCTTTTTGGTTATCAGGTTAAAATACAAATTGGTGAGGAAAATACCTGTAAGATTAAGAACGACCCTTAGTTCTGGTGAGGAAAATACCTTACGGATTATCTGACCCGAGCGGTTGGTGAGGAAATTACCTCCGCCCACTAAAACACTTCTTCTCAGAAGGACTTACAGAAATAAAACACCAACAACGGTATATAACAAGAACAACAATATTTATTAAGGAAAATAAAATATGACAAAAATGGCTTTAATTCTTCTCGGTCGGTGTTCTCAGCCAAAATCACAACACTTCTGAAGTGTCTGATGCAAATACATATATAATCCAAACTACTAACGACCCGAAAGATCACAGCATCAGCTGATATCAAACGGTTTAATGACATGAATTCAATGCACAAAAAAAAGTTCTGACTGAATTATAATAACAGAGTTACAAAATCGAAATACAGTGAGGCTGGAAATTCTGAAGATAGTACAAAATTAAAGAAGCTAAATCCCCCATAGAGAAGCTAAGGATTCTCAAAAGTAACAACAAATCGACCTAATAAGCATCGATAATTAATCAAGAAATATTAAAATAGTACATACCAATATATCACTAATTTTTTTTTGTTGAGATCTCCACAAAATTACAAGCGTTGTACAATTTCTCTGCTACAGGTCTTACTAAAGATTTACATTAATTACACACAGATACACTTAACTAAATAACTTGGTCGAACGGATATCAAAAACTTAAAATGGCAAAAATCAACATGCCCAAGTTATTAATAATGAGTGCCGTGAAGTGGCAAATCGTTACACGATGCGATGCTTTAATTAAACAGAATTAGCAATAATCATTTACATTAATAAAACGGCAAGAATTAATGCCCAAAAGTTTGACAATAATGACTTAAAAATCTAGAATTTAAAGTGACATCTACGCAACAAACAACACAAGTTCGATAAACGCCAAAAATGTCGGTACCGTAGGTAACTAAATCACGCACAAAAATCGGAACTAATCCTTAACGGCCTCGTTGCAGAAGTTTTGACGTTCAAACTAGATGGCAGCGTAGTTTCGAGCACGCCGAAAATAAGCTTCAAATACCTGATGTTAATTCATAAATTAAGGTGAAGTTTACCCATCCAAACTTAATTAGTCCACAGTGAGCTCGAATAAATTCCCAAACGGTGTCGGTCTGCCTACGGAATTCTAGTTCGAACGGCCACGCTCCAGCAAGATGTCCGAAGAGTCCATAATTTACGGGAAGCCTCATTAAAAGTCAGCGATTCTAAAATCCACAGGATTCCTACAGAACCAGAATTTCCTATAAGACCCAGGCTAAAAGCATATTGGAATTCCTAAAAGACCCACTATAAAAGAAATAAAAGGGAATTACAAAACGACAATTAAACCACTAGCATTCTTACCAAATAAGCGGTGTGAAAACACGTGTGCACGCTAACGGGATCAATACGAAATAGGTCGATATGAAACGCGCGACGTTAAGCGACGGGAAAACGAACTATAGAGCTACAAAATAGGCCAGCTAAAATGCAAAAGACCTAAAAGTGCGAACATAACTAATTCAACGTTACGAAAAGGAATTACCAAATGAAAATTAAACTTACGGCAAAAGTGATATTATTAAATTTCAAGATAAAACCCAAAAAGCGAAAATTTATGTAACAAACTCCGCCCCTTCCCAATAGAAATTTAGCGGTAAATTTCTTCAAGAGAAAAGAAAAAAAGAAAACACGAAAAATGAAATCGCAAGCCAAAGTTACGACAGCTGAGCGAACAGCAAGGCCAACGTAATGCGGTAATTAATATCGACGGAAATTAACATAAGGCGAAAAGAAATTATTCGGCAAAATCGCAATTATAACTAATTAATGAAGATCAGGTGTTAGAATCGCTAACAGCAAAAATCTGACAAAACTACCCAAGATCAAACGGCAAAACTAAACATCACCATCCGGCAAAATTATATCTACTGACTGGCAACACAAGCCAGAATAAAACAGGTAACACTATCAGATGTGAACCAACGAACATCACCAAAAGATGTCTCAGGAAATGTCTCACCAAAAGATGTCCCAACGAACGGACTGAGTGATAGATGACACGTGTGCACGCTAACGGGATCAAGACGAAATTGGTCGATATGAAACGCGCGACGTTAAGCGACGGGAAAACGAACTATAGAGCTACAAAATAGGCCAGCTAAAATGCAAAAGACTTAAAAGTGCGAACATACCTAATTCAACGTTACGAAAAGGAATTACCAAATGAAAATTAAAGTTACGGCAAAAGTGATGTTATTAATTTCAAGATAAAACCCAAAAAGCGAAAATTTAGGTAACAAGGGATCTGGATTTCAGTCACGACAGCCCGGCATCAGACGGGTCACTGTGCAGTGGGAGGTGGGATTCGATATTATTTTATTATATTCTCTAACCAGGCTTTCCTGGTGCCGGATGGCCCGAGGTTTAAAATGGGGAGTCAGGGTAGAGGTATACTTTTTAAACAATCCCTAATTATTCTCATGGTCTCATTGAGATTGATGTCGATCATATTTGCGTGCAAACTATTTAGCTAGACTGGGGCGCAGTATTCAGCTACCGAGCAAACAATGCTAAGGCTGACGTTTTAAGGATGGACTATACATAATATAAAAAGCAGTTTGATAGTGTACCGCATACTTGGCTGTTAGACGTTACTAAACTGTACAGAGCTGAAGAGCACATCATAAAGTTTCTTAGTCACTCCGTGACAAGATAGAAAACAAACCTACTCTTGAGAACATCAACCATACATATAAATGTAGGTGAAATACAAATTAAGCGCTGCATATTCAAGGGCGATGCCTTGAGCCCACTGTGGTTTTGTTTAGCGCTGAAGCCTCCGCCATCTTTGCTAATATTTCAGAACGAGGGTTGGTAGATAGGAAATTCAACTATTCAGATTTCGTACGTCTGGTACGTGGACGATTTAAAATTACATGTTGCCATAAACAATCGCTTACACGATCTCATACATAGTGTATGGAGATTCAATAGATATATATTAATGGAATTTGGGCAGAACATCAGGTAGAAAGAAGGCAAGGGTTATAATCACGGGAATGGAGGAAATGGAGCACTGTAAACATTTAAGATATCTGCAAGCAAGAGGTAATTATCACAAAATCGCTAGAGACGCTATAAAAGAAAAATACTTTTACTGATTGGGATCTACTTTAAAATGTAAACTATCAACAAGAAATATGTCTTCATTAACAACTATGCCACATCCCTGCTTATTTACGGATTTCGGAACACTGAGCTTCGACATAGATACACGAACCAGAATTAAAGCTAAAAAATATAGAGAACCATTTTCCAGAAGTTACTTTCTGGAAAATGCCCAAATCAACATCTTATATCGTTCGATTCTGCCAGATAAACAATATAAACCTTTCTCCAAATTTCTTACGTGACATTGTTGTTAAAGAATAGGTGGAAAAGTAAGACACTACATGGAAAGTACGTTTTTAAACATAGAAACAAATACCATTGAGGCAACAGAATCACAGGCATGGCTTCTATCTGAAAATCTTTTTGTATGGACATAGTGAATTGTTCTAGTTATACAAAACCAGGTAATAGAAATGAAGTCCTACAGGGAGAGAATACTGCTATGAAAACTGAATGACATAAGTATCGTATGTACGGTGAAAAGAAGAAAATATTAGATCATATAATGGCGGACTGCTTTGCTTTAGCCCCCAAATCATACCTTGATAGACACAACAAAGTAGCAAAAAATATACATCAGCAATTATATTATAATAATTATATTATAAATACGAGCCATCAATATGAAAGGATACATTCGCCATGCTGTATTGGAATATACTTATAGTAATTGACAAATCAATCAAGAATAACATACCGGACATAGTGCTGACGTTGAAGAGAATTAGCTTTCATTGTAGGCATTATTGTGCCGCTGTCTGCAAATATAAACAAAAAATGAAGAGAAGAAATAAATAAATAGTTTCCGTTGGCAGACGAAATCAGAGTAATGTGGAAGATAGTGAAAGTAATAGTGATTACTAGGCTAAGGATAATTATGTACTAAAAAACTTCAAAATATGTACCAAAAACTTTCAGAATATGCACTATATATACACTAAAAGTCAAACTTGAAAAAATCAATTTTTATTTTTCCGTTAAAGCACACAAGCATTTTTTTTTAGATTCATAATTATTGAAATTATAGGAACAAATTATAATTACATTCAACTATAACGTGATGTAACAAATTTTCAAAAATTAATTTGCGCCTATTGTCCGTTAGAATATTTTTGTACCGTGAAAAAACTCTATTTACATTTACATTACTTCGCAAAAAATGTAACAAATTTGCACAACGTAGATATACGTTTGTAATAGAAAGTAAATCAATTAAAAAAATTTTTCTATACATATTCAACCTAAAGAACACAGCAATATATAATCTGGATTGTAGGCTACCGCGTTCGTTATCTATGATTGCTTCTTGGGTTGCGAGCTTCAAGATGCCCCTCGTAACAGTGGACGAAACGCCGGCCAGGAAGAAAGCACTGCCGAGCACGCGGTTTTAGTCCGGAATCTAAGAAACAATAATGTAATATGCATTTAAAGCTATTAATTTTTTTGATGATGTAGTAAAAATAACCTTGTAAGATTTCTTTATTGTTTTTAATTTGTTATTTTCTTTTTTGATTGTGATATTTAAAATTGGATTTATTATTTTCGAATTGTATTGTAAACTGGATTTTGTTAATTAGTTCATTTACTTGTCTTTCGGTGCCTATAGTTACACAGAAAATGTCATCTATATACTTGGCCCAGTGGAATATAGGTTTTATGTTTTTATTATTCCACGTAAATAAGATCTTTCCAAAATGCGCATTGTAAATTTCCGATAATAAAGGGATTTCCAATGGGTAGATCGTTAGATTGTTTGTAGATACGGTTTCTAAACTTGAAATAATGATGGATTATGCACGTGACTGTAATAATCAAATTAATAGGAAATATTTCAAACTAGAGTTAATTTTGGAATATTTTTTTTTATTTTGGATGATTATATGCACAGCTTAATTGAAAATTTCTCAAATTGAGTCAATAAAGACCAAGTAACAAACAACAAACCTTTTATTACATTTAAATCTTTACATATAATCTTATTTACATACGAGGGTATATCAAATTTGAACGGGACTGATTTTGTCAGTCCTGAGTCAGAGCTTTATTCTATATTATTTACAAAAACGTATTATTTTTCCAAATAATCTCCCGTTCTGGTGACGAATCCTTTCCAGCAGATTGGGAGTTTTTTCTAATTCCTTGGTCGTAGAAAGTTTTCACTTGCGCACGTAGCCATTGGAGTACAAACTCCTCTTGTTGAAACGCCGACCTCCAAGTGCTACTTTCAAGGGTCCAAAGAGATGAAAATCACAAGGCGACAAGTCTGGACTGTAGGAAGGATGCTCCAATACTTCCCAGCCCAGGCTGTCTAATTTTTGCATTGCGATGTTTGCATGCCTGGTATTGTCATCAAGAAGAATCACAGTTTTAACAGAGTTCGTCTTTTTTTTCGTCGCAAGTACAGCTGTGTGGTATCCAGAAGTTCGCCAATAATATTTTTCATTAATTACGCGTCGATTATGGAAAAAATCCACGTGAACAGCCCAACCTGATAAAAAAAAACAGTTGCCAAAACTTTTCCAGGTGACAGCCTAGACTTCGCTTTCACCGGAGCCCTTTCACCGCTGCTTCTCCACTTCATGCTCGCCTACTTTGACTCGGGAGTGTGATAATGCACCCAAGTTTCGTCGCACTTTACGATTCGATTCAAAAACGCCTCGCTCTCTTGCCGGATTCGATTCAACAGACACTGACAAACCTCTAGCCAATGCAGTTCCTTTTCATCCGACAGCAGCCGCGGAACCCATTTTGCAGACACCTTGTTGAATCCCAAATCCAGTGTAACGATGTGCTAAGCACTCCAGTAACTAATGCCAAGTTCCTGGGCAATATTCTAGAGTGTTATGCGCCTGTCGACCTCCATGAGTTGTCGAACCACCTCGAAATTTTCTTGGCTTCGGTCGCGCTTGTTCTCGGACGATTGTGGCTCTGGTTCACAACGTTTTCACGCTCCTCAGAAAATTTCTTGTGTCATGCAAAAACAGGGGTTCGTGACAAGGTTTTGTTGCCAAAGTGTGCTTGCAATCTCAGCAAAATTTCGGATGGTTTCACATTCTCCTTGGTCAAAAACTTGATAGTTATCCGCTTCTCCACAGAAACATGCTCTTGTTGCTCACTCATAGTTTCTATAGTACTAAGGTGACCTGAGAGATTTAGAGTCTTTACTATCCCTTCCCTATACTCCCACCTTAGATGAAAATCAACCCATCCAAGGTCACCGACCTGTGTGGAATTTAAAAAGAAATCAGCCCCGTTTAAATTTGATATACCCTCGTAAATCTCTGAAACCGTATAGAAATTATCGAAAGTTTGAGAAATGTTCCCATCTGAAATCATCCTTAAGGGGTCGTTTGCATTGAGTCGAAACGTTTTCATTCAGAACAGACTTTAGTTTCAGAAAGAGAAATTCGACCACCATTGCTAAGTCTGACAAGTAAGGAAATATTGCTTTAACATGTATTGTTCGAAATTACGCTACTGGACCTTTTAATTTTTAATAACCGTTCCATAATATTATAATAAGTACTGGTCTCCGATACAAATTCATTTATGAATGATACCGTTACAACGCACTTTCAAAGACAAGACTCACTGGGATTTCAGCATTATGAAGTTATTTAGTTGGAAGATTACAGGAATTATCAATATGGAAATATTAAGCCTTGTCACTCGCTATAATGCGTTTTCAAAAACCCTGATACCCTTCAACCACCTCTACTAAATTCTCCTACGAATTTATATTTTGTTAATTAATAAGGAAGCAGCGGCACAATTCCCTTTAGATGTCATCTTTTATTGATTCTTTTTGCCGTGAGAACCTCTTTTATCAATCAAACACTGTAGTCGGTTTTAAATTATCGTCGTTTCTGTAATGTTCTATAGGTTTTTGAATTAATGTTATATTTCACCAAAAATTTTATTTTAGGATTTACCTGAATTGAAGCTAATCTACGCCACATATAAACATGTATTCACTACACTATATCTCGTTGTTACCAAGGTCATCGCACTGAATGCAATTTATATAGCATATTTCTTACACTCACCCGAACTTTTCCAGGTATTTTTGTCGGTGGATACCTAAAACTACTTGTATGTTTAAGAAAACAAAATCGGAAAACTTTTGAATCATACCATGTATATTTAAAAGGGCACAAACTTATATTATCTCATTCATTATTAAAGCGTATTTTTCAACATCCATCTAATACTTCATGCAAATAGAAAGTTTTCGCGCGGTTTACCGCCAATAATTTGGTTAAAAAGTTCTAAAACTTGTTAATTTTTTTTTGTCAGCGTAGTAAAGTTGAGATAACTTCCTGGCGTATATTGATTTAAATGGGAGGAATGCAATAAGATTAATTTCTTTTTTGTAAATGTTTTTTGTTTCTGAAAATGACGGCTTCCTCTATTTATTTTAATTTAATATTGAGCCCCAGCATAATTTAATAATTTAAATGATTTATTTAAGAAAAGAGGCACTTAAATTTGAAGCGAAAAAACATTAGTCAGTGCAACAAAAAATTATTTATATTACCGTATATTTTGAAAGATAAATTTATTTTAAATCCTAGTTTGTTTTGCTGGTATTCTACTTATTTCTTCAAGTTTACGTTTTTTGAATGAAGTAATTTTGTCAACCGTGTATTTATCTAATCCTTCAAAAAATTAACAAATTTCGTTCTTAAAGTTTCTTAGATTTTCATTCTCTATTGCACTAAGAGTAAGATTTAATAGGTTAATACTGTAGGCCGTTACTTTGGGATATTCCATCATAAGAATAAAATCAAAGATGTATTATTTTGTTATATCACTGTTGACAGTTTCGACCAACTTGGTCAACTCAATGACCAAGTCTAATGACCAATTCGATCGAATTTTCAGTCACACATTTAAAGTCAATGTAGTGATATAACAAAGTACAGTGTAATCTATATAATCCGAACACGCGGCAATCTGAAGGCTAATGATTAGAGACCTGATAGAGAGGCCCATGACTCATCGCCTACGCGCGTTTATTTCAGCGTATTTATCAGTTAGATTTTGAGGTATTGTCCTAATACACAATTGCCGCCATATTATTAAGCCTGAATTTCTATTAAAAACTGCGTGTAACTTTTGCCAAAGGCCACATCCGTAGTCACTTGGAATATTTTTCAAATTATTAATAGCCACAACTAATATGGTTAATCCATCATTTAATTAGAGATTTGGTTTTCAAAATAAGTGATTAGTTTAGGAAAATCTCCAAAGTGTTCCTGAAGAAAGTACAACTGATTTTTTTAATTTGGAATTTTTATTAGTTCCTTGCGCTCAGAAATACTTCGAGCATCGTCATTTAAACATGGAACGAAAATTTGTAAGCTATCGAAATTCTCTGCATGGAAACTAGTAGCTTCCAACCATGACCCCCGTCTAATTATTACTGGAGAGGGAGGCGGTGACAGAGATGGAAGTTCTTCCCTGTAAAGAGCTACTCTTAATGGTGCTTTTCCGAAATATTTTTTAAAAGCGCCACCTACAACATTTACCACACAGCGCACTAATATATAGACAGTTTCGTTGGCACTTATCCCTTGGTATTGACTTGAAAGATGGATTCTAATGTGTTCTACTGCTATCATATACCACTTAGTAAGGTGGTTTGTTGTGTAAGGTGGTTTCATCAGGAACTTTTCGACCAGTATATTTTCGGAGAAATGTTTTAAAGGTTGGATTGTTAAGTTTATTTAATGGAATATTTGCCGCCATTAAAGTTATTAAAGTTCTTCGTTAAAATTGTCTGATTCCAACGGGTCTAATAACTGTCTATGTGTTTGCCATGCTAAGCGACGTTTTACGTTCGATTTCTGGGAATTTTTTAATGATATTTTACAGATTTTGCAATAAATTTCGGAATCACTGGCAATGGACATACAATAAGTATGACCTTAATCCAACTCGCCATTGTTTCACGATACCATTCTCGACGTTGTTCCATATCATATCTGAAAAAGTAACTTAAACAATGTTCTAAATCTAAATAAATGAAAATTAAAAATGTATGCATGTTATTAAAACTTAACGAAATTCACTCTACACTTACGTCAAAATAATTGGGAGAAGTAGATTCGATGAAACGATATTAAACAGAATCTATTACAAAAATTTCGTAGTATGTTAGATAACAGTTAAAACAATGAACAAAGGAACCTAACTCACCGTACTTTATTTATCTTAAGAAATATAAACTAATAAATAAAATAAATTATAAAAACTCCGCTTCTTTCTAGGCCCATGAAGAAAGGAATTTCACAATCATAGTGAAGTAATTGAGTCGCAATTCAACGACAAAAACCAGATGTGCGGTTAACCGAATGAATAGTACTATTCAATAATGCGTGTTGTACTTAGCGAGGTTATATAGTATTTATATGGTCCATCGTAATTTCAGCCTGATGCGTCCGGTCTCTAGTAATAATTGATGATGAAATAAATTACTTATTTTTTTTATTGAAATAAAACGAACACATGCATCGCCCTATACATATAAATAGATGTATATGCAGGTATGGCTAATAAAGGAACAATCCGCTTCTTATCGTCAAGCGGTTGTTTTGATTTGTATTTATTGTTTTTACGGACTGGTTTGGAGCACACTACAAAGATAGGTCCCTTCAAAGTCGCCGAAATTTCGCTGAAATGTTTTCGTAGTTGTTTTACTTACGATTTAATCCAAGACCAGTTATAACACAGAGCAATCTAGAATTTTAGGAAACTGTATAAATAAGAGGATTATTACGTCTTTTTGTATAATCAGTATTATCTGGAGTTTTGATAGATGTAGCGTTCGTAGTGCGTATCCTTTAATTAAGTAATGGTAAAGCAAAAACATACAACGATTTCGCTTGGGGCATAAAATTGAGATTATAACAAACTCGAAAGACGACAAATTGTGATAAGAATTGCTAACTTTTACGGTATCGGAAAATCCACATTTAAGTGACATTAGAAGAAAAGAAAGAAATTGTTGCCTACATTTCACCAACAGTTAGCGATTCCGAATAATGAAAAACTTTTTAATCATGTCAAAATTCAGACACCGAAAACGCATGTTGTATATGGTTTTCACAACAAAAGGCGTAGCATCTTAATATCTGGTGGGGTACGAGATGCTACCTGGAATTCGAATGAGGCACGTGAAGGGGTGTTAGTACAGTTCTGAAACGCTAGATAGTGCGAGCCACGTCTATACTAACTCAACCTGTCAAATTGAACTTGGTGGCGTCAAACAGTTTTTGTTTTTATATTTTGTTGAGTTGTGTTTGAGTGTTTGAGTTATTTTGCGACACTATGTGAAAGGGCAAAGAACGTGCGTCAAGTTCTACCCCAGACCTGGTGATACAGCCGCGGAAACTCTGAAAATGCTAAAGCAAGTGTCTAGTGAGAATGCTTTAAACCAGACGCAAACTTATGAGTGGTACAACCGTTTTAAAAATGAACGTGTGTCAAGTGTGGCAAAAGTGCATGATGCTATCCTGCTAGAGGGAAAGAAAACAATCCCTGACATTTGTAACATTGTCGGCTTGCGGTAAGGCTTTTGTCATCGTTTTCTGTCCTGTGAATTTAACATGTGACGCATTGTTGTGAAATTTCTGCCAAAGTTACTTAGCATTGAACAAAAACGGTACCGTGTTCATATGTCCACAGAGCTGAAGGAAACAGCCGAAAGGGATGCGAACTTCAGTACTAGAATCATTACTGCGTCGAATCGTGGGTATATGCGAAACAAAGCAGTAATCATCGAAGAGGAAGACGCCATCGTCACAACGACCGAAGAAAGTTCGAAAGAACGTCAAATCGATGTTGATTTGCTTCTTTGACGCTGATGGTATTGCCCACAAAGAATTTGTCACACTAAGTGAAACAGTTAATGGAGGATTTTATTGCGATGTTCTTCGGCGACTAATAAAAAATATTTAACAAAAGCGACTTGACAAGTGACGCAAAAATTCGTGGATTTCTACACCACGATAATGCGCGGACCCACACGTCATTTGTTGTGCGTCAGTTTCTAGCCTCAACGAATACGGTAGTATCACCTCATCCTCCTTACCCCACAGAACTTGCCCCTTGCGACTCTTTACTATTTCCGAACTTGAAGCTGAAGCTCAAGGAGCACCGTTTTAAGACATTTGAGATCCAGAACGAATCGCAGACAGTGTTGAACACTTTAACACGCGAAGACATCCTGCACTGCTTCTAGTCATGGACAAGTCACTGCAATCGGTGTATTCATGCGGTAGAAGAGTACTTTGAAGAGGCTGGTAATGAATAAGTTGTCACCCTATCAAGTTTACAATGCTGACAAGAGTGAACTGTTTTGGATATTCCTTTCAAATAAGACTGTCGCACACTGAAGCGAAAAAACGGCGCCAGGTGGCAAAGTCAACATAGGCTGAAACTACTTGTTTAGACTCCTCTTATATACTCTAGGTTTATTTAAGAGGGGTTTAAATTTTCCCGTTGTGTATATGGACCAAAATAAATGATGAATTATAATAAATGTTTCTCATCGTACTTAAAAGGAATATGAGGAATTTGAATTTGCGTCCAAAAGCAGTGCTTATTTTGAATAGTTCTCCTGGACGTCCCGATATTCAAGAAATATGCACTAAAGACAACAATATATATATATATATATATATATATATATATATGGTAAACCTAATCAGTAGGCGATTAAAGGTCTGTATATTATTTCAAAATATATGTATTTAAAAAACTCTACATGTTTCGGCTGTATACGCCTTTTTCAAGAGAATACAAAATATGAATCATTCATATTTTGTATTCTCTTGAAAAAGGCGTATACAGCCGAAACATGTAGAGTTTTTTAAATACATATATTTTGAAATAATATACAGACCTTTAATCGCCTACTGATTAGGTTTACCATATCATACCAAGGTCACGAAGTTATTATATATATATATATATATATATATATATATATATACAGCATTCTAACAATATTTTTGCTCCCGAATAGTACACCATTATTCAACCAATAAATCAACATTTGATTCAAAATATGAAACTGCATTAACACAAATTTATGCTCATATCTATCATAACTGAAGACGTTCAAAATATTTTGTCTTTTCGAAAGAATTTCAATTTGTGGTCAGCAATACTCTCTCCTAGAAACGCTTAAATTTTCTCGTATAATTTTTGTACAAGAAAGGGCCATAAAGAACATGTAGAAAAATCAAGCAATATAATTTGCATAATTTTTTTACAAAATCTTTTTTCGTTGCTATGAAATTGTTTTGATGTCATTATCTGAAGAAAACTTTAGTCAGAATAGTTAATGTATGGTTCATTAAAATAAAACTAGATTTGAAGCGTCCTAGATATACTTATTAAAATCGATGTATGATTTCTTCTGTCCATGTTTTTCATATGTTTGTTAAGCTGCAACCCTTTTTAAAAAGGTACAAAGCCCCTACCACAATTAATACGCGCATACTAAATACGTATTTCGACAAGTAAGTTGTTATTCTCATTAGGTAAAATTAATAGTGATAGTTTGAACATGGGGCATAGTAAAGCGAACACAAATAATCGCGAAACACTTTATAAGGCATCCACGTATATACTAAATTTTAAGAAACTAAAACTGGATTACTTACTAGTTACACCTCTTCAGAAATGGTACAAATTTTGTATAAAGATAAATTGGATATGAACCAGAAATCGAGTATATATGAAATTCATTACCACGATTGTTACTTGAAATATATCGGTCAAATTAAACACTCAATAATAACCCGTTATAAAGAGCATACATCGTATATTAAATTCAATATACCGGAAAAATCAAGTATCGCCCATCACGTATTAGAACCTATTCATATTACGCTAGATTGTTCAAAACTAATGTCGACAAAGGTCCAGTGTCAGGTATCTCTCTTTTCGAATTCTTAGAATAGTAGTAGATAAGACGACAGCGTGAGCACAAACACATGTGTGACATTTCTGAAGAGTAAGTAATCTAAAATTAGTTTCTTAAAACTTAGTGTATGCAAAGAATCGTGAAACAATTTACAAGGCGTCGATTGTAAATTGTTTCACGATTCTTTGTGCTAGCTTTATTGTCCCCATGTTCGACACTGTGATTATTAATTTTGCCTACTGAGAGTGACAACTTCGAACTACGTATTTTATAATATGAGTATTAATTGTGGTAAGCGGTTTCATATCTTTATAAGTTTTTACTCATTTGCTAAGCAGATGGCATGCGATAATAGCAAGAAAAGAAGACGAATTGATGAAAATAACAAGCATTCTGACAGAAGCGGCGCGTAAGATGGGTTTAGAGATAAATCAGGAAAAAAGTAAAATAATGAGAATTGTAAAGCAACGTAATGATGGAATCTGTAAAGTAAGGACTCAAAAAGCAAGTTTGGAATTTGAAAGTGAAATAATTTAATTGCCTGAGGGCACTAATAACAGCCAGATGCGAAGAAGAAAAAGAAATAAACATTAGATAATAAAAGCCAATAAAAGTGCAGGGATGGTAAACCACCTAATCAGGTCAAAGCACCTATCAATAAAAATGAAATTCAGAATTTAAATAGTTATTTGTATTATAAGTAAAGAAAAGTATTGTTTTTTTTTTACAATCGCGATCTTCCTAATCGAGGGGTAGCCGAGTTTAGGAATGGAATGAGTAAAGAAACACTTTCGTTTCTTTAATAATAATGGATAACATTTTTTCGGACACTAAAGTGAGGAAGGAGAAGGAATACAGCAAAAATTATGTTGCAAGATAATCTATCAAAATTTTTGACAGAAGCGCCTGACGATATCTTTTTGCTGATTAAAGTGGCGTTTATTCTTACCTATAAAGAAATAGTTATTACAAAAAAATAGATACTTTTCTTTACGATCTGTAATAAGAATATGTAGGCAATTTCCATTGAGTGTTCCAAAAAAACTATTTTAAAACCCATATTACTATATAGCTGTGAGATATAGGTGATAAATAAAAATCAGAGGGAAAGGGTAACAAGATGGTAGAGAGGAACTCTGGGAAGAATCCTTGGAGAAAAAAAACGTAAGAGGGTTACATAAGAAGAATGAACTAAGAAGTATATCACATACCGAGGACCAAAATAGACAAAGTAATAATAGCTGGGGACTGAGGAGGTTGGGACATTTGGAATGGATGACGGATAATAGGATACCGAAACAAATATCGTGGAGAGAGCCGGTCGATAAAAATAAAAGAGGAAGGCCAAGAAGAAGATGGAGGGAAGCAGTGCTAGAAAACCCGAGAGAAAAAATTTTTGTAAACTGGAAAGTAAAAGCGAAGGATCGAAGACTTTGGAAAATTATTACACAGCTCTGGGCCTGTTACAGGGTTCTTTTCCATCATTACACATACATCTCCCTATGTGTAGAGCCAATAAAATAAAAGTCAATGCATTGGTGGCCTAGTAGGCAACCAGTTATACACCAGTGACGTATTTTTCCAATTGTCAAATATTTCTGATTTTTCATTCATACTTAAATCTTAAATTAAATACATTTTACTGAAAAATAGATAATATATTTAAAACACTTAATTATCCCAACAGGCTTCAAATATGATGGTTGTTTTCTAAATTACCTCAAAAAGAAAAGAAAACCAATCATGTGTTAACAGAACATATGAAGCTGAATATCCCGTGTTATGTAGAAGAACGGTCTGTAGGATGCATTTAAATGTAGCCAGGCATTTTCGAGTATCGTATAATTCGGCGTCAAACCCTGAAAGAATTCAGATATAAGCCATACAAGAAATCAAACTAATCTTTTCGAGGAAGATAAAGTAAAACGAACTGGTTTTTGTGAAATAATGTCATTTCACAAAATCTATTAATATATCATTTGTTAAATAAAAACAATGAAATTTTAAATAAAATAATTTTTACTGATAAAGCAAACAGTTCCGTAATAGATTTAAAGAGTTTCATATACATTCTGTATGACAATCTAAATAATTTCCGTTTGAATGCTTAAACATTCATATCTTTAGTAGTTAGAAAGCATAGTAAAATGAAACATGAGATGAAAAGTAATTGGAATAGGTTGGATGCACTTTTAATAAAATAAATACTTAGGTTATTTATTAATATTTTTAAAATTTTTATTTAGGCACATTATCATATTAACATTTTTCGTTTTAGTATTGCACACCTTTGTTTTATTACTAAACGAGCTGTACTAAACACTCTTTCACTTTCTGCTGAACTTGCTGGAATACAGAAGGATTTCCTAGCAAATTATTCTCATTATTCAACTCCATTCCTCCATTACCTAAAAGAAATTCCAAATAAAAAATGCAATTACACCTCTTTTTTAAACTTATCTTCCGAAATAAAAGAGATCTACGTCCAGATTTAGCCTTTAGAGGTATTGCCTTTTAGTTATTATTACATTACCTGTAATTGATTTTACTTTCTCTTATTCTTTCTTGCAAAAAGCCAAATAATGAAAGTGACTTTTGATGTGGACTAATGTCAGTTTCGCTTACATTCATTTGTTCTTTATTTTTAGGATCTATTTTGTTCATAATATTAAACATTTCTTCTTCTAGAAAAGAAGCAACAACAGTAGCGTTTTCAGTACTACAAAAACCTACTCTTTTAAATTGAGGGTCAAAAACAGTTACTGCTTTGATAACTGATCGTCCTTCATATGAAAATAGCATTGCTTTCACGGATTCCAAAGTTTGTTGCATAATACCTTTCCTTCCTCATTCTTTAACTCCAGCAGTGATGCTGTCAGATAATTGTACAGTCCAAAAGTTATTGTGATTATTAAAGAAATAGTAACAGATTTATTACCTACAAGAATTTCCCACTACTGCTTTTTAAGATAAATTTCTCCATTTTATAAAACCACTTATTCGTAAGATATCACGAGGTGTTATTTGTTTTTATCGTTTATCGTTATGTTACTGAAATGTTCGGTTACGTTCGGTAATTCATTAGAAGTATGATGACAACGGTCTACAATCTCATAAAATGGTAAAATCTATTTGTACTTTTTTATTATCAACGCTTTCATACTTTCTACCATTCTTGATACACTAATTTTACTATCTCAGATATATTTCATCCTTAAAAAAATACTATCCATCTTCTTTGAATTTGTTAAAAATATTGTCTTTGCACAAGATATACGCATGTTAGGATAATTAACTGTTTTATATGAATTATCTATTTTTCAATAAAATGTATTTAATTTAAGATTTAAGTATGAATGAAAATGACAATTAGAAAAATACGTCACTGGTGTATAACTGGTTGTCTGCTATGCTACCAATACATTGACTTTTTTAGCTCTGCACATAGGGCGATGTATGTGTAATGATAAAACAAGAACCCGGTATATACGTTTTTACTTAACCACAGTCTCTAAAGATAGACATTTTACAATCTTCTGCTTATAGGCTCATTATCATCAGCAGACTTTAGGTCTGTATTGTCTATTGAATGCTGATCTAGATAACTCTGGCGATATTAGAGTTTCACCTTAGATAAGCGAAGAAAACAATATCCAGCTACTATTTCTTTGTGGCACACTTTTATAACGAAATATTCATATTAAATTGCACACAATCGCTGTAGAAGATAATCAAGACCTTAGTCACCGTTTAGTAACAGATAAATTATAGTACAACCAAGTAAATATGATCCTCGAAAAATATGCTAACTAATTTACTAATTTCTTGCCCCTCACTTTCTTCGATTTACAGTTTTAGTGCTTAACTGCTGTGTATAGTCCCGGTCTAAGCTTGGATGATTTTAGCGTGAGAATTTTATACAATTGAATTGAATCTAGCTCGCTAAAATTCTTTCCGAGAATGTATACGACATATCAGTAGTGCTGCTTCATGGATCATATTTATAATAATATATAATAATAATAATATATTTATTTGTTCAAAATTATACAAATAAAATTCTTCTAAACAATAAAAAGATTGTATATATAAAAAATTTTCTAATGTTTTTTTGACTATTTTCCTTGCTCAAGTCCTTAATGTACTTTGGGATATGATTATAAATATTTAAGACCTGACTAGTTGTGTTCTTTTGTACTCTGGTCAGAGCTGTTTGCTTGGTTGGACTATTGGTTATGATTAGAGCAGACCAATTTCCGTGCGCGCCATGACCGCCGGTATGGGAGTGTAATTCGTAATATATTAGAATATGCGGTAGAATAGGGACGCAACATGAGCTTGTTACCGATATAAGTATAGAAGTAGAGACATTTATTCTATCAGAAATAATTATAATAAATATACATATGGTTTTCTGCAATTAAAGTAATATGCATAAACACACGAAAAATAAGAATAGTACATATTATAGCAGCGTTGTATGTACCTATAAATAAAATGGAAAATGTATGAAATCAGTGATTGTGTGCATGACAGAGGATTTAAAAAAACACAATACAAATAAAAAACATAACGCAATACTATCATCCTCACATCGGCGCACATGGCGCGCACGGAAATTGGTCTGCTCTAGTTATGACTAATAATGCCGTATTTAATACAATAAAATTAAAAAGTTCTCTAACTTTCTTATTTTTCTTCGCATATAAACAGTCCAATATGCAGGATTAAATTTACATGCTTATTTACCTTTATATACCCTTGAATACTGTATAATTCTTTATTAATGCTATCATAAATATTTATATATTCCGATAATAATTATAACTTTACTCACAATAAACTTTTCCATTTTGTACATGTATATTTATTTAATTTATACAAGCTATTTGCATAAGACACATCCTTTTCCAATTATATAAGGCGATTCATAATTTCAACTATCTATCTTCTCTTGACGTGAAGTGGATCTTTAAAAAAAAGAAGCGGGAGAAAACGATTAATTCACGACGGGAAAGACAAATGAAATCCCCCAAACCGCGCAGACAGTTAAATAAAACGGCAGCGCGGCTGGTCTTAATTTACTTTTGAAGCCTTACCGTAACGAAAGATAGTACATTATTTCCTGGTGATTTGCGCTTGGAATGAATAGGAGCTCGTCCCCGTTGGTCATAGAGACGAGCGAACTGTGGAAAATTTCTGGATTTCCCGGCGATTCCTTCATCTCCTAGCATAGTGGATTACTTTACGAATTGAATCAACTGGGGATTCTACGGCGAATGTTCCGCTTTATTCGCACTAATGTCACCGTGAGAGATGGATTTAAGGCATGAAAAGACAGGAAATAATAATATGGAAGATTATATCAAGCGCGATAAAAAAGTTTTAAAAAAAAGTTACTGAAAAAAAGAACTAAATAAAAGTATTTCAATCCAAATGCTAAAATATGTCTTATTTGATATATTTTATTTTTGACTTTTATTATTGATAACACTATCGCTATAGCAGCTATGAAACGACGCGTATTCTTTTAAACAAAACTGTCAGTATCTTTTTGAATTCACCAACAAAAAGCTCTCGTGATATAAAAGCAATTAGTTGGGAAACTATTCTTTTGTTTGGTAGAAATCCGACATTACTTTTTGATTGGCTTCAATAGGCGATCCATGGTAGCTTTGTAGTCCCTACTATATTGACTCCTGAGACAAGCGCGTCGAAAAATTAAATCAAAATGACTTTGACGCGTAGTTTACATCCTTTCGCTTTAATAGGTCTGAGTGATAATTTTCTCTACAAAGTTAGGAATGCTATCAGAAAATTAGACAAAATTCCCCGCTGCATTCACACGTCGTTTTACTTAATTCTCTGTGAGGAAGCGTGGTACCAGTTTCACGTGCTACTTTTTTTTGTCCAACTCTTTATGGACGATCGCAATTAGCAGAGAAAGAAGAATACGTGCACAATAAATCACGTTAGGAAATGGCCCAAAATAAAGCTATGCTACGGAGCGGTATAGTGGGCGGTCCAAAACTAAGCTACAAGGGTGCACAGACAATAGTAAGGTCTGTATTAAAAGTAAAATTTGTACGCGAGTAAAAAGGAGTACGACACGTTTAGTTACGTGCAATGGCCGTAAGTGAGAGGCCACTGTACAAAATATAACAGGTACATTGATCCCGGTGTGTGCACGATGGTTGGTATTTATATATCCGGAATGACAAACAAAAACCTTATCATTGAAAATGATTCCATTGTTTTTCGAAATATTCTGCATTTTAAACGTATCAATCAGTTGCTTCTTCTGACGTCAAAAATTATTGGATGCCAAATCACGACTGTACGACAGATGGTGTAACAATTCGATGCTTTGACCGGTCAAATAATAAGTTGTTTGTGTGGTTATTTTTTTTTGTTTTTTGCAAAGACTTCTGGCAAACAAATCGTTTTCAACCACTCAGAATTGACTATTTTACGATTCTCCGGTGACACTGTAGCCACATGTCCACCCCCCCCCAAAAAAAAAAAAAACAGGCGACCAAGTGCTTCTTGTACAAATAATTTTTGTTGGGTTTTATTCATCATGGAAACCCACACCCTCGACTGTTTACTATCAGACTCATACACGTAGATCCAAGATTCGTCACCAATTTGGATTTATATACGGTTTTTGACGCACCATGGTTGTATTCTTTGAGCATTGTTTGCACCGATCGACAGGATCCTTTACTGAGCGATTGTCAAATTATACGAGTTACAACGCGAACAATTTTTTTTCACCGATAAATATTTATGCAATATCTTACGTATGCTTGTCCTACTAATTCCCAGGAATGCCTCAATTTCACGGTATGTCACATGACGATCTTGCATTATCAGTTCGAGCACAGCATCAGTTCGCACACAGCAATCGATTTTGACCGACTTTACTTGAATTCGTCAGTGCGAGAATGATGGCCACAATTGAATTCACTAAATAAGTGATGTACAGTGGCTTTAGATAATCCGTCATCGCCAAAAGTCGAAGTGAACTGATCGATGAACTATTGTTGAAATAATCCATGTTAAAAGTTTATGTTTATTCATCACGCGAAAATTTTCATGAGTTAATCCTAATGTTAGCCTCTGTTAGTCTCTCTATCAGTAACACTTATACCGTCTGTATCCTGAGTACATATACCGTAAAATATATCAAACTTTATGATGAATATGTCAGATGGTGTCAGTAATACCAGGGTTGCCAGTTCCGAAAACATAAACAGCTATCCTTGTATATGTACCTAAAGCGCTAAAACATCTAAAAGTGTGAGTTAAAGTTTTAAAAAATTAAGAACCAACAGGCGAAATTTTTATACTATTCCAAAGAACAGAAAAGTATATACCAGTGCGTATATTCTGTGGACGACTACTTCGAAAAAGAAGAAATCCCCTACGCTACAGTTACAATACGATAGTCGATACAAAAGCTGGATGTGTGAAATATTCGTCTTATTTTGGATAAGTGAATGCATATGTTTTTGCGTAATATGTATAAATGAATATATATTAACCAACCTATTATAATCTCCAATTTCGCTTGTAATAGTTTATAATGTTTTTTCGTTCTTTAGATTAATTGTTTATATGTTAAGTTTGTTTAATTTACCATGTATACATATTGCTGTGGACTTTTCCCCATAAAAAATATTAAAATTTATGTATTTATCTTTGAACAGTTATTTTGAACGCAAGTGTATATTTTTGAAATTTATTATTTTTGTGAAAAAACTGATTCTATATTCTAAGCCTGCGCGCTTGATTTGACCTTTACACAGATACAAGTGTACTCTGAGATAAGAAAGTCGTGTTTATAAAAAGACGAGCTTTGAAATAATATAATTAGATACTCATAACAAAATACTTGTATTTTCATGGGTTATTCTCCTTTTGTTTATTTTCATGTATATTGCTTAACTGTCTGTATTCAGGATTGAAATTATATTTATTATTATATTTATTGTTTGTAATTTGTACATATATATGATTTTTGAAATAAACATATATTATTATATTATTATTATTAGTTTATGAAATAAACGCTTTCATGTTTCGAATTAAAAATTTACTACACAGTAGTTTGCACATATTAAAATGGTTCATCCTACCTTCAACAGAAAATGTTTCATTAGTTTCACTATGAAACACAGCTTTGTGTTCAGCTAAATATTCCTTTGAACCAAACCCCAAGCAACAAAAAGTGCACGCAAAAACATTTTCATCGTCCTGTTTTGCGATGGGAACAAAATCCATTTCTGCATTTTCAAGATTATCTTCATATTTCTCACCAAAATACACCAATAGCTCTTCACCTTCCTCAATTCTGCGAGCGCTACAATAATATAGTTTGCCATTATATTGAAACGGTAGTAAATTTTGTTCGTAAATATTTCTGGCAGGATTGATATATTGCATCCAATTCAGATGCTCTAATTTATCATCACTAACCACCAACCGTCCTCCTTTTATTCTCAAAGGCAGTTCTGTTGAATTAAGTCCATTAAAAGGGCCAAATCTTACATCTTCAGGTATAACTTTCAAAGTGGAAATTCCCAAATCTCCATATGACTCTAGTTTCCAACGTATATTTCGGTAATTCTCTTGCTCTGGCATATGTATTATGAGAAGAAGGGTTTTTGTTCAAAATATGTACGACCACTCTGCATTTGGTGCAATAATCCTGATAGACTTTGTGGCAACGGTTACAAACTGTTAAACAAATTCCTTCATACAATCTCGCAAAATTAAAAAAGGCATTTTAAATTTAAAGAAAAATTATAGAAAAAAGATTGAAATTTTTTAAAATAGATCATTAAATAAGTTTGTGACCAATCTATTTGTATAAGAAGTGAGTTGTTGGATAAAAAATGCTTTAAAACTAATTATTTTGTGCTACATATTTGTGAATAGTTTTATTATCAGATATTTATATCACGATAATACATTACAATATACATAGTAAATATATATTTCAGTGTACATTATGAAAAAAGCTTTATAGTTGCCGTCGGAATATAATTACTGTTATCATAAGAATACAAACGTAAGTTACGAGTCCGCATATAATACAACCTATTCATAATTTCCAGACGTACACTCAGCAATTTCATTCATTCGCCGGATACACGTGGAGTAAGATAAGATAATATTTAATATATAAAGATGGGCAAAGCATTAGTTGATAGAGTTATTAGTGTAACTGTACGCGACACAGATCGCTAGTAACCTCAGTGTAATCTAGTCTAAGTCTATATTGTAACGTATTGTCAAATCCGTAAAACAAATAAATTTTTTTGTTAAATTTCAACGCTCTCGAAATTTAACTGGCGCAGTCAGGACGGATCTTGGCAATCACTGTTGGAGAATTACAAACGTCGAAAATAGTGAGTGTGAATTTCAATTCTTTGGCCCAGAGAAAGAACAAAAAGCGACAGTACGTGCAATTAGATTCAACGACGGTTACACAAGGCCTGGAGGATCAAAATTTCCAAAAGGTGCAACGTTTGACTGGGACGAACGCCGAAACGATCAAAATCTCGTCGAGGTACCCATCAACGTTATAAAAATTAAGAAACACGACTGGAGGATCAAAATTTCCAAAGGTGCGATATTGAATTGGAAAAAAACACGGAAACGATCAAAATCTCGTCGAAGTGCCAATCAATATTATAATTAAGAAGAAGCAACAAGCAAAGAAAAGAAGTAACACAAGAAAACAACAATACTTAACAAGAAGAATAACAAGCCAACAAAGAAACCAAACCAATACAGCAACTAATAAAAGAAGTAACACAAGAAAACAACAATACTTAACAAGAAGAATAACAAAGAGAATAACACAAAGAATAAATCAACCAAAATCGAATGAAGATCTTACTAACAATTCTGTAAGTAGATTTTTAAATTTTTTACATATCTACAATTTTATGTAGTGATTGTAACACGAATTTTTGCTTTTGTGAAAAAAGTATTGAAATACACGACGAAAAGCAAACAGATTATAACAGAAATATATGCTGGTAAACAAAACTTTATATGTCAATAGAAAATCTTGTAGAAGACCTAGTAAATTCAATTAATACATTAAATTTAAACGAAATGCCTAATCAAACTTATACGAGAAGTTCTATAAGCCAAGCAGAAATCTGCACGATACCAATATACAATGGTGATCCAAATACATTACCATTATTTATTGATGCTTGTGAAGATTTGATAAAAACTTATTTCGATAAAAATAATAGAGATAACCCTTTAAACCCATATTTAATAAGAATAATAAAATCAAGATTGAGTGGAGAACCACAATCGATAATAGGGGCAAGAAAATTAAAAATTTGGCATGATATTAAAGCATTACTAGAATTAACATTCTTAGACCAGAGATCAGAAGATTGTCTTTTAAATGATGTAACAATGGAACAGCCTAAGAAAAATGAAAATCCTTACATATTCGGACAAAGGATTAGGGACATGTTAAATTTACTATTAACTAAAATGCAACTAGATACTGAAGAAGAATTAATACCGTTAAAAACAAACATGTATAGGAAAACTGCATTACAAACATTTAAAAGAGGATTAATGAATTACGGTAGAATTGGCGAAATAATGTATTTAAAAAATCCAGAGACATTAGAAAATGCTCTAGCTGAAGTACTAGAATACCAAAATTGGCAGTACAGATGCGGAAAATCAACAATGCCGCAAAATAACTACAAAATAATACATCAGATAACACCAGGACACATGAAAACACCAGCCCAACAAGAACAACTTCCACGAATACAACAATTTCAACATCAACCACAAGTAAAACAATTCCAATACCAGCCAAAAACAAATTATCAAAATCCATTTCCTATTAAACCAAATTTCCAAAACCAAAGTAAACAAAATTCCCATATTAAGCAAAATTCCTTTAAATTTGCAAAATCTCCTGCACAATTAATGGAAAGAAGAAAACCTAGACAACAACCAATGGAAATTGACCCAAGCATGAGCCGAATGAGACAAACATCATATGGACCATCAACATCACAGCAAAAATGGAAACTTGAAGAAATGAACAATCAAGGCCAAGAAGAAGAAGAAGAAAATCCAGAATATGAAGAGTATGGAGAATCAGAAGACTACGAATATCAACCAATTTGGGATGAAGATACAGAACCATTTCCATTCGAACCAGAGGAGCAGCCAAATTTTCCAACTGGAGCCTCAGCGAACGAGACACCACCGAATGTCCAACAACCGGTATAAAGTTAAGAAATCATTTAGAATTTAATCAACAACATTGTGTACGATTACCTTATATTTATGTACCAGAAATTAATGCAAAATTTCTAATTGATACAGGTGCATCAGCATCCTCAATTTCAACTGAAATAGCTCAAAATCATTTTCCAAATTATATCAAATATTCACCATTTTCAGTAACAACAATGCACGGTACCACATATCATAATTACGTTCTTAGAATACCTTCTTTACACACATTTAACGCGTACGGACAACTACACGAATTTAATATAGTAGATTTTTCTAAAAAATATGATGGAATAATAGGTTTAAGATTATTAGAAAAAAATGAATTCCATAATAGATTTTAAAACTAAAAAACTTCGCACAAGTTTCGCAGAAATACAATTATATTTTGACAGCCCAAAAATTAAAATAGGACCAAGAGAAAGAAAAATAATTAAAATACCTGTAGATCGAAATCTAAAAGAAGTACATATAAATCATCAAAGAATAGCACCAGGAGTAGAAATACCTGAAAACATCACGACCACAGAAGATTACTACGCAATTACTGAAATCGTAAACTTCAATAACTACCCAGTGGAAATAAACTTCGAAAAACCAATTTTAACTGAAGAATACAATTATGTTGAAGAAAACAGAATAAAAGGAAAATTATCAATGAAAAGGATTAAAGAAATTCAAAGAAGAACATTAGAGGCAAAGCTACGATTAGATCATCTGAATAAAGAAGAAAAAGAAATGATAAGAAAATTATGTATAGAATATCAAGATTTATGTCACAGTGAAGAATTACCTTTAACATTCACATCAGAAATTAAACATCAGATACGATTAAAAGATGAAACTCCGATATATCAAAAGCCTTATAGGAAATCACCAATACAAAGAGAAGAAATAAATAAACAAATAAAGAGCATGTTAGAACAAAACATTATACAACCCAGTATAAGCCCATGGTCAGCACCAGTAGCGATAGTACCAAAAAAAAATGGATGCATCAGGAATCAAGAAATATAGAATGGTAATAGATTATAGAAAATTAAATGAGAAAACCATCGACGATAAATTCCCAATTCCTAATATACACGATATATTAGATAAATTAGGAAGAGCTAAATATTTCACGACATTAGATTTAGCGTCTGGCTATCATCAAGTCGAGATGGAAGAAAAAGATAGAGAGAAAACAGCATTTAGCACAGAAGATAACCACTATGAATTTTTAAGAATGCCATTTGGTCTTAAAAACAGCCCAGCAACATTTCAAAGAGTAATGAATCATATTTTAAGAGGTCTAACAGTAGACACATGTCACGTATACCTAGATGATATAATAATATATGCAGCATCATTAGAAGAACATCAACAAAAATTAAAGAAAGTATTTAAACGCTTAAGAGAAGCTAATTTAAAATTATCAATGGACAAATGTGAATTTTTAAGAAAAGAAATTGCTTATTTAGGACATATAATAACAAAAGATGGAGTAAAACCAAATCCAGATAAGATTGAAGCAATAAAGGGGTATCCAATACCAAAAACACAAAAAGAAATCAAAGCATTTCTAGGATTATTAGGATATTACAGAAAATTTATAAAAGACTTTGCTAAAATTACAAAACCATTAACCAAATATTTAAAAAAGGGAAGTAAAATCGAATTCACAGAAGAATATACAACAACATTTGAACTTTGTAAAAAGATACTTTGTAATGAACCAGTATTACAATATCCAGATTTTAATAAACAATTTTTAGTAACAACGGATGCAAGCAATGTAGCAATAGGAGCAGTATTATCACAAGGAACGATAGGACAAGACAGACCAATATTTTATGCATCAAGAACATTATCGGAAACAGAACAAAAATATTCAACAGTAGAAAAAGAACTGTTAGCAATTATTTGGGCATGCAAACAATTTCGACCTTATATATTTGGAAGAAAATTTACGATAATCACAGATCATAGACCATTAGTGTGGTTACATAATTTGAAAGAACCAAACTCTAAATTACAACGATGGAAGATAAAATTAAGTGAGTACGATTATGAAATTATATATAAAAAGGGAAAAATTAATAAAAATGCGGATGCATTATCGAGAATCGAATTACATAACCAAGAAGATAATATAGATGAATTATTACAAGAAGATACATCATCTATAATACCACAAGTCGATAATGAAGAACTAGATGACTTACTACGAAATCTAGAACCACGAGAATTAACAATGGAAGAAATAATACAAAAATCAAGAAATCAGGAAGAAATAGATAACATTCTACAAGAACTAGGAAGAATAGAACATAATCCTAATAAACAACAAGAAGACGATGATTCACTGCATAGCAATGTAAATGTAGAACCAGAAACATCAATACCAATAACCGATATGGCAATAGATATACAGAAGATACAAGTATTCATAGAAACACATATATTTCCGACAACAGTAACATTTGATACGAAAAATGCTAAAGTAATATACCACGCAAAATTGGAGAAGAAAAATCTGAAACAAGAATTGATAGATTTAATAAAGGATATAATGCCTCAAGGAAATTATTACATATACACAACAGATGAAATTTATAAAGAAATGTGTCAAGTTTATATCGAACACTTCAATAACAACGGACCAAAAATTTATAGATGTCTTCGAAGGGTAAGAATAATCGAAACACCAGAGGAAAAGATTGAAATCATAATGCAAAACCATGAAGGAAAAACTAATCACAGAGGAATCAATGAAACTTTAAAACAGATAAAGAAGAATTATTACTGGAGTCAAATGAAGGATGATATAACGAATTATATTAAGAGATGCGAAATATGTCAAAGAAACAAATACGATAGAGCACCACCAAAATTACCTTTTCAATTAATGAAATTAATAGAGAAACCATTTGATAAAATTCACGTTGATACGATATCAATAAATTCACAAAATTTTCTAACTATAATAGATACATTCACAAAATATGCACAAGCATATCCAATTCAAGGAAAGACAGCAGTCGAAGTAGTTGATAAATTAATAGAAAGTTTTAGTATACACGGTTCACCAAAAGAAATTGTAATGGATAACGGTTTAGAATTTAATAATGCAACATTAAAAGAATTATTAAAATTATATAGAATCAATGTTCACTATACAACGCCTTTAAATCCAAATTCGAATGCACCAATTGAACGATTACATTCAACACTTTTAGAACATGTTAGATTAATAAAAAATCAAAAACTAACTCAAGATATAGAACAGATAATGAAATTATCACTGTTAGCATACAACTCGACTAATCATTCAGCAACAGGAACCTCACCTTTTGAACTCTTGTATGGACACACTAATACAAAAGAACCAATGGACCTATATTACGATGAAACGTATTATCAAGATTATATTCAAAAACATAAAGAACGCACGAAATATCTCTATAATAAAATTGCAAATAAAATGCAAGAAGATAAAGAAAAGAAAATCATTAAAATAAATAAAAATAGAGAAAATGAAGAGATAAAAATAGGTCAGGCAGTATATGTAAAACCCCATAAATACTATTCACAAAAAACGAAAGGAAGATATCAAGGGCCATACACAGTTACGAAAATCAATGAAAATGGAACAGTTGAAGTTAAAACAAAAAAGAATAAAATTTTACGTTATCATATAAATTCACTAAAATTAGCCCATGTTCCAGAATCCTCATCGGAAGAGGACTAACAGAAGTATTGAAGATAGAAGATAAGATAGGATTACTACCTGTAAAAATAGGAATAGCACATAACACGGAAAACCAATTAAAAATACTGGAAGATGCCACAACACATTACGAAAATAATATTAAAACAATGCAAACCAATCAAGATAAAATGCGGAGACGAATTAAACAAAATGAAGATAACATTAACACTCTGCAATTAATATATTACCAAGTCCAACAAGTTGAAATAATGGAAAATACGATCAAAGAGTTAATTGAAACAATAACCTTTGCTAAAACTGGAGTATTACATCCAATGGTAATATCTCCCAAATTATTACTCAGTAGTATTAAGAATATTCATTTAAATGTAAATAACGAATTTCCGTTTGAGCTACTCATAAATAACCTGTACCAAATAGAAAGTTTAATTGAAATTAGAGTATATCAAACTAACACTTATTTTACATTTATATTGTTAATACCAATTGTAAGTAATGAAGCATTTCAATATTTCATGTTAAATGCTCTGCCCATTTACGAAGGAAATAATACTTTTAAACAAATTACTCCTAAAATTAAATACGTTGGCACAAAAGACAATAAGTATATTATGTCAAATCAAATTTGTCCTCAAATATCAAAACAAACATTCTTATGTAATCATGATTCAGAATTTTATATTTCAAATAATTCATTATGTGAAGTCCATATTTTACAAATGGATAATAATTATAAAAATTGTATTTATCAATCTTTCACTATTCAAGATTTTGAAGTAAGAGATATTGAAAATAATATGAAATTAATTCTTAGTCCTACAGAAAATAAATTAATTCAAAAATGCAATGAACAAATTGATATTAAATTAATAAAAGGAATTTATTTGATTAATAACTTTAATAATTGTGAATTTCATATTAAAAACCAAATTATAAAAAATTATAAATCAACAATTAATATGAAACTAAATTTAATGGAATACAGTGAAAATCATAATCAAATTAAAACAATAAATTTAACTGAAGTAAGTATTTTAAATCTTTCAGATAGAATTAATAATCAAAAGGAAATGTTAAGCAAAATTACTATATCACATAAAGCAAGTAGTTCTTTAGTTTATATAATTACATTCATATTAATACTATTAATACTTGCAATTCTTTTGTTTAAATTATATAAAAAGATAAGGACTAAACAAAAGGTTAAAAAACAAACAGATGCCGATAAGAAAAGAATGCAAGATTTGCCTTTTTAAGGATAATCTCGCATGTAAGGCGGAAGGAGTTACGAGTCCGCATATAATACAACCTATTCATAATTTCCAGACGTACACTCAGCAATTTCATTCATTCGCCGGATACACGTGGAGTAAGATAAGATAATATTTAATATATAAAGATGGGCAAAGCATTAGTTGATAGAGTTATTAGTGTAACTGTACGCGACACAGATCGCTAGTAACCTCAGTGTAATCTAGTCTAAGTCTATATTGTAACGTATTGTCAAATCCGTAAAACAAATAAATTTTTTTGTTAAATTTCAACGCTCTCGAAATTTAACTCGTACTTACACAGCAGTTCATTACAGAATTTAATTTGTTTGTCATCATAATTAACTCCTATCTCCTATTTTAACATTGTTGTTTTCCGTATCATTTACTTCAGATGAAGGTAAGTCTGTTTTGATATGATCTACAGAAAGCGTTTCATATTCCGTTAGTTTGCCATTGCTAACATACCCATTTAATTCACCATTGCTTTTATAAATAATTAATTAAAAATGTGTAGATAGTCGAGTATAATACGATTTTGTATTACCTTGTAATTATGACGGTTGTCTAAGTCTAATTTTTTGACTTCTGTCTTTTCCCTAAACTTGACAATTTATGTTAGTGTGGGGCACTCGTTAAAAGTGAAATAGTACCATTGTGCGTAAAAAAAATTTATACAATGAAATTATATTTATTTATTTTTTTATTTAAGGGCACACAAAGTGTTATTATATTGGTGTTTTCGACATATTTCATCATTAATTAGCTACACTGTGTACGTATCGTGCGGACAAAGTTTTCATGCCTGGTTGCCATGGCAACTAAGCGTTTATTATATATAATTAATCTTTATTTTTTATAAGTAACTTCGGGTTAATTTTTGATTTAATTAGTGTTTGGTGCTGTTTTAATTCATTACCGCTATTTAACGAGTTTGTTGATCTCGTAATTGTTATATTGTACACTTTCTTACTCACCGTGTCTCGAATATATATATATATTTTTACGTAAGTAAAATATATTATTTATAGATATCTGTTTATTCTGAATGAAATGAATATTTTATTATTATTATCGTATGGAGATTTAGTCTTAGATATTTGATATAAATAACAAAGAAGGATTTTTAAAATTTTTAGTATAAACATTCTGTAACTGTAAAATTTTATACGTTTGGTATCTCAAGGGCATTTTTTGTTACATGTGGTTGCACATGCGTTAGAGTTTGCTTCGGTCTGTCAAATAGTTTGTTTATTTTGATTTTGTTCTCTTGGGAGAAATTAAAAAGTTTCTTTGTAATTTATTATTTTTAATTTTGATCGGCTGTCATTAAGGGTTTTTGCACGCATACAGCTGTTATTTCCATGAGTTATTTTTACCTTTATAATATTGTTAAATGAAGCAATATTAATCTTTATACTTTATGACGATCTTTTTTTTATTTTTGTATTAAATTTTCATTTAAATTTTATATTGTGTTCTTTAATTGAATAATCCTTCTACACATTTTAATAAGTGACTTAAAGATAACATTCGTCAATACTCTTTTACTGGCGCCTTATAAATTTGTAGAAGAGACAACCACGTTTCCGATTGGAACCCTGAGTGGAAAGCAGTCCCATTTTTTGGAAATAAACCGACTAAATATCCTAGCTGGATAGATTTGTCGTGAATGGTGGTAAAACTAATACAAAACCACAGTTCATAGCAATATATATATATATATATATATATATATATATATATATATGTATGTATATATTGTAGTAATCCCTTTTGCGAACAACGTAGAATAAGCAAGCAAAACAACCGCTAGAATATGATGACTCGCGTACGGTCGGCTTTAATGTTCGATGAGGGAAATTTACAACATTCAGTATAATATTGAGACTCTTACTGATAACTATTAAGTATCTCAGGTTCGTGTGAATTGGTCCTTGTTATGTGCTGTGGAAGTAAACTTACATTAAAAAAAAAGCAAATCTTTACATATATACCACTTTCTGTATAAGATATTTATCGATATCGAAATGACACATATATCGATCCTTCAAACCTTTGACGGACAAACTGACATCTATATCAGATTGGCTATAACTCGCTAGGTGATATCCACAAGGTTTAGTACTACGCTAGATTAGGTAGATTAAAGAAACCTTTCAGCATATATTACTACGGTGATTAAATGAAACGAACCAAGCTTCAACTTCAGACAAAAAGAAATTAAATATTTATTGAGTTAATAAAAAAACATTTCCAAGCATGAAAATATAACATATATGGTGGTAGTATATTGTATACCTTGACAGGTAGGTACTTGTTTTCTATATAATTACTTTCTATGCTTAAATATTACAATAACCTAAGTTTTTTTCAATATTCTTCAGGAAATATAATTAATCAAAACTACTGCACGTTAGATAGGTTTCGTCAAAGGAAATATAAGTTATGAGGACAATAAATGTATGAATCAAAATTTATGATGCAATATTACCCTGATAGCAATGAAAACCGATGTGTTCGGAATAGTAATAACCTAGATGAGGTTATTCACATCTAAAATAAACCCAAGTAAATAATGTAGTCCTAGAAAGGTCTATAAACTTTCAATTAGTAATTAAAATGATTCTATTAATTTGTAAAAAAATATTCTGAATAGTTTTTTAATGCTTAAGTATTGTTTACCAAGTTTATCGATTAATTTTAAACTATTATCAAATTGATGTCTGTTTTATGTGTATAATTTTAGGTACCTTCTTTAATGGGGTGCAAAGTTGAGTCCGGATGTAAGGAAGGAACTTGGGTATTGCCTCGATTAATACTGGATAAGGGAAAAATCTCTCGGATCTTCTAAAAATTAAATAGATCTTCTCGGAATTCTAAAATAACTGTTCTTGCTTGAGGACAGGAAGTTCAGGATGAATAATTTACTACGTAAGGTTCCAAAATACGGTAATCTTCTTAAATATTCGAGTTTTAAATCTCAATATTGTTAGTCGCCATGTTGGATTTTTAATTTAAAAATGATCCTTTCGAAGATTAATTATAAAAACACTGGTATACGCCGTTCAAATGACTTTTTTCTAATTGATTAAATATTAAACTATCTATTGAAAATATTTTTAAGCACGTTAAATCGTAGAAATTATTTTTAAAATCTGTTTTTGTAATCTGCGGTATAAGAACAACGCTAATATTTTTGAATTATATGGCTTCCGTCTCTAACGGAATATATCGAACGACTTCCTGATAGACGCCGATAAAAACAAAAGGTTCCCTTAAAATTTTATACACATCTTCTCATTGGATAGAACGAACAACGGAGATGATGTAAATTTAAATGTTCAAATTTGTATTAATTACAATTTCCATCCGAATTAATTACCTATAGCTTATTACCTAATTTAAATTGGGATATTTTAAATTATTCATAATACTATATTTATGTTTCCTCTGATTTTTCCTTTTCTTTTACTTAGAGTTTAAAAATGTATAATATACTGTTTTAATTTTTCAAAATTTTATTCATATAGAAAAATAACTAAATTGACATATATAAATGTTGGAGGTAATTTGCCTCACAACAATATGTATATATATATATATATATATATATATATATATACTGCGGTGGTCTTCAAGGTCAGGAACTGGAAGATATAAAAAAATTAATTACTTAGTAATAAGCTGTTTAAACAAGTAAAAGGAACCGGACCATGCACAGGCAATGTAAATTATTAGATAAGTTAATACAGCGTTTTCAATTAGAAAATTTATTTGTAATAATTTTATTATTTTTATGTAAGTCATTTCACTTTCAAAATTCATTAATTTATTTGTAAAAACGAAAATAACTAACTTGTTTGATAAGAATTAATGATATATGGAAACCTATTTTACCGACCCGAATTTGGTTTAATTTGAATTAGTTTTACCGCGAAAGTCATTCATTATGTACTACAACCATATGACATTAGTAAACATTTAAAAACATAACTTAGGATATGCATAATTAATAATGTAATTTTTTTATACTATATAACGTAATTTCGGATATAAAAGCAACCTATTTATATAAATAATTCGTACAGAATACGAGATTAATAAAAACATCCGAAGAGAGAAAAGAGAATCCTTAGAAGATAAAATCAACGACGATATAAAAAGCACACTTAAAAATTCTCCGAAAAATAATATTTAAATTTAAATGGTATATTCGATACGGACTCGAACAGCATATAAAAGTCCGTAATTTAGAAGATTTATCGGAAGAAAAACCGAGAGATTCCTGATCTATTCCTATCCTATACGAGTCCCAGAGCACCGTTGAAGATCTTGTACTGTACCTTACGAAGATAAGTAAATACCTAATGACAATTTATATTTTATATCCAAAAATACGAACATAGCCCAACTTTACATTTTATATAATTTAATTTATATTTAACCTAGAAAGATCAATTTTATAACCTTACCTTGTTATTGAATGGTCGTTCCTATAATTTAGCACTAAAACCAAGCGCATAATTTTCACAATTTACTTGATTTATTGTAAAACTCATTTATATGTAGATTTTCCGTATGTTTAATATTACATAACGTTTATGTATGTGTTCTGCGCATAGTAAGAACAGCTGTTTCAGTTTGCTGCAAGATAATAATAATACTGTTTATGTTTAATTTTAAGCCTGTTAGACGCTCATTTTGAAACCGCGGCTTTGCAGGTTATTTTGTGTGGCTGCCGTGTGCTAATAATAATGAAATTATTCAATAATAAAATAATTAGTGGTGCTGGTGAAGTTTCATCAAAGGTCCAGGGCGTGCGTGATAATGTTTAATTAAATAAATATATTACAACTTACTTACTAAATAAAACACAGGAGCGTTGTCTTTAAAGTCTGTATTTATTTATAGATAAGAAAGAAATTGAACTTTGTATTTTTAAAAGTAATTAAACAAAAGGAATATATAAACGAGGAGCGGTAACTAAGTAATTTAAAATTAACACAAAAATCACTGAAAACGAACGTTAAATTGAGCAGTAAATTAAATGTTAATTTAATTACGATTAATATAAAATAATCTCTGTATCGAACAATACAGAGTTACCTTTGAGTGGCGAAGATGGGCAGCCACGTGGTCTGCGAAGATATACTTGGTCAAGTATATGTAGAGCGATGTTTGGCCGGAGGAACACGAAATCAATTAATTAAATCAATGTGAATTAATATGGATTTGCTTAAAAGAATAATATATATCGAACAATACAAAATTACCTTCTAGTTGCAGAGATGTAAGAGCACGTGCATCGTGGCCAGCACTTGAACAGCACGGCGGGTAAGATGTGTATCTTACGAGGGTTCTAACGAGAAGAAGACTGATAGTTTGTGTCGATAAAACACTGGTTTAGAAAAAGGTCTGTATTATGACCTAAGTCGAAGAGAGGGTCGATGTCTTGAATAATAATTAATAAGAAGCGCGACCTGAAGAGATGTTCTATCGGTGGCATAAATATTATTAAAATATCCCTTGTGAAATAAGTTTCCAAATGATATGAAACACAACATATTAAAGCAGATGTATGTAATTAAATTAAAACAATTTAATGAAATGTATATAGAAATTCCCCGTGAACGTTAGGGTTGTTGACGGGTCAGGTAGTAGACCAAGGGTCTCCCGCTTAAGATTATAACAAAAGAAATGCTTTCTCTTTGCACACGAATATGTACAGAAAAAATGTCTTAAGTTAAATATTTTAAATCGAGATATTTAAAGAAGAAATATGATTTAAAAATAAATTAAAATATTCTTATATGCGAAGCATAACATTCGTTATTGTTAATTTTGAATCTTTTAATTAAACAGTTATGCTTTTGAATCAACATCGTTTCTGTTATAAAATAAGCATTGATATACACATTTAAAACACAAATTATTATACAGAAGAACCTACTCTTTGAAATAAGATCTCTAGCTCGCACATAGCCGCAGATAATTTACTAAATTGATTATAGTACCTTCGTCTATAATCTGGCGTCCAATTAACTACGATTAAGTAAAATCAATTTATTGTAAATCGATTCACTCGAGCACTATTTAGAGTGACATCTAACTTTTATGGAAATAAATAAGCATAACCGAAGGTAGGTAGAATTCTATCTTATATCTATTATCATCGTTTACTAATTACAATATTATTTTTTCATTTTTACTATCATACAAAAAAAGAAAAAGATGTATTAAACTATTTAAAATATACATCAATATATATTAAAAAAGCCAGGGCTATTAACAATTTTTATACTTATTTAATGGCTTAAAGTAATAAAAAACAATAACAAGGAAGATGAAGGAAGGAAGTCATGAACGTATGACGATATTCAAGCATGCTTGCACGTTTTTAGGACTTTGATACATTCAATTTTGCATACTAATTCAGTCGTGAGGAAACTTTGTTCTCGTTGGATACCGCATAATCTTTCCGCAACTAAAAAAACCATAGCTTAAAATGGTGTCCAGAAGAGGTCATAACTGCATTCATGTCATTCATTTTGAGCGCGTCATATTAAGAATGGCTTAAATGTTTCAGTGATTGGTTTGAACAAATGAAAAAGTGCATTGAATTTAATGGTAAATATTTCGAAAAACAATAAAGCCGTTTATTTGTATATGAAATGTTTTCTTCATAGCTTTTCTCGAAATTTTCCGACTGTCCCTCGTGGTTAAAAGGAACCGTTATCGACAATATTTAAAATTTGTATAAAAGTACTTAGCCTAACCCTATTCAGTAACATTCCCTAAATTCAGGAATGAATATGTTTGGAATCGAATCCATGTTTTCACCACAATAACAGAAATGCATCAGTTTTCCAAATTATAAATAAGAAAAGGAAAAACACAAATGTAAATAGAAATAGTGACATGAAGTAAAAATACAAGAGAGAAAACGTAGTTTTACATAGATAAAGAGAATCAAGAAATAAGAAATTCCTAAACTTACACAAATTGTTGATGGACATGGCTAGAATTGAATATATAATTGTTTAGACTGAAATTATAAGCGTAAAATGAGTACTATTATTTTTTTCAGTTAATTGTCAATTTATACCTTTATTAAAATTATATAAGCAATTACAAGCATGTATTCATCCACATCTTTGCATAAATAAGAATAAGAAATCAATATTTGCGTAACCTGTTAGACTGATTCTAATAACTAACAGCTTGAGTCTGGATTATGGGATTAATTATTCTTGTAAAATTCAATATTTAGGAGCCCTAAAGGGTTCGCCTCCGAAATTCTTTAAGAACCAACGTCGTATACAATAATTTTTTATCGTCCATAAACTCTAATTCTACCCCCCTCCACTTCCTAAACACAAATACCATTGAAATCATCAGTTTGTCCTTAATATGCAAATTGTGGGACCGCAAAAATATGCAAATCCTTAGATATTTTAATTGACTTTAATGGTTTTATGCAAAATAAGTATTTCAATTAACATCTTCATTATAATATTTAACTAGAAAATGCGTTAAAAATTAACTATCAAAAGCGTACTTTAGAAAGTTTTTTGAACGCAGTTTGATAAACAATAAAATATGGACAAATCTAGTTGTCAATCGAATAATTATGAAAGTCATTTCAAATCCATTAAGTTAGTCGGCAAAAATGTATATTTCAATAGTAATGAACATAAAAAAGTATAAAACCCTGCTTTATAAACACGCCGAGTTTCGACTTGGACGGTTATCTAAGAATGAAACAACAAAGATAATGAAATCTTAAAATTAAAAATGAAATGTAAAATTTAAATGTAAGAGTAATAAATTAACATTGAATTAAAGCTGACGTAATGATAATGTTATCGAAGTAATAAAAAATTAAAGACAGCTTTGGAAAACTAATTTTAACGTATATTCAAAGCAAGGACGGAAAGTTCGGAGAGGTTTTGAATTTACAATTTGAAACAGAAATAGGGCAAGTTTGAAAAGCAGCTTGATAAAATTTATTATAAATTTAATTGAGAAAATTTTATACAAGATTTATTAATGAAAATTAGTTGATAAGCAATGAGGGTTCGAGCACAAAATCCCATGTATTTTTTATAGAGCTTCATTTTCCAATTCAATGTCATTCGAGGAGAGACATCAAATCCGAATAACGCACCTAGCTTCACGTTGATTATTACGTAACTGCTCACCGAGGTTATTGTATCCCTTCTCCTGTTCACTAAGAAGTAATGCAGATAAATAAGACGTAAACATCTGCTTTTTCAATCAACCTTCTCTCTCTCTCTCTGTCCGCTTAGAAGCTGTTATCAAATGCTGCTTAGTAGCTGTTTATTACTTATTTATATGTTGTTCAATAATAGTTTTAAACGAATAATGAACAGCTGAACAACATAGATAACAAAGTATTATTGAACAGTTTATAAACAAGCCTGAACAGGTAAGAAACAGGTCTGAATATGTAATAAGAGGAGTTTCTAAATAGTTTCAATAGCATCTAAACGGATAGAGAGGGAAGATGGGTTCAAAAAGGGCATGTTTTCATTTTAATAACCTCCAGCAAATTCGCTATATTACTTACTAGTGCTTACAACGTGCAAAATAAAGCTCCATAAGAAATAACATGGGACTTTGTGTTCGAAGTCTCATTGCTTATTTACTAAAATGTTTTGCTTGTATTTGAATTTGTAGCATTAAACACCTAAATTTTATTATATCGATATTGAAAACTTGCTTTATATAAATATTTACCAGTTAGTGCTGCAATAGCAAATTAAAGGAGGAGTGTCATAGAACAAATCCTATCGCACGAGCCCAAGTTTAAAACCCCACTAGCAAAAGAGGACGAATGCGATCACGGTTTTATGACATAAGTTCTTTATCTTATTTTTGCTAATATAGCGAGAATTAGGGCCGGCATTACAATTCGAGTTTAGTCACGCCTTAACCTCTAGCGGTATTTAGCGTAAGTTTAGTGACAAATTGCGCGTTGTACATAGTAGATTTAAAGTATAAGCTCGATTATTTCTGTAGTTTAGTTAAGCCAGCAACGTTGCGGATTTAACGAAAGCTTAAGACAGTTAAGTGAGTTGCATAATCTATTAATTTAAAGAAAAAAAATTAATCGACATTCTACAGGGTGAGTTGTGAGGATCGCACCAAACTCCGGGAGTATATTGTACTCTTTAAAATATTTAAAATAAACCCATATCTTGTTCACCGATCTTCATTCGTTTTCAAGTTGTAGCATCATAACAATATTTACAAACTTGTTTTAATCTAATTGTTACAGTTATTATAATAAATTTTCGAAAACTTGACCACTGGCATTTAAACATTTAATTGATCATTCAAGAAGGACGCCCGTTGCTCTCCTGATTGCTTCATGTCTTTCTTTGATATAGGCTGCGGGATTTATAATAGGTGGATTAACACATATCGAGTGTCGACCTTCACTTTGTACACCTCATTTTTAATGAGGTGTACAAAGGCCAATTAATAAGACCACCGGGACCAATCCAAACCTCCGAAAATTTTTCGTCGAAATACTGCCGAACATGATGGGCGAAATTTGCTGTTGCTCCATCGTGCTGAAAATACATTCCTATTGCGATATTTAGTGGAACATCCTCTAGTAGTGTTGGTAATTCATTTTGCAGAATATAAATAGTTCCCTCCTGTTAAACGATTGTCAAGAATGGTTGAGCCAATCAAATATCTATCGGCCATTCCACACCATACGTTTACCAAAAACTTGCTCTGAAAACTATTTTCTACAATTTTATGGGGATTATGCTCTGACCGTACATGGAAGTTACGAGTATTATTAATGCCGTCACGATTGAATGACGCCTCATCGGCAAAAAGTATGCGCGATACAACTCTACGATTATTATTTATCCATCGACAAAATTTCACTCGCACAGTTTGTTGTAAACTCTAATAAATACATTTTTGTCTGGAGTTCTCCGATGTGGAAACCGTAGCTGACATTTCTCAACAGAAGCTCTAGCGCTTACATTACAATAACAATAAATGAAAACCATATTTACATATTCAAGATTTGTATTATAAGTGTTTTTTGTAATAAACAAGTAAACTGAAAATTACAAATCACTTTGACAATTAACTGCCATAGACATATATCAGAATAAACAAATTATTAAAATGAGTTGCCTCAAATCGATTGATTCAGTTAGCCAGTACATCACCTGTAATAAAAACACAGTAAATAACTTTTCATGAACTACACTGAACTTTGTTTTATATGGGTAATCAATACAAGGATATTTTTATATTATTTAAGATGAATTCATTAAAACATGTTAAGCTTGTAAATATAGTTATGATGCTATAACTTGAAAACGAGTAAAGATCTGTTAACAAGATATGAGTTTCATTAAAATATTTATATGAGTACAATACACTCCCAGAGTTTAGTGCGATCCTCACAACTCACCCTGTGTACTAAAAAATGATTATTTAACTATATAGTTATACAGAGAACGGTAAAGTCACCGGGTAACTAGCAATACATTTTGTAAATGTTGATATCGTCCCTCTAAGACAAGGGGGATATTTAATAATAACAATGCTATTTGACACACCATAATTAATGTTTGTAATTATTAATAGAATTGATAGAAAGATTAATAGACTACTATAAGATTTATATTTCTATATTATTCTTTATTATTTATATTATGTTTGTGTTGTTATATATATATATATATATATATATATATATATATTATAGTGATACAATCGTGTGATGAAATAAGAGGAGAAATAAATAATGAAATTAATAAATAAATTTAATGATATGTGAATGAGAGAAAAATAAGAGATGTAATGAAAAAGAAAACACTTTAGAGAACAGATAAAATACAGTTTAATAAACATTAATAATAATACATTACACCTCTAAAGAATTCCCCCCCCCCCCCTATGTCGTTCTTAGTACAAGTGTACTTAACATAGAAAAAACAACGGTGTGAATGATGGTTTAAATAAGCTAATTCTGTTAGTATTACGATTAATATATGATCAGAGGTAGGTTTATATAATATATAAATAAGTTTCCAAACAATTTATCAGTTAAATAATTTCCTTTAGGAGGATTGAAAGAATTTAAAAAATACAAATCAGAGCAATCGATGTGATTTAACCTCAATCTTGAAAATGTTCACTATGTAAATAAGATCTTATCTCAAGGCTAATTAAAGGTAAGTCGTGACTTAATTAACAACAAATATATCTATACAAATGCTAGCTCAGTAATTTACATATTAATAATCGGATAAGAGGTATTTAATACAGTGAAGCTGTACTATCTACGATCAACTAAAACAATACAAAATAAATGCTTTATTAATTTGTAGGGTAAATTCTACCTTAACTTAAGGGCACTGTAAAGCTTATAACAAATAGTAGCCTGGCTTGGACATATGGACCATCGGTAAGGATCTCGGAGCTGCTTACAGGTGTAGGACTTCCGGAATTCTGGCAGGTAATAGGATATACAGCACGTTTAACAGGATGGTTTTCATACAATTAAATTAAAACAAGAATTAAGAAGGATAATAGTCTCAGGTTACTGTCTTGATACTCGTCTGATATGTATTCAAAATACACTTCGTAATTAAGGTAAATTTGTAATTCCAACGTAGTATTAAATTGGAAATGATAATATTCTTGATATTTCAGCTTCTATATGGAATTTAAAACTTAGAAAATCGCTTTTAAAACTTGAAGACGCCTAATTATATAGCGAAGCCACGCTTCAACGAACGTTTTTTTTTGATTCTCTATTTTTTTTTCGTTACCTGCGATACCACGTTCTAATAATGTCAACGATATCTACCTTGGAAAAAATATACCGCCGAAACACAAAAGGCGTGGTCAATTTGAAATATGAATGAATTTCTAATTTTAAGAGTGTTTAATTAACAGAAGGTATTTAAATATCCAATAATAATAATAGACAATAAGTTAAAAGAAAAATAGACATTTGATATAGTAGATTACTACATGAAAGATAACCCTACTGTTGTTATTGTAACCTAGATGTCGCGATAAGACATAGTTTTATTTAATATGCTTTAATATTTGAATAATTTAAACTATAATTATTAATGACTTGTTTGTTCACATAAATTATAACAGAAGAACCAGCTTAATATATAACGAGCGTTCAACTAAATTTTACCTCGAAGTTGCCCATGAAAATTATACGTATATCTTAGCTTTTTACTTAAGTTCTTAATATGAATTTTGTTGGTTATGAACTATTTGAATGACATGATAAATGTCAAAATAATAAAATTAAAATATTTAACTAAATGAGATACGTTTATTTGCAACAAACAAGTAACATTTTATAAAAATTGTTGAAAGTGGCCACCACCTTGTTCGAGACATTTCTAACATCTTCTTCTAATGAAGGAGAATACGTTTTGTAGTAGCATATCGTCGATTTCGTTAATTATTTCAGCAATTCTGATCTGAAGGTCTGCAAGATCAGGTATCTGTACCCAAAAAATTGAGTTCTTTAAAAAGGCCACAGAAAAAAATCACAGGGGTTAACATCACAAGATCTTGTTGGAAATTCATGTTCGATGTTTAAACTTATCAACCGATTTTGATAAATTTCCGTATCATATTAATTGTTTCACAAGCTGTGTGCACTCTAGCTCCGTATTGTTGAAAGTAACCCTGATTTATTTCTTCTTCATTAAGCTGTTCAATAAATGTCATAATAATTTCTTGTCGATACCTTTCTCCTTTAAAGAAAATACGGCCAATGATTTTCCTTCGACTAATCGCACACCATACACCAATTTTCTGTGGATGAACAACATAACAGTCATGCGGTTTCTTAGTATTCCACATCCTTATATTTTGTGAGTTAACATATCCATTCAGATAAAACCATGATTCATCTGAGAAAAATTTTGTCAAGAATGTCATTATCAAAATTATTTAAGAACCACTGACAAAATGTTGTTCTTCTAGGATAGTCAATTTCTTTGATTTCTTGATAATAGACCATGCGATATGGAAATAAATGTAAGACTTTTTTCAAAATTGTATGACAAGTGCCAATTGAAACACCCACTCGTGGAGAGAATACTCGTATGGATGTTCCTGATGTATCATTCATAATTTGCGTTACATCGTCAACTAGCTCTTCCGTACATTTTTTCGGACGGCCACTGTCTTCTTTCCGTAAAACACTCTCTGTTTCTCTGAAAACCTTAGTGCAATATTTAAATGTGTACCAAAAACTATCAAAAACAAAGACGAAGTTTGGAAACATATTTCTAAATTCCTCTAAGCATTCTTCAAGAAAATAGTGCCATTGTCCGTTAATATTACGTCCGTTCCAAAAATAAGATTCAACCATGAATGATTTGTGTTGAACAGTGAAAACCATTTTAAATCAATTTTAAATTACAAAGCAATTTCAAAAAGCTCCAACTAAGTATACATCAGAATAAATAGTCTGTCAAATTGACAACTGATGCAAATGTAAATAGTACAAGTTACGACAAACATTTTTATTGCCATGGACTACTAGAGGTAAAATTTATTTGAACGCTTTTTATATATATATATATATATATATATATATATATATATATATATAACAATTGATAAATTATTGGAGTTTTTCGGCTTTTATATGAAATATTTACAAATATCAAATTAGAATGTATGTAATTGCAGAGTAAGTGGGGTTGTAAACATTGATGTCTACAAATTACAAACCAAATCATACGAAATTTTTTAATTGAAAAATATGGTCTACGTTGGGACTCGAATCCAAGTCTACAGCTATCCGGGCTGTAGCTTTTACCACTAAGCCACAATAGACCCAGGTTCAAGCTATTTAGAAATGCATTATAAAGTAACAGTGTTAATGAATCAGATGATCCGACATCTGATTTTTTTGCTTCTTTTTGACCTGCTTTGTAAATAATATGAGAGCTATTTTTTATATACCTGTGAGCTGACAGAAACAAATAATGTCAATAAGAATAGTTTCAATCTATACGAAAGTTACACACAAATCTGAACTATTTCTCAATGTAATCGCGATCGATATAAAGGCATTTATCATAACAGAGAATTAGTTTCTGTATCTCCTCCTAATACCATCTTGTCACCTGCGCTTTCAGCTAATCTTAAGCACAGGTTTGCAATTCTTCATTAGTACTGAACCACTGCTTTTCCAACTACACTATTATTCTGCCGAGCAAATGGAAGTCACTTAGTGCTAAGTTCGAATTGTAAGGTGGATGGTCAAACAGCTCCTATTTGAAATTCTGGGGCAGTTCGTTTGTTTTATGCCACGTGCATTGTCATGAAGAAGGACAATTCCTGATCACAACATACTTGCCTTTTGTTATGCTCTGCTCTCTGTAGACGTGTAAGGGTTTCACAGTATGTCACTGCAGAAACTATAGTCCCAGGTTCCATAAATTCTACGAGAAAAATTCCTCTACATTCCCAAAACGCAATAGCCATAAACTGTCTGTTAGACAGGCTTTGTTTGAACTTTTTGGCTTGTTGAGAGACGCTTCTCCTTCCTACTATAATGCTGCAAAAATTTTAATGCAGAACTCACGCGCTGAAGTTTGCTAACTCCTCTTAGATATTTGGAAGTCTATCATTCAAAAAATTTGTGGTAACCGAGTTGTATTATAAAGAAGTGACAGGGAAATTTGATAAAAATCTTCAGAGAACTTAGAAATTTTGAACCGAAGTCGCATTCGAATCACGTTATTCACTTCATCGACAGTGTCGTCGGCTACTACCGACTTGTTTCCTCGATCTTCTTGATCATTAACATCAGGTCGTCCTTCGCGAAAAATCCTATACCATTTTTGCACTGCACTATCACTCATCATATTTTTGGGAAAAAAACCGCACACAATCTTCGATGTGTTTCTGAATCTGTATCTCGGAAAGGGAGTATTTTCGAACTCATGTTTATATTAAGATCGTTTCTTAAAATAACCGCCCCTTTCAAAATTGACATTCAATTAAGAAGTATATTTGTTTATATATATTTTTTTTTATATCAAACAATGTCTGGTATTTATATATTGCCTTCTACTACTCGCTAACGTAATCTTCGAACATCATTTATGTGTGGGAATGTGCGTTGTAGAGGTGCTATATCTAGAACGCTGAATCGGCTTCGGGAATTTACTACAGAGACTATGTTCAGCGGGACCGCAATTAGGAAAAAGAGATAATTATTCAGCGGCGGACCATCGAAGCGAATGATGAAATGAACTCACTGCCGGACCCGGCAAAGAGGAGTCCTATAGACAGCCGCGGCCTAACCCGGTTCCACATGACCACGTTAAAATTCGGTCCACACTAAAAAATTATAATTTTGTACACGGGCAAAGCCTATACGAAAGTGCGATTAAATACGTTGGTCTCTATGTGAAATAGATTGTCGCATATATAAAAGTCTTAAACTTCTTTAAAAAATAAGAACACATTAGTAAAGTGCATCTACATTCCTCAACAAGAGGGAAGTATATATCAGTGTGAATTGAGCCTACGACTATGTTAAACCATCCGGCATATTTTCAGATAAGAGAAAATATTGAATTTTTGCACAACATGTATATATACAGAAATGAACAATAAAAGAGCTCATTATTCATATTATTAAGATTTTCAATATACAAGGTGTATCAGGATTATATGAAAAAATTTAAATGTGGGTTCAGGGCACCAAAATAAGAGAAAAAATTCCTATGAAGCTGAATCCGAAAACGCTTCGTTAAATAGTTACCGTCCTTCAAAGATAAGGGTCTAAATTAAGTTTTTATAATTTTTCTCAAAATTTTGAAACAGATACAAAAAAACGGGACAGCTTGTATATAGATATATACAGTCTGTATAAGCCAAATGGAATAAATTCATTATTTCGGTTACTGTACATATTTATAAAAAATCCCGAAACATGTGATATTTAATTTGTAAATTAACATTCTTCAACGTAAAAATGCGATCCCTACCTTCAACCCCCTTCGAATGACAGGTACAACCCCCATTTTTTTAAATGGGAAGTATAGGCTTGTGGTATATCGTTGTAAAGGTCTCTTTATTCTCTATTCAAAAATGTTATAATTTTCATGTTTGTTGCAACAATTAAGATAGAATAAAATAAAATCATGTTGTTATCGAAATTCGCTACAATATACTCAAAAAATAATATTTAATGCAAAATGTAAAGAAAAATTTAAAACGCCAGAAAAAAATGTGAATGTCAATGAAGTAGATGCTCATTTGCGTTTATAAATATTTAATACATACATCAAAGGCATCATTGCATTACTTACTCCCCGTTTAGGTCTTCATAATAAGAAAGTGAGTAAAAACCTTACCAATGTGCTTTTTAGATGGTATCATTAAAACTACTTTAAAAAGTTTCCGTGGCAACATTAGTTTGTTTAAAATGCCTTAGTAAATTGTTTTGATTTAAAAGTTGTCATTTAAATTGACAGTTTGATAATTTTAGTTTGAATTTCGTAAAATACAATTCTGGGAAATGGTTAGATTAACGGAAATGCATAAAATAACAGTCATACAAATGATTGGTTACGGAGATAGAACCCGAACACAACAAGAAGTAACCCGCCTATTTCATGAGAAATTTCCTGTTTTACCGCCTATAGCTCAAGGAACAATAAGTAAGATAGAGAAGCAGTTTCGAGAGTTTGGTCATGTACGGCAGATAAAAAAACCAGCTGCCAATGCACTGAGTGATGAAATCAAAGTAGATGTGATGCTTGAGTTTATGGAAAACCCACATGCATCGAGTAGACATGCATCCACTACATTAAATGTTAGCCATACATCGATAGTAAACATATTAAGAGAAAATAAAATGCATTCCTATAAAATGATATCTACTCAGGAGCTTATGGAAGACGATTTTGATAGAAGAACTTATTTTTGTGAGCGAATGATGGACATGCTGGATAACAATATTATCAATTTAGAAGACGTTATGTTTTCTGATGAGTGCACTTTTTCTCTTAGCGGTCATGCTAATCTGCAAAATTGCCGCTACTGGTCTACGGAAAATCCTCACTGGATGAGGGAAGAACACACACAATACCCAGTAAAAGTTAATGTTTGGGCAGGTATTGTTGGAAACCATATCATTGGTCCCTTTTTCATTGAGGGCAATTTGAATGGCGATCGTTATTTGGCACTACTTCAAAATGATGTCATTCCAACTTTGGCAAATTTATATCCTGATCCAGGAAACCCTCAAGTTCCAATGAATACGATATGGTTTCAGCAGGATGGAGCACCACTACATTACCAACGCAATGTCCGGCAGTACCTCGATGCAATATTTCCCAATCGGTGGATAGGAAGGCGAGGATCGATAGAATGGCCAGCGCGATCACCTGATCTGACCTTACTTGATTTTTTTTATGGGGATATTTGAAGAGCATTGTGTACAAAACTAAACCTTTGGATTTAAATGACTTAAGAGAACGAATAACGCTTGCGATTAGGTCGATCACGCCTGATATGTTAAATAATGTTAGAAGACAGTTTTATTTAAGATTAGGATGTTGCCAAGACGTTCATGGTGAACATTTTGAACATCTACTTCATTGACATTAATTTTTTTTTTTTGCGTTTTAAATTTTTCTTTACATTTTGCATTAAATTTTATTTTTTGAGTATATTGTAGCGAATTTCGATAGCAACATGATTTTATTTTATTCTATCTTAATTGTTACAACAAACATGAAAATTATAACATTTTTGAATAGAGAATAAACAGACCTTTACAACGATATATCACAAGCCTATACTTCCCATTTAAAAAAGTAGGGGTTGTACCCCTGTCATTCGAAGGGGGTTGAAGGTAGGGATCGCATTTTCACGTTGAAGAATGTTAATTTATAAATTAAATATGACATGTTTCGGGATTTTTTATAAATATGTACAGTAACCGAAATAATGAATTTATTCCATTTGGCTTATACACACTGTATATATTGTGATGAGGCTAACCATGTATATGAGGGGCCTAGAGCAAAAATACAGCATAAATATTTAAAATTGTTAATTTAGTATAAGTTTTGTTTGTTAGAACTGCGTTTTTCACATGCCATATCAATAAAGTTAATACCGCGTTTTTAATTTATCAATTTTGTATCACATAATAATTGTATTTCTTGTAACCATTCAAGTTAGTCATTTTCATTTACATTTTAATTTTTCCCAAGATATTTAACTTAATTGATTGGAATTATATGTCACATATTATGATCATAACTGTACCTATTTTAAATTCAAATACGGCGGGAATTATCCCAAAATGAAAATAGGTAATTAGCGGAAATTGAACATTTAAAATAAACTTTTATCCATTGTAAAATTAATACAATAATTTTAATGAAATATCAAAACGGTTGATTCTAGTAATATATTTTATTTTGAGTAATTTATTGTCGAGATTAAATAAGTATAAACAACATTGAGAATAAGATGCCTGGAAGAATTAACAAAAACAATAGAGTTCGCTTGGGTAATTAAAATTGGTACAACGCGTCTAACGTTTTAAAAAGTGTATAAAGGAATAAAGTGATATAAAACCTAAAATAAATTAACTAAACCTTACCAAAAAGATATCCTATAAGTTCCCGATTCACTAGCATCGTTTTTACGGAAGGTTACCTGCACCTGAACCCGCTGAGCACAGATAACCACAACTCCAATTTCCAAATGACGCCAACCCGAATTTGGAACCAAAACCAGTTCTTTTCTGCACCTGAACCCGTTTTTCCTGTGTACCAAGACTCGAACATCCAACAGCCATACAGATAAACCACCAGCATCAAAATTGAGTATTTATTTAATAATCTCCTAAAATATAAAATTTTATTTGTTACATTGCGAAACAGATCGTTTATATTTCATTTAAATTCTTTAAATATTAGCATTTTGATCACTATACAGTTAATACAGAAAAATACAGTTCTTTTTACTTTGAATTTGTGTTACATAATTTAAATATTTGTGTTATAAAAATTTCATAACAACATTTAACCTTACTTTTCTATTATATCGAATCACGTGACTTTTAATGCAAATGTAATACTAAATGGTATTCTAACTTACCTGTTATGCTTTGAGAATCTAATTAAACTAGTGATATTTACCATTTATCACTTTGTTTTATTCTTTTTAACAACTTTGGAAAATCATTCACTTAGCATATCTTAGCTTAAACAAATAACTGTTTTCTATCAATACACCGAACCGACTTCAACGTTAATCTTGTTCACGATAATCTGAGCTAGCCATATTGTGATTAAGATACCCATAAAATACCGCAAACATCCTCAGCTCTAGTAATAACTTTAGCACGTAAAGGAGGCTGAAAAGAAGTTAAGTATACATTGTTCTATTATTGTATTCAAGTACATATAAGTTACATATGTGACAACTGTAAAAATATAACTTTAACGCCATCTATATAACCCTTCTATAACTCCGTATGTGAATATTCATACATATTTTATTTTTGGGCAAATTTAATTATTGTTATAACTTTAATTATATGCACATTCATTAAGCCCGATTGGTCAATATCAATATATATATATATATATATATATATATGAAGGTGTAGTTTCTCGGGTTCTTGGCCGCGTGTGAGTTTTGCCCTGAAAAGGACTATTTACTCAAATAGTAATAGAGTAAATAGTCCTTTTCAGGGCAAAACTCACACGCCGCCAAGAACCCGAGAAACTACACCTTCATCATACGTCCGCGAGAACATCAAGAGTAACATATATATATATATATATATATATATATATATATATATATATACATATATTCCCGATAGGCGCATATATATATATATATATATATATACAAGCTGTCCCGTATATTTGGTAGATTTTATTGTTATTTCGATGAAATTTGGTTGCATTAATTAGTTCGAGTATTTTATTATCCTTATATTGTTTTTCTCTTCCTATATAGTAGGTCAAGCAAGTTGGTACGGGCGTTTTAACCCCCAAAATTAATTCAAACAACGTATGCTGGACATGAGGTAGACTTCCATTTTGTTCCTTCTTGTCTGCAGACGCCATAAGAAAGATAGTAGTCCGTAACGATATAATCAATCGTCAGCATCACACGGAATCATGAAAATTTGTATTCATTAATGAGTTTTTTTCTGATATATACAAGGTGTCCCGTATCATTATGTTCAAATTTTAGGAGTGTAAAGTAAACTTCGTTTCAAGTAACAAAAACGCAAAACTTGTATATCCATTTTTACTTGTTTCAAAGTTACAGATCTATGAATGTGGTTGTCAGATAATGAAAAAAAATGTAATCCTAAAGTCAATACAAACTGATTTTATTTAAAAAAAGTTGTACGATTCAATAACTGTGACTGTTAACGTCGCATAATAAAATGTTATCCTAAAATAAATAAACACATGTTTTAGTGCATACAGTAATTTCTTGGAGATCTACAAAAAAAAGTACTGGAAATTGATTTATGATAAAGAAGGTTCTTACTTATTTCGTAAGTGCTGAACGATGAATATTATATAATAATCAAATGTTCAAATGACTGTTAACGTTGCATTTTTTAATAAAGGATTACATAATGTTTCAGTTCATACAACAGCTTATTAGTGAGTGGACACGTTTTCTTTATTCAAAATGCTTTACCGATTTTCTTCTCAAGAGTATGCGGACATGCATTTTGTGTATGGCTACTGTAACGGCAGTGTACGTCAAGCAGTTATTGAATACCGACATCGGTTTCCCGAGAGGCGCATTCCTCATTACAGAACGTCTCTGGACGTACCCAGACAATTTCGGGAATGCAAACTGCGTGATTATCTTTTCGACCAAGGAATAAATTTGCCAGCAGACATCGAATCGCTAGACAACTAGAAGTGCCAGTATCGACAGTTTCGCGAATTTTATAACGTGAAGGCTTATATCCATATCACTATCGCAGGGGACGCGGTTTGCTTGAAGCAGATCACTATGCTCATCTAGTTTATTCTACCTAGATATTAAGACTGTCACGGTTTCATTTTAATTTCTGGAGAACAGTCCTCTGGACAGATGAATCTACGTTCACGAGAAGTGGTGTTACGAATCTGAGATACCTGCACAGGTGGTCATCAGAAAATTCCAAAGCTATACGCTCATATAAATTTCATCATTAATTTTCTATTAACGTTTGGGCGGCCCTAAGCGATGACTTGTTGATTGGTCCTGTCGTTCTTCCTGGTAGGTTAAATGCGGACAATTACCTTCAATTTCTTATTGACAAACTGCCAGGTCTTTTAGAGGTGTCCCACTGAATGTTCTACGAGACATGTGGTTTCACATGGATGGGGCACCACCACATTTCGGAATTGCTGTCCGAAATTGGGTTAACGTCAATTATCCAAAATGCATTGGTCGAGGTGGTCCTGTTGCATGACCACCCAGATCACCCGATCTTAATCCCCTTGACTTTTATTTATGGGAGTACATGAAAAATTTAGTCTGCGTGCAAGTTTCGAACACAAGAGAAGAGTTGTTAGATCGTATTCATCTGGCTGCCAAGCAAATCCAACAAAACAAGTATGAAGTGCGGCTAAGTACTTCTTCTGTTAGCTTACAGGCACAAGCCTGCATTCAACAAGGAAAATATTATTAATTGAACTTTTTTAAATAAAATCAGTTTGTATTGACTTTAGGATTATATTTTTTTCATGATCTGACAATCACATTCATAGATCTGTAACTTTGAAATAAATAAAAATAGATATACAAGTTTTGCGTTTTTTTTTACTTGAAATGAAATCTACTTTACACTCTTGAAATTTGAACATAACGATACGGGACAGCTTGTATATGTACATATATAGATAATTATTTCTTGACCTTTGTATGTTACAGCAGATTAAATTAGTCGGCGATTTAAGGTCGGTTTTACTTTGGTATGTATATATTTAAAACAATCCCGATTAGATTGTTTTAAATATATACATATCAAAGTAAAACATACCTTGAATCACCTACTAATTTAATCTACTAGATATATATATATATATATATATATATATATATATATATATATATATATACTTAGTGGTACTCATATACAGGATGTATGTTATATATTTTTTTATGTTTATGAACAGATTTTGGTTTTGTATTTTAAATAATTCCTTCGTTCATTTGGTTTTATTTTGCTTGTGTGCTATGACTACAGATTTCGTTTTGATTTTGACATCTTCAGACGCCATCGCCGTAGGTAGTAGTCACTTTCAATTTACCCCTTTTTTTAGAAATCTTTTTAAGTTAACAAATTACCCATGTTAATTTATTTTAGAACAATTTTTTTTTCTCATTTATATTTAACAAATTTTTGTTTTAAAGTCGCTTCCTCGCAATATCCCAAGCTTCTGACGAGCAGTTTATTAGTAACATTATTTTCGAATCGGTTCAATAGTTTAAGTGCAATGGGCCAAAATATCCCCTAAAATGTTGTTTTTTCTGGATCAGAATGAAAATTGAAAATTATCTCTATCGCCAGGTAAAATAAAAATAGCGAAAATATTATCAGTTTCTTATTTTCTACGATGAGAATAAGGTATTTATAAGAAATATTTGTGGATAAATACGGAAGTTACGACCAATTATGTCAAAGTACCAAAATTCAATTTTGGAACTTTTGGTACAATTTCTTTATTTTTCTATTCTTTCTTTATCAATAGCGTATTGTGTAATAAGTTTCATTCATTCCATTTATTTTACCGTAGCATATCAATATAATAGAGAATATTAGAAATAATTTTGGCTCTTCGTTTGTTTTTTGTTCTTTGTGGAATCTGTCTCTCTTCTGAGGAACAAAATATAATTTTTCATCATTCTCTCATCCCAAAATCCTTGGTAGCGCCGATCAATAGACTTCATTTCATGATGAAACCTATCACCTATCAGATTCTTCGGAATATATTTAAATGCTAATGCAAAAAATTAATCTTCAGAAACGCATTAATGCCTGTTGAATAAATTTAAAAAAACACTATTCTATACAAATTTTTGCATAATTTTTGAATAAATTTTCAACAAATATCTTGTACTTCGGGCTTTTATGGTTTCAAAAGACGTTAGAAACAATCAACTCAAACTAATTATAAACTAAATATGTTCTATCATTAAGCAGTTTTTCTATTTTTGGGCGGTTAAAAACTCCTTCCCTGATTTTCGCAGAAGAAAGGTTTTTAAATGAAGTTCTCAATTAAGCGAACGTTTAACCTTCTTTGTTCAACAGGAAGTTTGGGAAGAGTTCAAGTATAATGTGTAATGGTAGCATTTTTCCACCATTACACATTAAACTTGTGATTTGTTTTCTTTCCTCTTTCACTAAAAATCTCGTTTCCTTTTACTCATTTCATGAATTTTTGATGAAGTAAATTAAATGACTCGTCACGATATAAAGACAGACAAATAAGATATGCTGATGCTTCTTATAATAATCGCAGCGAGATCTGATTGTCAAACTTAAAATTTAAAACAGAAAAGCGTTAGGAATTAACGCTTCTCTGTTTCAAATTATTATCACCGACAAAAACTCTCTTCTAGAATTAATTTGTAAAATAACTGAAGAAAAGAAAACGTTGAATTTTGATAGTTTCAGATAATTGGTCATAAGTTTGGTATTTATACCTACTTTTTCTTCACGAATATCTTTTCCTCTTCGTAAAAGTGCAAGTTCCACTTAGAAAAAATTGGTTTCCACGTTTTACATTTTAGTTTGTGATAAGGCGAATTTCCTATTGTAATTTTCGTAAAAATATTTTTTGATTCACACTCTCATTTTGAATTACTGCTCCTAAACTACTGAACCGATTGGTAAATAACGTGAGTAATACTTATTGCCGATTAGATTATCTTTATAAGGATACCTTTTTATGACCAGATTGCTTGTTTCTAACTTGAGAGGTGATCTAAGTAAACAAACTATCTCTGAAAAAAGAAGTCTAAAATTCATATCTCGAAAACCTATTCATGAAAAAAGATTCTCGAGTTTAGCAGGCCATAATACATACGAAAAATATTGCGGCATCGAGTGCACAAAATGACTGTCACCAAGTGTTGTCTTTCACTCGACTAATGAGACAACACAATTTTCGAAACTAGATGTTGCAAATTAAAAAATAAACACTTCTTATATAAGAACATTCAAAGAATTTTTCCACACATAGGCTTAATGAATTCAAATTTAATTTAAATTTATGATTTTATAAAACCAAAATCAACTATAGATAAATATAATAAATCGGTGGATTGCACTATTTTAATGTTGAAAATCTAATCTCTATTAACTTTATAACTTCTTCGCGCATGAGAAAAATATCTAATTCTCTGAGCGATATTACATTTGACACGTGCTGGATTGTGAACATTATTGTTCACCTTGTTTTGAAATTTTTGTAAAATTTCTGTGTTAGAATATGGACCAGAAATTCACAGTCGTATTACATACTAGTATATCCGCAATACACTGGGTGTATTTTTTAACTTGAAAGTTTCAAATATTCAAATATTTTCTTCAATTCATGATAAGATGGCGCTGTAATCGATGATATTATAATATTATATTTCTTTCAATTTCTCGCACTGGGAACCTATGCATACGATTCTGAAACACGTGCGCAATAAAAAATACATTTTATTTGTAAAGAATCAAAATTGTAGTCTTAGAAAAACTTTATTCATTTTACAAATTTTGAATAACTGGAAAAATGTCGCCAGTAGAAATGTAAATTGCTGACTAATAAATAACTTTTAGTGTAACCCAACAACAACGACGTGTCCGTACTACTACCTTGGGGTGCTTAAGTAGTACCACCTCGGGGTGTTTAATTATTATCAGAGTGCTTCATTAATGTAAGTCCCTTCGTTTCTCACTTATCAGTGTGCTAGATTTCCCATCGCCTCATCATCTTTAATTTGAAGTAAGTGCTCAAAATGATGGCCTTCGACTTCAATACACTTATTGATCCGCATTTCAAATGAGTGTGGACAACTGAGAAGAGTATCTTCTTGAATTTCGGCCTAAGCATTTCTGATTCGTTCAATCAGTTTAAACCTGGACAGTCTCCGCGAACTGCTTATTTTCCGAGATATTCCAGAAAGTTTCAAGTTAAAAAATATATCCGGTATATTAAATACATAACTAACTTCTTCATGTTGGTCTAGTAACTAGTGATTTAATATAGGTCGCTAAAATACGTCTGATAAACGGGGTTCCAATTCTTATTGAGTTAATAACATCGATGGCGTTTTTCCGACCCCAGCTCGACTCAAGTTGATAAAAATGAGTACCTGGAGATAGCTCTTGGTCACTGAGTAGCGTTAGCCTCGTTACCATGCTATTATCCCGCATAAGAGCCTTTAAAACCTATAAAGAGAAGTTACTGTTATTAACTCGTGTAATAAATGGGAAAATGTTTGTGCAATCATTGCCATAAAAGAGAAAAAAAAATTTTCTCAATTAAGATTTTAATTAGGTTGACTTGCCGAAAATGCAGTCGAGCAATGTCTCTATTTTCCAGGGCACAACTTCTTTATTCAGTAAGCAATGGGTTTGATATTAAAGGAGATTTTTGTACTATTGTCTTTAATCGTGTCAAATTGTTGATTTGAATTCAAATTTTTCTCATTTTTTTTTTGGATAAGATGTTATGAATTTTCTTAATTTAGATTTATGGAAGCAAATTCATTATTGTAACTGCAATATATACAATAAAATAAGTATTTTCATGCAATCAACTTCTGTGCAATTGAAATAAAAGTATATTGTTTATAAAGTATTTTAAAATGTTTCTCTTCCGCGAGGGTGATTTGACGGGACAGTAACTTTCAAAAGTTGGCAACACTTTCGCCATGATGAATATATTGCTGGCTTCAGTTATATTTTAAAACACTACTGTCAACACTTTGCTCAAATCTTCAAGATAGATAAGATTTTGCAGTCGTTTAAAGTAAACTATTTGTCTTTTTCGTTTTAATATGGACATTATATTTTACGTGAAGAAACCATTAAGAAAACTGAAGAAAAGTTGCATAAATAATATGATCGATCTTCTCTTCCCCATTGAATGATTTGTAAGTGATTTACTGGTTTAAGCAGTGATCATATGACTCCAGAAGGTGCTGAACGCCTGTGGCCTTCATTTACCGTAACTTCTCCAGTAATTATTAATAAAGTCCGCCGAATATAAATGTAAGAGATAGCTAAAACCGTAAACATCTCAACCACACGGCATTGCATTGTTACGCTTAGCATATAGAATATTTTAATCTATTTTTAAATAATTATATTTCTTCTTTAAATATCTCGATTTAATATAATATTTAACTTAGACATTTTTCTGTACATTTTCGTTACAAAGAGAAAGCATCTCTTTTATTATATCTTAACCGAGACCCTTCGTTTTCTACCTGACCGTCAGCAACCCTAACGTTACTGTGGAATTTCTTTCAATATACATTTCATTTTAAATTGTTTTAATTGAATTATATACATCTTCTTTTATATGTGGTGTTTCATATCATTAGAAAGCTTATGTCACAAGCGTTATTTTAATAATATTTATGCCATCGATAGAACACCTCTTCAGGTCCCGCTTCTTAATTAATTAGAATTCAAGGTATCGACCCCTCTCTTCGCAAGGTCATAACACAGACCGCACGGCACATCCACATTCCGATATCCAGCACAAGCCGCCGTTTGTAATAGCATCAAACACCGTGTCTTTAAAAACTTTCCCCATTATCGTAGGCTATTTTTTAAGTAATTAAGTAATCAAAGATTGGTGAACATGCAAAGCTTTAGAAAACCTCAAATTATTACAGTTGTCATACATAAATTCAAATTATGAACCCTTATATTTTTTAAATTATTTTACTATAATGATTTACAACATATTATTCAAAGTTACTATAGAACTGACGGAAAATTAGAAAATGTAGATTTGGTTTATTTCACTGATCAGTGCTTACAGGATTTCCGACAACAGTATCCTAATGCCAGTTACTTACGCACAACTGCAAAAACATATTCAAGCTTGTGTTATTAAATTTGGTGAAGCAGGGACAATAAATCATAAACCTGGGGGTGAAGCACATAGAAAACGATTATCAAACTAAATACTTAAAAAAAGGTATATAACCCCTTACCACAATTATTAATCGTATCCTAAATACGTATTTCGACAACTAAGTTGTCATCATCAGTAGGTAAAACCAGTAATCAAGATGTCGTACATGGGGCACAGTAAAGCTAGCACAACTGCTTACGCAACAACTTTATACGTCCACGTATACACTAACTTAAACATGCAAATATATCGAACGAAAAAGATCGACAAAAAATTACCTCTCTTAAGGAAAACCGGCACCCACATGTATTTATACTCCAATTTGAAACGTCCACGACCTTTTTATTTACGGTTCTAAGAATGAAAAGAGACAGGTGAAGGGGATCGGATACTTTATCTCCTTTCATAGAATTTTGTTTGTTTTTAGATATATGAATACTTTCGTAGGCGTCAAGATCGCGGGGGTTCTTAATGGCCTTGGCAAGTTTCAACCCTTTAATCGACACATTTTGCAGTGTACTTAAAGCATGGTTGGCAACGTTAGATTTATCAGGTCTATTGTATTTAATATGTGATATGTGTTCTTTAAACCGGGTTATTATTGGTCGTTTTGTTTGGCCTATATATTTAAAATTACAATCATCGCAATTAATTTCGTATCTACATGATTTCGAATTAAAAAATTAACTTTATCTTTGGTATTCCCCAGGGGACTTTTGATAGTACTTTCGGACCGAAAGGCAACTTGGAGACATTGTTCTTTCACAACCTTATTAATGTTTTTCGTGATGGGGTGGTATGATAACCACATGTACTTTTTTGGATTTCATTAAAAATATCGCGAAATATAATGGCTTTGACATAGAAATAATCAATAAATTAATTAGAAAAACAAAACTAAAAAATACAATCCGCGAATCCACAAGTTTGATATCTCAAAGTAACAAGGAGAAAAAGTACATGTGTTTACCATACCACCCTATCACGACAAACATTAATAAAGTTGTGAAAGAACGAGGTCTTCAAGTTGCCTTTCGTTCCGAAAATACTATCAAAAGTCTCCTAGGGAATACCAAAGATAAAGTTAATTTTAATTGGAAATCAGGTATATACGAAATTAATTGCGATGATTGTAATTTGAAATATATAGGCCAAACAAAACGACCAATAATAACACGGTTTAAAGAACACATATCACATATTAAATACAATAGGCCGGATAAATCTAACGTTGCCAACCATGCTTTAAGTACACTGCACCATGTGTCGATTAAAGGGTTGAAACTTGCCAAGGCCATTAATAACCCCCGCGATCTTGATGCCTACGAAAGTATTCATATCGCTAAAAACAAACAAAATTCTATGAACGGAGATAAAGAACCGATCCCCTTCACCTGTTTCTTTTCATTCTTAGAACCGTAAATAAAAAGGTCGTGGACGTTTCAAATTGGACTATAAACACATGTGGGTGCCGGTTTTCCTTAAGACAGGTAATTTTTTGTCGATCTTTTTCGTTCGATATATTTGCCTGTTTAAGTTAGTGTATACGTTGACGCCGTGTAAAGTTGTTGCGTAAGCAGTTGTGCTAGCTTTACAGGGCCTCATGTGCGACACCTTGATTACTGGTGTTACCTACTGATGATGACAACTTAGTTATCGAAATACGTATTTAGGATACGATTAATAATTGTGGTAAGGGGTTATACACCTTTTTTTAAGTTTTTACTTAACCACAGTCTCCAAAGAAAGACTTTATCAAATTAAATATTCGACGTCAATATCCTCGACGTCGAATCGACAACTCACCCAAAAAAATCAATCGCAAAACTATCACAAGTTCATTGGCAGTGGAAACATGTCATACTATTTTAAAAAAGGGCTTGAAGCCGTTTCCATATAAAATTAAAGCAGTTTTAGAACTTAAAAACAGGTAGATTTTGTTACGAGAACACAGTATGGTTTTTGATTAACACAAATAATAATGAAATTCTCGACAAATGCTTCTTTTCGGATGAGACTTGGTTCCATCGTTCAAGATATTTGAAAGAGTAAAATATGACAATTTGGTCTAAAGAACACCCTTATGAATTTGTGGACATCCACAAAAAAATAGGAAACTGCTAGAATTATTGGGCCTATATTTTTTTAATCAAACCATAAATAACTGCTGAAAGATGTCGAAATGAATTTTTGGAGCCGTTTGTTAATGATCTTCATGATGATGAACTTATGGAAGGATATTTCCAGCAGCTAGTGCACCAGCGCACAAATTTCGAGAAACAATAGCATTTTTGCAAGAGTTTGTCGATACAAGAATTATTAATTTTCCTCAAAGATCTCCAGATTTGGCAATTTTATTTTTCCATATTTAAAGAATGCCATTTTCAAGACCAGACATCACACAATCGAAGAGCTTCGTGAATTCCTTGTGCTAACATAACCCAAGAAATCCTAATAAATGGCTTTGGAAGCATGAAGCGTAGTGTTCAACTTTGTCTTCAAAATAATGGTCAATATTTTCAACATCTGTTTTAGTATTATTTTCTTTTCATTTTGACTAATGTAATATTTTTTTTTCAAAAACTAAATTATTAAGTATTACCCACATTTAGATATCATAACCAAACTATCAAAATTATACGTTTGTGTCAGATTACGTGTATTGTCACCAACCTTCAAAAAAAAGCTAAAAAAAGATAGGTGCCGCATTTGCTTACTGTTGAACAAAGGCGAGCTCGTGTTACCATTTTAAATGGCTGTATGACTAAGTTGAAACGAAATTCAAGATAATATTTTTCTCGATATCTCACCGCAGATGAAACCTGGATACACTACCATACTTCAGAGACAAAACCATAGTCAAAACAATGGATTTCTTCGGAGAAAGCAAAAGCCCTTTTTCACCCAATAAGATTACAGTCATGATTTTTTGTGATTCCAAACAGCTTATTCTTTACTGACTATTTACAGAAGATAAACACAATAACTGGCCAATATTATGCCGATGCAGTCGAACTGAAGAGAAAACATCCGCATTTATTCTTAAAAAAAAGTTTGTCCTATCAGATAACGCAATCTCTCATTTATCTTCATCCAACATATTCACCAGATCTGGCTCCGGGTGATATTTTATTGTCTCTAAAGTTGAAAAAATGTCTTAGTGGAAAGAGATTCTGGTAAATGAGAACGTGATAACCACAGGGAATGTCTATTTTATTTGAACAACTTGAAACATACTTGGCTGGGCAAAAACCTCCAAATTTTGTATAATACCCAAGTATTTTTAATAATACGAAATATTGTTAAAAATCGGGTATGAAGAACATAATACAACTTCATTATTAATATTTTTGTGAATGTATCCTTCTCCAGAGACGCAGATACGTTTTCATCCTTCTATAGATTTATCGGTACGTCCCTGTTGGAGAACGATACGTTCACAAAAAAGAACAACTTCGCTATTTCACAGAAATTATTAAGGCCGAGCAAGTACATTCAGCGCTGCATATTATCAAACAACCGAAGCAAGCGGCTCTGCCTACATAACAACTGTAGAACTAACAAAGTTTTTCCATCAGATGGCACAGCCGTATCTCTGGAAATTATATTATCGTGTCTTTGCGACTCTTTACTGACCAACCGTATGCGCATGTAACCGATTAACTTGAAACATACCTGAGTGGGCAAAAACCTGGCGACGAATATGTAGAAAGTAATAATGAACTTGTGTTCTTCACACCAGATTTTTAATAATATTTTATACTATTAAAAATACTTTTATCTATTTTAACAGCTTACAAATGATTACTTTTCAGACGACTTAAAAAAAATTGGAAAGTCATTAGTGTGAGCGTATAGAATTGGATGAGAATTATTTATAAAAATACAGTGTATGGTATAAGTGTATAGAATATGATTGAAATTATGTAGAGAAATACAGCATATCATTTATCCTAAAATAAAAATTTCATCGAAAAATCATTTGCCGTTAAATAACAATCGCAAACACATCTCTTCAAACTTTATAATTTTATCTCAACTTTAATATTTTTATATTAAATTTATGCTTTCCTTAAGTACAGGAGATGAATAACAAATGATGTCCGTCCATCGATAAAACTTTGCCATTGATCGTATATCATTGTAACAGAATTACGGAATGGCATCTAAAAGTTTGTACGAGCCGATAAAGTAACTACCTACGTCCTACCTTTCGCGAGAAACTTCGCTTTCAATAATCTCTAAACGTCCAAGTTTCTTTCGTCTTTCAAACTTAGAACTACCTGTGTCCAGCCTATGTTCGACATCAATCATATTTTAAATGGTTATACTCCTAAGAAATAGAAAATGAAAATTTCATATTATATTAGAGTCACTATAAGATTTATTCGCTTGTACTTCGAAATTTAGTTATTAGTTCAACTAATATAAATTAATATGATTTTCTGAAACTCTCAAAATACGGGGATAGATCAGTAATTAGTAAACTTGACGAAAGAGTGCTGCAATAAAAAAATATTATCTGTTTTTCCAGTTCGTAAACCTTCAAAATATAATTGTCAAAATTTAGATTGACTTCGAACGCAAAAATGCTTATTATTTGGAGAGAAACTGGACAGTTGTTAGCTTGTTTAGCTGGGAGGTAAACAAACTACTTTTACGGTACGGTACTCCACTTTGATCAGTGATTAAGTTTTTATTTTTAAAGAACAAAACAAATTATGAAATCAAAACTAAGCTGAACTCTTTATACAGCGATAAATGTCTCTTGATTGCAATCATAAAGCGATGAGTTTAAAGATAGGCGGATCAGTATATTTTATGAACAACGCAGTGGACGTCCGCATCCTAGATATGATTAAATAATACACGGTTCCAGATGACAGCTGAATAAATGTGCGTGAAACAGCAAAGGCTTCCCAAATCTCATTTGGATCAATGGTATGTTGATTGTTGATTATAATCATAAACGCAAACGAGAACGCGAAGTCAAGTCATGATGTAAAGGGCTATCGAACAATAATCGTTAATGAAGCCTAAATACACCATTATATATACGAAATGGAGCAACAATCGAAACAATGGAAGCTGCTACTACTGCTCCGAAGAATGCAAAGTTAGTACACTCGGTAAGAATGGTTATGGCTACTGATAAAACGATTACAGACAAAAGAAACGAGCGCCTTTTCTTCAGGACAACGGACATGTTAATACTTCAGCTATTTTAATGATAAAAAAATACATTTCGAACTGCTTGTTCGCCAGATTTGGCTTCCTCAAACTTATTCCGTCTACTTAACCAGAAAATGACTCGGTGGCTAGAGATTTGGGTCAACTGAGGAGATAAACACTGAAACCTACACATATTTTGAACATTTTGATAAAGCTTGCTTTTCTGAAAGAAGACGTGAATATCGATGGATTAAATGTAATGAGTAGAGCTGGGGATTTTTGCGGTGTGCCAGGATAGTATTCAGTTAAACGCACGAATATAATGACCTTGTTTCGATCGGTGATGCATGCGTGAATTTATTGCTTTACATGCATTCGCTATTTATATCACTTAGGTATGTCAGTTATGTGTACTGTATATAAATAACACACTTACTTTATTTACGATTATTATAGCATAGCGCCAAGTGGATAAGACTTGCAGTAAGTTTGTAGCATTAGATACGTTTCCATATTTGTAGCGGTGAGCGATGTACGCCGTGATGAATAATTTTTTTATATTTTGAGAAAGACCGCTCAACATCTACGGATGTAACACACGCACAATTAAAATAATCTTAATAGATAGAAACCGAATCTACACTTGCACCATTACTAATTTGTTTTAATCTGGTAAAATCAAAATCATTGTTTATCACACTCTCGAACTTTTCTATTACATTAACATTTTTTTTGTCATTTACTGCTCATAGCTGGGCGTGTACATCGTCCAGTATTTGCAGTGACTCCGCTAACGATAATGCAGTATTTTGAAATTTCTCGATTGCGTTAAACAATCCTATATGATTGTTATAAATAGTTTGTAAATCTGCATCAAGGGAAGGGTTTTGAAAGAGTCTCTGGCTTTCCTTAATGGCTACTGCTTCGGCAGGATTGAATTGTAGAACCACAGATTTTATTTGTTGGAAATACTTGGCATAATAAAATGCCGCCTTTAACCAACTTCCCCAACGTGTAAGGATTGGCTCTGGTGGTTCGGGAATACCAGGGCACCGACTGTGAAACTCTCGAATTCGTTTGGGAGATTTTAGAAACACTTTTTTTGTGGTTGCTATTAATGCATCCACCTCTGGATAACATTGCCGAATAGTTTGTGCCACAAGGTGTAAAGCATGAACTTTACATGTCACATGCAAAAGTCTCTCACAATCTGCTTTAAGAGAACGGCCTACAGAACGCATTGTCGCAGCACCATCGCTCATAAACATCAGGAGTTGATTAGTTGAAACTTGAAATTTTTGTAGCGTATCGAGCACTACCTTCGTAATTACTTCGCTAGTGCACTTTTTCAATCTTTTGCTGGCTAATAAAATGGGAAATGTTGATTTGACAGGATCTAGTACACGCACTATAATATTCATAATAGAATGTTTTTTTCGATCTGTCGTTTCGTCGACACATACCCATATCTGTTTATCATTTACTACTGCTTTCATTCTGTTTTCAATGTCCTCACGCACAATTGGTAAATAGGTGAGTAACGTTCTCCGTGACGGTAGCTTTATGTTGGAATTGTATTTATTCCAAAAGTCGTGAAAGGCTTTTTTATCTAGCAGGTGAACTGGCACATCGCAGACGAGTAGCATTGTCAATAAATCGAAAATAAATTGCGTTTTAGACAGCACATTATTTTTTTTGTCTTTGTGGTGTACACTTTCAACATGTCTTTTAGAGTCGTATTTGTCCCAGCAAAGTAACTGTTTATCGCATAATTTACAAACCACTTTTGCTCCATTATAATACAAATCGGGAAAGTCTCGGATAAATTTCTTCACTTCGTTATACAATGGGCGATTTCTTGGCTTGGGCACGTCCGTCATACTCATTAAATAGAGCTCAAGACAACACACGATCACGTTGCCAGTTCACGACTAACTAAAGTGTTTCGCTGCATCGTGTTTATACGCTGGTGGGGATGCACTACATACGGTCCTGCCGTACCGCAAACATCCTCAGCTCTAGTAATGAGTTACAAGTAGAATAGTTTGAGAAATAAAATAATTTTTTGACAAAAAGTATGCATTTTCTTATCAAGGTCACTAATTACTGCACATCCCTCACATTACTAAACAATTTATATGGAGAACAATTATAAATGTTTATTAAACATTAGCAACTTAAGTTATTAAATGTCGATGCAGGATACACAGTAAGTAAGATTTTGAATTGCTTATCCTTTTCTACTAACTTAATCTTTAATTGACACTACTTAATAATTTTATTAAGTAGCATCTTAACGTGTTTCAAAAAGAATTACATTTAGTTGTCCGTGAATTTCTCCCATAAATTATGATGTTCTGCATCCTTGAAATGCGTATATAGATTAAATGGTATGAAGGTTATCAACCTGTCACTGTCAAAATTTATCATCGAAAGATATGGTGATGACACTAATAACAAGTACAATTAGATAATTAATTTATTTAATAAGAAAACTTTAATAAATGGGATATTCATCAAATAACCAAAGTAAGTAACTAATTTCTAGAGCTTTTAATTATTATAATTCATAACAAGTGTTAAAAATAGTCACCATTCTGTTGAATACGGTGTTATTTGGTGTTATTTTATAGCATTTAATTATAATTTTATTCTTCAAGTCATTTAAGTTATTAATTCCTGTCTTATATACATCATTTTTTATCAATCCGAAAATAGCAAAATCTAACGGAGTAAGATCTGGTGACCGCGCTGCCTAAACACCTCTGCTTATAACTCGATGAGGGAAGTAATCTTCTAAAAGCGCTAAATTTGATCCTGTAGCCCGAAACTTTTCCACGACTAGACGAATTTCATGATCTAAAGCAGTATTATCCACAACTCTTAAGAAACATCAAATGAAACTGTCACTTACATTCCGTGTAAGAATGTTGCCATTCTCCGTTAAGAAATTGTGCACTTCGGAAATATGCTTCAACAATAAAAAAAATTTCTTGAAATGTGTACATTATTTAATAGTATTGTTTATTAAGAAAAAAAATATTTGTAAAAAAAAATTATATTGTTAATCACAATGTTGACAAATGTCAAAATGACATTAGATAAATAGTTAGTTATAAATAAAAAGCAAGTGGCTTATAATAATTTGCAAGTACTAGTTACTCTAAGACCTACTGAGATGAAGTTCTTTTTGAAACACGTTGTAGTACGGTATCCGCCAGAATTAACAGTACCGAAACTTAGGGTGCTATTGAGTTACTTACATAATATGCATTTGTCATTATTGTCTTAATTGTCATTACTTGATATATAAATGTTACGCTACGGCTGAATTTGAAATGAAAATGTTTCTAATTATTTTTGCTCATACGGAAATGGTCGCAATGAAGTTCCAAGTTTAACAGCAGGTGTCAGTAATATATCGACAACAATTTAATAAAGTAGACCTCAGTAAAAGTGTGATATTAGCTGTTGTTGAGAAATTTCGTCGCACTGGTAGTGTATTGTGTCAACGTAAAAGTTCTTCAGATCGTCGAAAAATAGAGTGTACCAACTAAGACGCAGCACGTGTTTTTGACCAAGCTGCGCATTCAACGCAAAGAATCCGCGTAAGAACTGCATGCAAACTCAACATCAGTGAACGCCGATTGTTCAAATAAATTGGTGTTTATCCAT